>JBBMJY010000002.1:4216952-4227331 GCA_037833715.1 Toxotes lorentzi | reverse complement strand
GGAGGGACAATGCAGGGGGGGTGTCGCATTTTTTTCTTGGGAGCGCTGCTGCTTGTGTTGGGTACTGGTGTATGTGTCGGCTCGGTTTGAATTTTTTTTTTTTTTTTTTTTTTTTTTTTTTTTTTTAACAGTTGTTTCTTTCTGTTAACTTCTGCCAAGCTGCAGCAAAACAGCAACAGAACTTCCAGACATTCATTTATGTTATTTTTGCCAAAAGAAAAAAAAATTGCTTAACTAATTGATTACAAAATATTCTTCTTTTATTGAGAACACTATATAAAACTGTAAAACCATGCAATGGAAACAATGTGATATATAATAATATGACTGCACCAACCTCCAACCATCCATCATCCATTACCTATACCTGTTAATCCTATGCAGGGTCACAGGGGGCTGGAATCGATCCTGACATCGATGGGAACTTAGAGTCTCCAATTTGCCAAACCTGCTGCTCTTTGGACTGTGGGAGGAAACTGGAGCCATCAGAGGAAACACACAGAAACAACATCAACATGCAACTTTGCATGAAGCTGGTGGGACCTAACCAAGAACCCTCTTACTGTGTGGTAAAATTATTGACCACTAAGCTACTGCACCACCCTCTACAGCAACTATAAATAATTCACAAAACATACCTGCCTGACATATAATCTCTCTTCTAATACTGTGCTTCTTAAGGGACGAGGAACTGGTATTGTTGTTTTCTTATTGTCAAAAAATCCCATCACAAGACCCACACCAATAATCAGATTATCCTTCCCGCAGGGAACACAAGTCTGTGTAGCCGCAGCAGGATATGGTTAAATTCTTCACTATGCAGAAACATTCCTATAGTACAAGCTGTGCTATACTGTGCAAGCTGTGGTGATGCAGTTATGAGGACTCACATGAGCTGGCACAAAACGCATGTAGTCAGGTGTTTGAAGGATCAGATCATAATCTCTATTTTCTAGCCGATTCTTCTATTTTAATTTTTTATTTTTTTTTAACATCACAGAGCAGAACAGAGAACTACACTGACTACTGGGGATTTCACACATTTGACAGTAAAATGAGTGCTTCACATGTGTCACTGTGATTACACTAACTGAACTTCTGTATCATAATATGACTGTGGTGTTTACATGGATCTGGCCTCGCTCTCTTTATTGCCATATAATCACACTGTTTATAGTCAGAGATCCACACTCAGTTCTGCAACACACTGATCTGAGACACATTTACCCTGAAAATCATCAACCGTGAAGCCGCTCATGGCAACCAGAAAACAGAAAACCTCCCGGCAAGAAAAGAGACAGTTTGAGCAAAAGTGTTGTGGCTTCATTCAGACTGTGGCACTGTCAGAGTCACCAGAGCTCGTGCCAGTGTCGACTCTGGTGAGGGAGGAGGTGCAGCTCAGCATTATAATGCTCCAGCTGCAATCAACACAGCGTAGCTATGCGGATAAACTTGTTTTCCAAATTGCATTTGGTCCAATCACAACTTGCTGCAGCCTACTGCTTATATGTAAATTCAGTCATTATCATTAAAAACACAATTTTTCAGTATCATCAAATGACTATATTCATAGTTTTACACCCCGTAAGGGAGTTATCGCTCATTAATCCCCCTGATAGTTTGCATTCTGGTGCAATGCAACTAGAAGCTATGTTGCATCTGTCCTCTGCTCTCCATTAATAAAGCCATGGCTGATATGAAGAGAGGCTGACGGAGATAAATGGAGGGAGGGAGGGAAGGAAAAGAGAGAGCTCGAGAGCAGGACACTCAGGGATGGAAGAAGCCTCCATTGTTCCCTATTTTCACAGGCGCGCACACAAACACACACACACACACACACACACAGTTTCTTATTTTCCGTTGCACCGAGGGGACTGAAAGCGAAGAGTCTCCAGAGGACAAACAGGTTAACCTGTCGTTTTAAAGTCTCCATTCACACACACACACACACACATATACACAGGAGGCTGGCACAGTTCTGAATGCCTTCATGGAGAAATATGACCAGCAGGCAATGTGTGCACATTTTCAAAATGTCTTATGTCCCACAGCTCTAAACCAAATCACACTACTAAAGAAATTTGAAAAATATGTCAAAAGTACATCAAAGCTCTAAATAATTACATGCAACAATATGTTTGAAGCTGAATTTGCGGCTTGACGCTCAGAGTGTTTGAGCTCTTGCGTCAAATGAGCTTGATTTCTGAATAAGTGAATGCACTAACATTGGCACTTAAGACGCTGTGACTGTGTCGTGCCTGTTGGCTTTAATTGCCCCACTGTTGATTTGGAGCCATTTAAACTGGCTGTGACATGTATAATCCCTGCTGATTTAAATTTAGTTGTAGCTGTCTTTGATCAGAGCCGTGCCCTGACACCTCTCACTGAAACAGCTGAGGAATCTGACACGAAGTACGAGGTTTGTAGGGTCTGCACAGCAAACTGCGCCATGTTCTGCCCAGGTGATAATCTTCATTTCTACATGGAAACCACTGATTTTAAATGTTTTTTGTTTTTTGTCACATGACGTGGACTGAGTCAGACTTGAGCCACGAATCTGGTGACTTTAGACATCAAAACAGACTTGCAGCTGACCTCTAATGATGCTTGACTTCACCTGGACATAAGTATTTTGACTTGAAATGACTTGATACTCGCTCCAGACCCAAATATTTAAAATCATGCAATATAATAAGAGATACCTCAGGGTGCCCCAGTGGCTGAGGGTTTTAAGATTCCCGGTTCAAGTCAGGCTGGGGACCTCGCATGTCACTTCTCATCTCTCCCCCCCTTGTTTCCCATCATCTCTCTACTGTCAAATCTCCAACAAAAGAATAAAAATGCCTCCAAAAAAGTATTTTTTTTTAAAACAGTGCATCAATTCATTTTCCTAACAACAGATGTATTTAAATCAATCTGACAGCAGCCACTCATGCTGCACAAGCTGAAGGGAAACGTCTATTTTGATGTGAAAACCTTCAGAAACACAAATAAACAGAAAGTGTGACTTGAGACTTCATAGTCCAGACTAGAGACTGACTCGTGACTTCACCTACGGTTTGAAATGTTCTGAAACATCTCAAGCAGCTCAGAAACATTCACTCTGAAACACCAGATCAAGCTCTGCCACCCACCCCTATTCCAAAACAGGCCCCTCTAAACATGGGACTGAAACATGGGCAAGTTCACACGCAAAATGTACTAGTCTGCACTGCTGTGGTATGTTCAAAGGACAAACCAAGTGGCTGCGTGTGTTGTCCCCATTTTACAGCAGTTTTGCCAAACATTTTTCAAAGCACAACATAACTTTTTGATTGGTTTCCTACCTTCCATGCAGCTTATGGTCTGGAAATCCACATGCTGACAAAACGTGCTTGAGATAGTTGATCCATAAAAGTGAAGGTTTTCTGTCTGCATTCAATTATGTTTTCATGGCAATCACATCAGTCCTCACAAAGGACTGCTGTGAAAACTCTTCCTGATGGTGCATTCAGGGACACTCTGGCATCTGAGCTCTGACCATCTCCTGCTCTTTAATAGTTTATGGCAGCTGGTAATTGGTGTAGAATGTGTGGATATAAACTTCAATAGAAAATGAAAACTTTTCTTCAAAATATCTTAAATAATAATTTAAATAAATTGATATTGTGTATACATTGGCTTCTTAACCATGACCATGATCTACGGTACACAGTGGTATCCACAGTAAAGCATTGTGTATTCTGTACTCTCATGCTTGACAAGTGAGAAATCCCATGAATCTAAAAATCACCGTGTAACATGTTTATGAAATATGAAAAAAATGCTTGCTTGGTCCTTTAACAGTGTCAGTACAAAGCTCTGCAGTGTGCTAATGTGTGTTACCTGTAACACACACATCATGAGCTTAATACCAGCCTAACCACTTTCTTAAAAAAAAAATCGTGTGTAACAAACTAGAATCAGCAGAGAAACGTGTCGAATCAGTGTTGCAGGACGCTGATCTTTGCCATATTATGGCTGCTGTTTTAGCAGGCTGGGGCTGCACTGTTGCTGCTGTGTACACTATTGCTCTATTTGATCAGAATCCATAGGGATTGGCCTGTCAGACCATGTTAAGTCAACTAAGGATAGGCTACGCACACTGGTAGACATGCTGAAGGGTGAACTGGAGAGTCACAGTGAGGAGGAGGGGGAGGAGAGGTGAAGAGGAGAGAAGAAGAAGAGAAGGAAAAAGAAATAGAGACAGACAGGGATAAAAATGAAACAGATGCCCCAAGTTTACTGTTGTGCTTCTCATTCGATATGTTTTTTTTTTTTATGTTATTCCACTTAGGCGTGCTTTAGCAATGTTTTAATACGTCGATGAAATTCGACAGAACTGAGACATGACAACACAGAGGAATGTCAGCAAGACAGAGGGAGAGAGAGAGAAAGATGGTGGCAGTATGGAGAGAAAAGGAGCAGAGGAATGCGAGATGACAATGTCCAGAGAAAGAGGAGGATGGAAAAAAGACAGGAAGTGTGTAAGGTTAAAGGACAGATCATTATGGAGCAAGAAAAAAGATGAAGGCAGAGAGAGACTGAGGAGCTGTGGTACACATGCACAAAGATAAACGATTAAATGGTAAAAGGCTGAGGTGCGTTTCAGTGTCTACACCCAAATTCGTACAGAAATCGAAAACAAGTGTAGTTGATGAAGACCCGAAGACAAAACAAAGCTCCTAATCAATCTTAGTTTAGTGTGTTAGTATGCCAACAAGTGCAGCTGAGGCTGTTGGGAATGCCTTTAGCTTTGCAGGTATTTGATCAAAAATAAATTAAAAAAATAAATAAGTAATGAACAAGTTGGAAATTTGATGCAACAGTAGCACGAAATGAAAAGCTGATGGATCACTAAAGTTCTTACAATTCATCCTGAGGGGAACATGAATGGCAATCCACCCAATATTACAGTCTGGACCAAAGTGGGGGCCGACAGACTGAAACTGCCATTCATAGAACAAACCACTAACAAGGCTGAAAATGTACACTACATTACAAGTATGGACACATTATGAGTATGGACAGTATAAATTTGTTTACTTAGAAACATTTAATGTGATTTCTTATCTATCTATACAACTATACAGATATATAGATATACATACATATATACATGTGTGTGTGTGGTGTGTGCACGCTCTGTTGAGTCCAGATTAGCTGAGCTGTGATGTGTTCCTCACAGGCACAGGACTGGCCCTGCTCCCATCACTACTGATGTGTGTTTCTGTTTGATGGGGGCAGAATTCCCCCTGAACACCCCACCCCTGCATTCCCACCAACACTATTCACAGTGTGTGTTTGTGAGTAACCTGCAAACACACACACGGTCAACAGACATTGCATCAAATATTAGAAATGATACATTAATGAATTGATAAATGTGATGCAACAGCTCTGTTTAACCCCAAAGGACATGTTCACTGAAGAGACAAATGACAAAATTCATGTAGTAATCTAGATGCGCGCACGCACACACACACACACACACACACACACACACACACACACACACACACACACTTTCTGTTTCAGCTGTAACCCCGTTTAACCATGTCCCTATTTATAGAAGAATGGGAATGATGTAATACGTATAAAGACAATTATATTGTCCCCGTTCTTGAGAGTAAATCTCTTCAAGCTACACATGGAGTTTCTTGGAAACCCCTTTTGCTTTTTTTTTTTTTTTCCCTGGTTGTAAAGTGATGTAATTTAAATACTGTAAAACGAGCTTGCTGCTTGCTAAGGTTTCATCCTTTAAAGGTTTAACTTATATAAATTATTTCACAGAAATGTAAAGCTTATACAGCACTCACTGTGAAAACAGAATCGTCGTATCACTCGTTTAGAAACAGGGGTTTAAACACATGTACGTTCCACTAGAACAAATGCAACTTGAAAAAGCCGTCAGGGTGATAAAATACTTTGGTGTTGTTACCAAGGTCTCATCAACTTTTCCCATCCAGGATGCAAAAGACAAATGTGGTCTCACTCTGGGATCGAGTCTCATTAAAGCATATTGCCTCTTTTGTCAAGTGAGGACGTGGCAGGGAGAGGTCTGCAACCACAATGTCTAACACAAGGACAGTTAATAGCTGCGATCCAGACACTGTGACTGGCAATGTGACTGATGCTGCGAGGGACACTGGTGTCTGCTTTCAGAGACGCTGTGAGGAACACTAAACTTTGTAGCTGTGGAACTAAATGATGCTCTGGCTCTTTGGGAGCTTGTGGTGTTACTGCTGCCTGAAAGGTAGAAATAACCATTCCTAAATTTTGGCAATCTTTTACATTTGTGTTGTGTTAATTAATCTAAGTCAGAGCTCACACAAAGCTGTACAAAGCTGCACTCCACAAGGTCACCATGTGGAGTGAAGCAACCTTGAGCTGGGTGGTCTTGGCTCAAACCCCCATGTCAGCAGGCCTCCACCCTGCTGACTATGAACAAGGCGCTGAATCACTGAATCCTTCTCAGCTGCAGGGCTCCAATCTGAGCTGAGACGGACCTCCACAGAGATGTGACCTGACCTACAGGCACCATTACAGCTCCATAACAATGTGCATTGCTATTATTTGTTTGTAGTGGTAGCTTTAGTAGTAATTGAGGTAGCAGCATTGTAACCTCATTCTGCATGTTTAGCTGTGTGCAGTGCTTGTGGCCAGAAACATTAATGGTTTTAAATTCCCAAAGATCTTTTTCTGAAAGATGGGAAAGTAAAGTAAGGTCTTCTATGTCCTTTCATCTCACTTTTTTCTATAACAGCACATAATATTCAAACAAGATTCTCAACCAACATTGACAAGACTGCATCTTATACAGTGCATTAACTCAACTCACATTGTCCGTGTGGTCACAACATGGCTGCTCACAATGGAAGGCAAGAAGAAAAAAAAAATTATAGACCTGGAGACAGCAAAACTCCACAATTATTCATCACAGCATAACCTTAATGAAGACCACAGCTTTCCACAAAATGTAAAATATGTCAACAGTAACATTAAAATAAGTCCAAGCCATTTGAAAGCAGCCATGAGGGAAATCTGATCACAGAGCTGCTCTGACTGCAAGACGGTCGACCCAGATTGTAAGAAATGCATCTAGTTACTGTTGATCATCCAGTCAATGAGTCAAGGTTTCCCCATTAAACTGATGGTCAGATGACGTCCAGCAGAAAATCACCTTAATTTTAAATTTTGGATCAGCCAGTTCAAGGGGCCAGTACACTCTGCCAGAACTGCGGTCAGATGGTTGGGTAGCTTTTACTTTAAATGATCTCATCAACAGTGTTGGACAGTAACACGTCCATTAGTAGCTTGTTAGAGGAATGTAATTACTTTAAAGTAGTGTAAGGCATTACAATCAGAAACTCCAAATTTGGTTTATTTACATTTTGTGTCTGTGGTTTGCTGACATTATCCACTGATTTTCAGTGAGTAATGAGTAACAACTAACAGAGCAACCTGCTGTCCTTAGAGCCCTGTGCTGCTGTCAGGGACACCACACTACTTTTTATTAATATGCCCTATTGTAAAACACCAAGTGACAAACACCACTTAAAAGTAAATTAGAGTTGACTTGCACGGCCTTGCCACTTCTAGTCAGCCTCCCTAAAGCGTACTTGCTGTTTTTCAGATATTCAATATGCAACTAACCAACAGGCTGAATACATTTCTGCCTCTTGCCAAAATGCTGTTGACTAAGTTTTTTCATAAGACACAAAAATAAAGACTCTTTGATCATTTCAGAAATCACGACATTAAATTATCCTGGAGTTTCACAGAAGTGTAAGGATTCCTACATTGTGTGGCATCACTTTGATCAGAATTGCTCTTTGAAATTTTGCAATACACAAGACATAATAGTATCACACATGCCAGGCAGCATACGACTGATCAGAGATTTCTATGTAAAACAGAGGACATGTAATCAGAGCCTCAGAGAACCACTGAGATCCAAAGAAACCTGGTTCCAAGATGTGGAAAAAAAAACAGCCCGTTCCCTGTTGCCACCCACTTGTTTTTATGTCATAATTAATTTCCTCAGGTTTTATTTTAACTGTTTTGGACATGAAACATAGTGATGTGGGTTAATGTCAGCTGGAGCTTTGGATTGTATCACATGATCTTCATCAGCTCTTATATACAGTTGCATGAAATTGTAGATGTTTAAATTTCATTTTTATTTTCTAAGCCAACATGAATGAAATTTCTTTAAAATGCTCAGTGATGTAAAATAGAAATTTGCTGATGAAGATCATGTGATATGAGCTAAAGCTCCAGAACAGCTAAACCAGTGTAAGTAAACCTTGAAATTAGTTTTCTCAACAGAGTTTGGGATGTTTTGAGGTTTCACCTAAAGCTGGACAATGGAGACCCTGAAGAGCAGCTAGAGAGGATTTTTCATAAACTGCTGACACTCTTCTGGTTACCAAGCATGTAGCTACAGTGTGTAATGTTTCATGTGAAAAGGCACAGGAGAGGGAAACAGCAGTAAGCAACAGTAATCCTTCCTCGCTGCTGTTTAGAAAACCAGAGTTTAAAATGCTCTGTTCTTCAGCTTATTCCTGAAGTGATTTCCAGTAAGTGACCATAAACCAGACCAGAGTAAGAATAATTGGTGCAAACAGGCTGAATCTACAATATTTCAAATCTACAGTAATGAAGCCTATTGCTCTTCAATAGCATCCTGCCTCTATCTCTCTCTCCCTCTTTCTCACTCGTTCATCCTGCTGTCATCTCGGCCAGTCTTCCTCCTCTCGTATATTTCCAGTGCTTCTTTGCACCTCATCATCCCTTCCACGATTTATGGATCTCTCTCTCCTCTCTCCTGTCCTCGTGTCTCTAAATCTATCCTCCCCTCTCAATTCACTATATAACTCATAGTGTGGTCCTTACATTTATTTTATTTTTTTTTTACTTATTTATCCCTTGTTCCATGCTTCCTTCATTCCCCCAACCTCCTCTTAACTCTCATTTTTTTGTCTTGCCATTTGTCTTCCTGTTCATTTCAGCTAAGACATATTCATCTTCAAAATCAACATCCCTGAGCTGACTTTAACTTTAACTGCCTCTGTACAGATGTGCAGATGATCACATGAGCAGGGGGTTAAAAACAGTTGAAGAAATGTCTACAACTTTTTAAAATTTGGTGGGGATCCAATATATTATAGGAGCACCAGGTGACCAAATCAATTAGTTTTAAAATGGAGCAATTATAACGGAGAAAGAAGCAGTAACTTCCTCGGTTCTATGCTCCTCCTCTCTCTTTTCTCCTCTGTCATCTGTCTATCTCTGCCTCCTCTTCATCCTCATGGTCTTTTTCAGTGATAGAGAGTAAATCCATTAGCTCAAATACTTCCCTTTACTGCTGCTTTATACCTATACTCCAGTACAACTGAATGTAAAATACTCTCTGATTTTACATTCAGTTGTACAGTTAAAGCTCAAATCAGTGGTTCCCAGTGTTTTTCTCTTGTGACCTCTTTAAAACAAAGCCTCGTCTGCTTGCGACCCACTCAACACAACTTGCATATATCCGTGCAGAGTGGCCAGCTCACTCAGTGACACAAGCTGTGTTAATTAAATACACTGTTACTCTGTTAATCTATGCTGTTAATCATCTTCTGACCCCACAGATTCATTATACAACTCCTTGAGGGTTTGCCAATCCCCAGGCTGGCCTACAAATTACGAGCGTCCAGTTGAGGCTCCTTGCCATGTTTCAGATGTCTTTAAGTTCTTAGCTGTTCTGCCGAAGGGACATTTTTCCTCCAGGCCTCTCAGATGGTTTCATTTAAGAAACTATTGAAGGCCTGAAGAGGTCAAATGATCCAAGAGGAAAAGTACAAAACACTGAATACAAATTTGTGTAGCAGAACTTAGTATTTTCTTCTTTGCTTTACTTAACTAGCTAACTGTTTATAAAGTACTAGCTCCACCTCGACGCTCTGCTACAGTAATGTGCAGCATACACATGAATGCACCAGAATTAAACACGTAATAATGTCATATGTATCAGTTACCAGGCGATTTAACTTGCCAGGACTTTAACTTGGAATGAAGTATTTTTACATGCATGTATTGGTCCATGTACTGAATTAAAACAGCAGAATACTTCTTCCACCTCTTTCTCTATCTCCTCCCATCTTCTCTCGTCCCTGTTGAAGCCCCCCACCACCAACCCCAGTAATGGATGACCAGTGTTGGTCGGTGTGAAGAAGTCGTTCTGCATCCAGTCCATCTACCTACCAGTCTGATCTATACAACATCAGCTTCACACTATAAGTCACACACACACACACACACACACACACACACACACACACACACACACACACACACACACACACACACACACA
>JBBMJY010000002.1:4206029-4216939 GCA_037833715.1 Toxotes lorentzi | reverse complement strand
GTGTGTGTGTGTGTGTGTGTGTGTGTGTGTGTGTGTGTGTGTGTGTGTGTGTGTGTGTGTGTGTGTGTGTGAATGCACTGCTGGTGCTTTGTGGCACGCACGCGATTAGACGACACACATCCAAGCTGTCTTCCTCTCCTCTCCTCTCACACACACCACTACACCATAAACACACTTTCTGATGGTGTCCGCTCACACACAAACACACACATACAATCTCTCTTTCTCTGTACACACTGACAGAGAGAGAAAGGGAGAGAGAGAGTGAGGGAAGGAGGGAGGGAGAGAAAGCACCTGCTGGGCTGTAAAGCACTCAGACAAACAGCTTCTGTGTTTGGGAAGACTTGAACAAATGGGAAAATTATACAGTGGAACCAAAACAGCACCCTTTCACCCAAAGGTGCATCACCCCAACTGGGAGAAGGGCGTTCATGGAGCATATCTCCACTGCCTTTTTTTTCAGTCAGAGCATTCGTCTTTGTTTGTACACATTCATACACATACACAACTTGTGCAGAATTTTTCCTGTGCATGTTTTAACTAGTGGGTTAAGCTTATATGAGGATCATAGTGAGTGAATCAGTTTATGTGTAGGAATGGATGTCAGGCACAGGCCCAGGGGCCCGACCAAAGCCGCTGTTAACAGTTAGTGGTTGAAAGTCAATCAAACAACTACAAAGATGAGAAATGACCACACAAAATGATCACAAAGAGACACAAAACCACCGCAGAGACACACAAAATGACCGCAAAAAGATGCAAAATTAATATAAAGAGATGCAAAATGACCATGCAGAGACACAAAACGAGCACAAAGGGACACGGAACAACCACAAAGAGACATGAAGCAAGACAGACAGAAAATGACTACACAGAGATGTGAAACAACCACAAAGAGATGCAGAAAGACTACAAAGAGACACAAAACGACTAAAGACAGGCAAAATGTCTTCAAAGAGGCACAAAATGACTATAAAGAGACAAAAAAAGAGCACAAAGATGTGAAATGAACACAGAGACACCTGAAATGAGATGTGAAACTACTACAAGGTGATGCAAAACGACTCCACAGAAACACAAACACAACCTTTTCAGGGGATCCTTTTATGTAGAAGAGGGGCCTGTATGTCTGCGTCCCGGGCCCATTGTCTCATAATCCCTCCAGTAAAAAAGGAAAAGGATCATCACAAAGAAAATAAGAACAAGTTTAACCTAAAAAACAAACAAACAAACATGCTTTCTCCTATTTCAGCTAACTTCAGGTGCGTTTTACCTGCACTACATCTCTGGCTGAATGCTCCCGCTTTTCCCTTAAGGGAACGTCTTTCACCCATGATGCCCAGCTGCAAGCGCACTCATGCTACTTCATACACACACATGCAGTTTGATGAATGAATAATGAGTCACAGTC
Organism: Toxotes lorentzi; assembly: GCA_037833715.1. Classification (NCBI taxonomy): domain Eukaryota; kingdom Metazoa; phylum Chordata; class Actinopteri; family Toxotidae; genus Toxotes; species Toxotes lorentzi. The sequence continues at coordinate 4,215,528 of JBBMJY010000002.1, read as the reverse complement.
AGCAAGGAACAAGACAGTCGAATCAAACGTGTTAAGGGTTTGATTTTGGGCCAGTTTCAGTTTGGAAACGCTCTGTTTTTTTTTTTTTATAGTATTGCACAGATACACACTATTTGAATACTCTCTCTCTCTTTCTCTCTCTTTCTCTCTCTCTCTCTCTGTCACTCGTGCGTAAAAACGCTCTCTCTGCCACTCGGTCTCTCACCTCTCACATACACCCACGGACCAGGCGCGCACGCACACACAGTCGAGCGAACAACTGTCTCTCTCTCTCTCTTTCTACCTTTTTTTTTACTCCGCACACACACACACACACACACACACACACACACACACACACACACACACACACACACACACAAACAGGCCATGAAGTGAACTCATCACACGTGCGCACACACACGCGTAAAACGGAAGCGTGACATCCTCTTACCTGACGATGTGGAGAAACTAATCCTGAATCCAGGCGGCGCTGATGACAGAATCTTGACCAGACGAAAATGTTTTTTGTTGTTTTTTTTAATTATTATTAAAAAGCAAGAATCTGCTGGAATAATCCCACCTCTGATTCTCCTCTGTCACAAACCTGACCGGTGCAGTCAAATCTCTCCGGGGCGATAGACGGATAAACAAAACGATTAAGGAGCTCGTTCCTTCTTCTCCTCCTCTCTGCCCCCAAAACCCCCCACAACCTCTAACAGGCAAAGACAGCACAATCCCTCTCCTCTTCTCTCCCTCCTTATCCAAGATATTAGACGACTAAAGTCTGCTCCAATTAACCGCAGTTACGCATCCTCTCCTTCGCTCCTTCCCTCTCTCTCTCTCCTGCGCCCTCTGTCTATCCCGCTCGTTTCTTTCAGGACGGGATGTAAGACAGAGACAAGTAGGTAGACCTCTGTGTTCAGTCTGTCTGTGTCCGGGCAGTGGTGTGGAAGAGTCGCTCTACTTTGCGCAGCCAAAAATAACCTCCAATCTCCAAACTGGAAATCCCGCGAAGCTCCTGCACTAAAATAATCCCTATTGAATTCTTACAATATTCATGCAGTGGGGTTGTTGTGTCAATTACGAGATTAGAGTCATTCTTACAGTACTTTATGGTACTTCCTGTCCTTGCCTTATACCCTGTGATATTTTACAGGGGCGTTCATGTAGCGGTGGTACTCAGGCGCTTCTCTTTTATGATATATTCATCATTCATCTAATATTCTTAAAGGGATTTAAACATTTGCGACTACAAAAAAGTTTTAACTTTTACTGCAGGATACTTCGTTTTACAGGTAAGATAAGAGGGAAACGGGCAGAAAAATCAGCCTTAATGATGAGAAAATCAATCACTGAGATTAATCAATTAATCAATCCAGAGGTGGAGAAGAAGCATCTTGTGCCAAAGAGAGAATCTGCAGTGCAGGGTTCACTTTCCGTTTAAATCCCACACAAGTCCAAGTTTGCCGGGTGATGATGTCCGTCAGTCAATCAACCAATCAATCGGCTGATCAGTAAAAGCAATGAGTCCATATCCAGCCAGCAGTTGATAATATGAAATGCAAGGATGCGAGGAGAGGTCTCTCCTCTTTTCTGTACTTGTGTACTAATCCAACCGAAAAGACGTTTTTGGAAATAAGAGACCACGCGTGCTCCCCATTCCTCTCCTCTGTTTCCTCCTCTTTTCTCTGTCCTTTTACTTTTCTCTCTCTCCCTCCAGAGACGCGTCCCTTACAGGTCAGGGTGCTTTACCCTGCTCCTCTTCCCTGGATGCGATCCCGGACTGTACCTCACTGCCAAAATCACAAAAAAGTCCACTTGAAACGACTTTTGAAAATCCTTCTTGCAGCGCTGGAGCAGCGGAAGAAGGGAAAGCGCGAAGCCTTGAGCCGCTTCTTCAGCTTTCTCCTCCAAACCGAGGTGAGGAGGGGGGGGGGGGGGGGGGAGAAAGGAGGAGAAGGAGGAGGAGGAGATGAGGGGAGCTGGATCTCCTCGCTCTCAGCTACAAATTTGAGAATGGACAGAGCGATGGAGGGAGAAAGAGAAGGGATATGTGGAGAAGAGAATCGGCTCCTGTGATTAAACCAGAAAAGAGAAACCCCACTTTTGGCTCGGTGGCCGAAAGAACTGTTGAGAAGGCATCAGATGCTCCTCTTTCCCCCCTCTTGCGGAAATAAAATACTTCCTCTCATTATTCGTTTGCCTCAGTACTTCACCACCTGCCCAGAGAAGGACTGATAAGAAACACAAAATCTGCCATTTCTTGTGGAGGCTTTTATCCAAAGTGCCTTAAGAGAGTCCACAAGAGAGCGCAGAGCAGGCGGAGAGAGAGAGAGAGAGAGAGAGAGAGAGAGAGAGAGAGAGAGAGAGAGAGGGGACACGCTGTTGGCAAAAAAAAAAAAAAAGAATTAAAGAAATATCCTTCCTCCTCCGGGCGTGTTGATATTCAGACCCTCACGTACATTTCCAGATGCCAGATAGTTCCCCGTCCCAGATAAAGAAGAAATGATTGTGTTGTTGGAGATAAGACACCAATAGAAATGAATGGGACAGGCAGCCGGCTGCTTCTTTCGGCTGCTCACACTCCCCACGTGAAGGGCGCTGTTCCTTCAGCACCACGAGACATGCACGCGCGCGCACACATTTAACAGAGAGAGAGAGAGAGAGAGAGAGAGAGAGAGAGAGAGAGAGAGATGTTTAGATTATCTTTTATTGTAGTTGTACTTTGAAGTTTTATGTTAACATTTGTGTGTGAGAGTGAGAGAGAAAGTGGCAAAAGAAAGGTTTACTCATCTTTCTTGCTTTCCTCTCTTCTATCTTGGATTTTAACATCACTGATTTTTATTGACAGGAACAAAATGAAAAAAACTCGAAAGATGTTAAGAGAAAGAAGTGAAGTTAAAGAAGGAAAATAAAAGAGGGGATTGGTAACTGCGTGTGCATGGCACAGAGAGTGAAAACATGCAAGTGTTGCTGTTGGGGTTTTGGTGTTTCAGGATGGTGAAAACTGCCGCTGTGTTGCCCCCTTTTGGCGGTGGAGAGAAATTATCAGGGGGATGGAAGAGAAGAAGGAAGAAAGGAATAAAGCTAAGGGAGGATAATAGGATGAAAGGAAGGACAGATGAAGGGAAAGCAGAAGTGAAGAATCTCAAACAGGATGATAAGTTAAAATAATCACAATGAGTAAATCACTGATGAAAACTTTGTATCTCTAAATGTGATGCAGATAGATGTTCTGACCTTGTTCATCCCTTTATAGCCACATTTCCCCCTCTTCTAATGGCTACTTCCAGCAGGATAATGTTCAGTGAACTTCAGTGGCCTCCACAGTCTCCAGACCTTAATCCAGTAGAACACCTTTGGGATGTGGTACAACCGGAGACAAATCTGCAGAAATGATGTGATGAATCATGTCAACATGGAGCAGAACTTAAAAAAAAGTGCAAGTGGATATTAAAGATTATTGAAATATTATAGAATGAATACATTAAATAAAGATACCTACATAGGTCATGTAGACATGTAGAAATGCACATTTATATGGAAAAGTGTAAAAATACAAAGTTTTTGTTGATTTGAACAAATCTGTTTTTCAGTTTTTTCTTTTTTGAAATGTAATTGTTTCAAGAGGGTTAAACACATCACTCTCACATCACATTTGTCGACACCCCCCAGAGTGACATCCAGGACATCATTTGTGATTACCTTAATAAAAGTCGCAAATTTAAAAACTGTGGCTTGGGTTAAATTTTGTACTATTTTGCAGTATAATGAGTCACAATGACACAAATCTTTGTCATTTGAACATAAACATATGTTGTTTTTTTTTTAGTTACTTTATTGATCCCTCCTGGGGAAATTACTCTCTGCATTCTACCCACACCAAGCAAATGAAACACACACAAGCATGCACATGCACTAGAGATGCTGGGGCAGGGGGCTGCCCAGTGAGGCACCCGGGGAGCTGGGGTTAATTGGTGCCTTGCTCAGGGGTCGCAGAGGCAGGGGAGGCGCGTCTCCTTCACCACCACCATATCCATTTTTATTGCGCTTGGTCAAGGGATTGAACCCACGACCCACTGATCTCAGGCCAACCCAAAGTCCAAAGCCACGGCTGTTTATGTGGGTATTTGCCATAACAACCATCTCTCTAAAACAATCCCTTATCATTAATTGCTTTTTTGCTGTACTATGCAATACACATGATCAGAATTTGAGGTGTCAGACATTTTTATGGACAACTCAGTCGTAAAGGCTCTGCCTCACCACCCTTTGTGCAGAGAGCCACCACTCACAGATGGTTTAAGGTCAACAGCACCTGGTGTGAAGGTGAGATTGCATGTCTGACAGAAAGGTGAGACATTCAAAAAACATGAGACTGCATATAGAACTCTACATCCAGGCTTCATTAAAAATGTAAATTTGAGCAGTCTTGCAAACAGTACAGCTGTAGCTACAGGAGGAAGTACGTATAATGAGCATGCATTAGTGCATGGGTCCAGCATACCATAAAATAAGTCACAATTAAAGAATGAGCTGCATGAAATGTAATGCTGCATGAGGTTACACAGTTAAACAGACAGTATGAACTGCGAAATCATGCAGTTTTGAATGCATTAAACATTAACACACTTTAAGAAGATTCAGATGCACACTGAGTATATGTGTGTGGTGAGTCTTGTTAAAGCTAGTTATCTTGAATGATAGCTCTTGTGATGAGCCTGTAGGTGTGGGCAGGGGATTTTTGGGTCCGTCTCAAAATGGAAAGCTTTGGAACAGATGGTTAACTAGATGTATAGGGTCACTGGCAATCCTTCCTGGCCTTTTCCTCACCCTGGTGTCATGCAGCTCCTAGATGGAGGGCAGCAGACAGCCAGTGAGTCATTCGCCAGTGCGGAAAATATGCTGGACCTTGTCCCTGAAACGAGGAGACAGTCTATTTAAACAGGAATGGACAGTGTGGGGATGCTGTCGGATCGTGATGTCTAAAATTGAACGAAGAGACATTAAGTGGTCATAATTGTTTCAAGAAAACCAGCTGTCACCCAAAAGGAATCATTTATACTAAAATAAAATTTGTCATTATCTTCACAAACATTTCTACTGAAACTTCTCCAAATGAAAAAGAAACAACTTCCAAAAATAGCAAATGACACTGCTTTGATGAGAGTATCAAGTTTTAATAAACAGGTCCTGTGGCTGAAGAACTGTAATCTGTGTCCAGAGGACCTGAATTCACTTTAGTCTGTTGTGATATTAAAGGCAGAGAGAACAGTTTTCTCATCTTCAGTGGCAGATGAAACAAGTTAAAGGGCTGATCTGCCCTTTAACGAGTTGCTAATTATGCAACAAAATAAATTCCCTATGTGTTTGTACTTTTGTACTAAAAATGAAATTTTTAAAGTCTGGATTTAACTCAGGTTTGTGATATGGATTATCCAATCTTGTTTTGATTTCTAAATAAATAAAGTTAAATTCTGGCTGTTTTTAAGGCAGCATGAAGTCATTAAGATTGATTTAAAAAAATAACACCTATTATTACTGTACATTGTGCAATTTGCTTGAAGGAGGTTTAACAGACTGTGAATCTACAGCCAGCAGCTGTATTACATCAGTTGAGCTAAATGCCAACGTCAGCATGCTTATTTGCTCACAGTGACAATGCTAACATGCCAATGAACAGGAGCAATGCTTATCATGTTCACAATGTTTAGTTTAGTGTATCAGCATGCTAACATTTAGCACTAAATAAAAGTAGAGTTGACATTGGAAAGACAGTTGTTAGTTTTGCAAGTATTAATAACATTTTGTTCTGAGGGGTAAATTAATATTTGTACCAGATTTCATGGAAATCCATCCAGTAGTTGTTGAGGAATTTCACTTGAAACCACAAATTTCAACTTTATGGTGGTGTTGGATGAAAATTCAGGAGATCAGATCAGTTGGCCTCATCTTCTGGGGACCATGAATGTCTGTACAAAAACTTCATCTCAGTGTGTACAATACATGTTGAGATATTTGAGTCTGGACCAAAATGGTAGGCCATATATAATCCTTTCCTGCTTCTGGTAGTAAATAAAAGTCAGGGAATCAGCATAGTACTCACATCATCCTCTGGGGAACCTGAATTTCTGTACCACATTAAACAGCAAACAGTCCAATAGTTGCTGAGATGTATTAGGTGTCAGTGCTCAGTCTGAGATGTAAGGGTGAGTAGATGAGGACAGTCTTTTCACTTTAAAGAAACACGTCTCAGTGGGATACGTCAGGTTTAAGGTTGCCCGTGAAGGTTTTCATCTGGAATTGGAGTGGTTCAATTGGCTTGACAATTGAGCTCTTAATCTCCAGGGGACAATGAGCAGAGATGTGGCTTCACATAGAAATCGGGCCTGACTTTTGAGTGCTGAGCAGATGGGCTTGCTGACAATTGTTGACAGGTACCTGTGAGACTCCCATTCTATAGTGATGACAGAGTCTTTGCACTTGTCGACTGTGTCTTGGGTCTACTTTCAAGCAGAAGTTTTGATATGTCTGTAAGCCATGAAAGGCCTCGGAGAACAAGGAGAATGAACCATTAATAGCAGAGACTTCTCTGTATTTTGTATTCTTACCTGTGTTGGGAGGGGAATTCATTCCACCAGTTGCCCCAAATGAAGATTGCAGAGTTGGGATGTTTGGTTTTCATTTTTATTATCTGTCCTGATAGTGGGCATGGCATGCCATTTGCTTTTGCCTGAGGGGGGATGTACACGGCAGCAGAAGTGATTGAAGCAAGCTCCCAGAGAGAGCAAATGGCTGCAGAAAAAGTAATGTTTCCAGCATGAGAGAGCCCAGTTGTGATTCAACAGGCGCAACTGAGCACCACTTGTTTTTGATATTAAAACATCTCCTCCCTTTTGTTTTTGCTGCTGATTTGTTCACCACAGTCCGTCTGCATCAGTGCATACTGCAGCTCCACAGTGCCACCAGAGTTAAAAGAGAACCAATTTCCCTGGAAATATACTGTTGAAGGGAAGTCATTGTTAGTCCAGGTCAGCAGTTGTAACTTATTCATTCTGTTGCTTTGGGTGTGAACGCTGGAGAGTGTACTTGAGGTGGATCAGCATGGAAGCTTTTGTGTCCTCCAGCAGTGATGTGCTCCAGTATGTTTTTTTTCTTCTCAAGGCTCCAATTATACAGATCTAGGGGAAGAAATCCACATCTCATCAGCAGCTGTTGGTTAAAATATCCAAGGGAGAACTCAGAAGTGTGGATAAAAGCCAATAGGCAGAGTGTCAACTAGTATTCACAGGCAGATCCACATGGTGGTGAAAACACATAATTCACGAAAAAAAAGAAAGTCTAACTACACCAAATAGAAAACGGTGTAGTCTGTAACATTAATGGAAGGAAATGATTAGATTTAAGATTCTTTTGAGAAAACATGGGATTGATCGTGTTTCTCAAATCATTTTAATCCTATCAGTCCCAGTGGAGAGCCAGTGTTCTGCCTTCCTTTTAAAAGGATAATTTGACACTTTGGAAAAAATACTGGCTGACTTTCTTGCTGAGTGTAAAGTGGAAAATAGACAACACCCCTTTGACTGTCCATTAAACTGGAGTGATGAGGTGTTACCTGAGCATAAAGACTATCAACAATTGGCCTCGTGTCTAGGCAATACCTAGTTTTCCAATCAGCAATTCCAGACAGCCATGTCATTAACACAACTCATCCTCCAGATTCCAGTTCTGACTATAATTTCCCTCCGGGGATCAATAAAGTCTTATCTTATCTCTTATCTTATCTTATATTAATGGGGTTGAGTGACCCCAGAGGTTATAAGACCTTTTCGGGAAATAGATATGGATGGACCAATATGGAAATGGCATCAGTCTTCTCATTTAACTCAGCAAGAAAACAAACTAATGTATTTCCAAAAAAAATGTCAAACTGTGTGAAGCAACGGGTGTGTCACGCAGCATATCAGTAGCCTGGTACTTACAAACAAAAGTGAGCTTTCAGGTTTGAAACCTTCAGAAATGTAAGAAAATACTTTATGCAACAGAATCTTTTAGCCAAACCTAAATTCAAGCTTTTGGCTCTAGACAGATTGAAAGATTTAAAGAGGAAAAGCAACTGGATTTTAAGTCACAGCAGCAGTAGCAGTTGTACATTTTATCAAATGCTAACCAAATATGTGACTGCAAATATCCCAGACTTTGAGTTATGCAGTTATAAATGCAAAGAAAGACTGAAGGGAAGCTTGTAGACAAACCTGAATGTGATGAGCCGGAATGTGAGGTTGAAGGCAACAATAAACAGAACACACTGTGCTAATTTAAAGGTACCACCTTGAAGATGAAGTGCATTGGTTTTACCTTCAGCAGAATTGGGGTCTGGCAGCAGGAACAAAATCAATATAAATAGCATCAGGGCCTCCTCTTCCCAAAGTGGACTTTGTCGCTCTTTATACAGCATCCCCTTGTTCCCTCTTTTGCTCTTGTCATTATTACTATGGCTGCTAGGGGCTGCCTCAAAATGAAATGTAACCAGGGTCATAGTGAGCTGCTTCCACAGACAACCTATAGGGCTGTTTTATACAGGAGGACAGTCTCTTCCCAAATGATCTGAAACAGCTGAAAATACAAAAACTGTGTCCAGTTGTGTTCACTGCTTGACTTCTCTCACACACAGATGTCTGTGACAATGTTAACAAAACACAAAGGATCAAGAGTATAGAACAGATTCCTTGAATGTGATATGATGTTGTTTGATGCTAAAAAAACAAAAAGTGTATGTATATGATTTCCGAGTCTTTTTTGAAACAGTTTTTTCAGTAAATGTGGCTACCAGTTTGTTATTTGTACCAGTTTTGTTCTATACACACGCCTAAAATATGAAGTGTCAAAATTAAACCAAAGCAAAACTGCGAACCAAACTAGGCACATGCTGAAGCATATCACTCTTACTATATCAATGGGGCTGTAATAAGCGAAATATCTAATATATAAGAAGTTTGAAGGGTCATGTCTTTTTTCCATCACCTTTTTTAAACCCAAGAGTAAAAGTATAAGAAATGTTCAGTCAGGAAGTCTACATTCTTGTGCAAATCTTCTTAGCCAAACTCAGTTTCTCGCTAATTCCAAGTTCCACCACCTCATTCCTGCTTTCATCCAACCACAAACCAACACACTTACCTCTAGCCAATCACTCGTTAACTGTTAAACATTCAGCTGTCATTTCACTGATGTTACTTTCAACAACCCGCCTTCCTCCTCTCCACCACCTCAGTGTTGGTTGCTGGACATCTCCAAACAAACCGTCCTATCTGAAGGCTCCTAAGAAGGCGGTGCAACCTCGAGCCCATTCTCAAAAGTCAATTTTACCTGTGTTCAATAAAGTTCTTTCAAACGTTCTCATTCCTTTTGTTCCTTGTAGTCTCTCTTGATTGAAATGAGTTTGTCATGAGGCAGCTCGGCTGCTTCTGGGGTTTTTCTGTTTTGGTTTGTTTTTCTCTCTTTTCTCTCTTCTGTGTGG
>JBBMJY010000002.1:4158106-4201489 GCA_037833715.1 Toxotes lorentzi | reverse complement strand
CACACACACACATACACACACACACACACACACACACACACACACACACACACACACACACACACACACACACACAGAGAGGTATTGTGAAGTGTGGTCTTACCAACAGTGTCATATTATTCCAGTGATCTACAGGTGCCAGTCATACACTAAAAATGCTGCAATGCACCTACAAAGCCAGGAAGGAAGAAGAATGCAAGCTAGTGAATTTGGATGTGAGCAGTAGAGGATTTTAAATACTTAAAAAATTGGCTTTGCAAATGTTTTGTGTTAAACACTGATTTGTGTTCAACACAGTTAATTTATTTATTAATTTATTTTTAAATCTTTAAGAGTGTCTTTAATCTTTATACACTTTGTACGTAGATTAAGTTGTGCCAGAACCAGATACAGATGAGGATGACAGAACTTGCAAAATACAGTTTTGGCTCAAAGTAAATGGCTCCATTTGTTTCTTCTGTAAGCCAATGGCATTAGCTGCTTTAATACAGGTTCATGTGGTTTCCTGACGAATAACAGTATCCAGATAGCATTTGTGGTTTTGCTGAGTACTAGCCTTTCATAGTTCAAAGAAACAGCTTTGTGACCTGAAGTTTGGTACCAGTGGCACCAGTAGCACGCTTTAGCTGCTCTGAGCAGCAGTGTGAGGGTGTGGACCTACACAATGTGCACTGCTGGAAGAGAACTAAGGGTTCAGTTGAATTTACCCTCATAAAGTTACATATGGGTAGAGGTAGAGACACTATGTATTTTCCAGTAATTGAAATGTATGTCTGTAAAACATATTGTGAGATGCCAGGATGCTAATGATCTGCAGTGTTTTCAACAGTGTGGCAGATTTACTTCTGTATATGACAAGGTTTGGAGACACTAGACTGCCTTGTTTACCAAGCTTCCTGCAAAACGTTTCCCTCTGATGAAAAACTCACTTTTATGATGAGGAAATTGTAATATCCTGTGCAATCTAGGTGATGACAGCTGTTTTATAAATCAGAATTCATAATCCTGCCCCACAAAATGGAATTTGCAAGATTTCTGTTAAGGAACAAAAATATATTACTACTATAAAGCTTTTCTAAAGCAGTCTCAGTCTGTCGGCTGATTACTGTTTAATGACATATGATTGGCCCACAGGGAGTGATGCTAGACAGTTTTTGTCTAGCATCACTGCTTAAGGTAACTTTGACTCACTCCAGGTCCACTTTATAGCTCCTCCTGTACCTATTACGCAGTTAAATACAGCTTTGAATGCCAGACACTGACATTTCAGCCTGGAAGCTCCTAATTTTTTCTTTTTTACCACTACCAGACTCAGTTACAATTATGCTGCTATTCTTCATATTTTATACCCATTACAGACTCTCTTTTGTCACTTAGTGTTTCTTCACACTATACATGAAAATGGATACAATGGCCTGTGTGAACATGCAGATACACGCACATTATTCTAGCGCCTCCACTCAGAAATAACAAGGATGTCATGAGCCGTCTATGCATGCATTCATTTTTTTTCTCTTTAAAGGATAAGAAGGTTGTTATGTATTAGATTTGGCAGATCAGCACTCGGTTACAAACCATTTCCTTCCTCCATTTTATGTTGTAGAATAATGACTTAATGACCTCCTGTAAAATAAATGTGTTGTTCTGTCCTTAAGAGGACAACATGGTCTGTGTGCATGTATCCCATTTCTCTTGTACATGTGCTTTTGCACTTGGCATGGGCACTGTATGATCTTGGCATGCACTAGCGGGCATGTCACATCCCGTACATACATACTGTCTCTTTCCCAGTCCTTCTCTCTCTTTTTCTCCAGCATGCTCTCTGCATGTTCCTGGCGTGCACAGGCGGAGGCGTCACTTCTGATTTGCTTAGGGAGCATGACTGTGTGTATGCACGTGTACATGTGTCGTTGTTTTATGCCTGTGTGTTCTTTTGTGCGTGTATTTCTCTCTGTGTTTTTGTGTCAGGTGTTTGAGGCATTTAGGGATCCTGTGAGAACATTGTGTTATTTATTTCAAGCTCAGTTTGTGCTTCTGGCCAAAACATGTGTTGAGAACACTGGGACATATGTTTGGCTCTAACGTAGCATAACAGACATACATACTGCACTGCAGTGATCTGTATCTCTGTCTAAAGGATTATATATATCACATTTTAAAAAGAGAAAAGGCAAAATAAGCTGTATAGGGTGTTGGTGCATATAGAACATAGTATACTGTGCATCTTTTAGAAACATAAAAACTAAACACTTAAGTCCTGTTACTAATACATACATATATACAACACGCTGTTGTATGTATGTATAAGTGAAAGCTTACAATTATGTAGCACCATTGCATTATAAAAACAAGCAATTAATAACATCATTATGAATTACATTGTAGTTGAGAAAATGACATTTCCGAGCATGCAAGGTTTCAGGATGTTCTATACTTGGAGTGTGTTCAAAAATTGCATTTAAATAAGTCTTGACTCCCACTTTTTGCCAAGCTAGTGAGAAGCTAGGGAAGGCAATGCTGGTCTGTCAGTCAGTCGGTTGGTCCACCACTTTCATCCAGAGTGAAATTTTAAGAGCAACTATTTGATGGCTTGCCATAAAATTTTGTATACATATTTATGGTTCCCAGAGGATGAATACTAATGTCTAAAACACAGCCAGTGGTGCTGCCTTTCCCTCCACGCAGAGCGGCAACAAATGGCAAGTCTTTGTGACAGCTGCTGTATAAATGACATATATGAAAATGAAGGGGTTGCCAGGGTTTTCATTTGTCAAACTCTACTTTCTGTAGTTTCAGTGGTATTAATGGCAATAATTCAGAGATCTGAATTTGGTCTGCCCTGTGGATGAATTATGATCTTCTCCAGTGCAGCGGCATCATTTTCTTCCAGTTTTTGCCCATCGCTCATAATCTCTAAAATCATGCAAAAGAATCTACTCATATGTAATCATAATTCAGATAAGAAGTTGCACTAAGATGCAGTCTTGAAACGCTCACGTGAAGTTCACTGAAGTTTATAGCTTGTGCTTACACCAGAATCATCACCAATGGCAGAAAGCATGTTAGGAAATTTTCTTGGCCTCTCAAGAAACACTCAGGATAGAATAGATACTGAGAACTGCTGGAACTTATGGCTGTATGTACACTTACATGTACACTACATGTAAGTGAACACTGTACTATGCAACACATGTACACACATGCTCCTAACAAGACAGCAGAACTGAACTTAGGTTGAATTAGGTTAATTAAATCAGTTCGGGTTTCATACCATAATATACATTTCATAGTACAAAAGCATTTAGTGCTCAAAGCATCATGTGTGCAGTATGTGACATTTCCTTCCTCATGTACCATAAGGCAACGAAACACACTTCTGACCCTTGAGCGTTATCAGAAGTGAAACAGGTGAAGCCCACAGATGTCAGTGTAAAATGCATGGGTGCATTAAGAGATTTAGCTCCCGGGGGCTGCTGCACTCACTCCCATCCTCCATCAAACGAGTAATAATCCATGTGGGGACAAACGACACAGCTCATCAGCACTCTGAGCTGACCAAAAATGATTTTAACAACCTTTTCAACCTTTTAAGTAGTTGTCAAAAGTCTGTTCTTATTTCCGGTCCTATTCCCACACTGGCCCGTAGGCACCTCAGCATAATTTTATTGAATTTTAATTTGGTTCGAAATCGTTCTTCTTTTTCTAGAGCTGACGGCGTACACCCCAACTGGCAAGATAGCTGTGTACTAGAAGCTAACCTGCTCACGCTGTACAGTCCTCTCCACATGTCTGACTGTTTACATTCAACACCCCCTCCCCGGGATCTCCATCACCATCTGTGGTGGCACCTTAGAGTCTCCCCCATTAGTTCACCCAAGCGACCTCATCTGTCATTACCCCTCTCACTGTACACTTTTCCTATCCAGACCTCTATTACGGACAGGGCCTCTCGTCAGTTCCAGTCCAGTGGTGTTGACTTTATGAACCTATGGCCCGTGGCTCGGGCTGCTCTGGCAGACATGTTGAAACCTCAGGTCAAGATGGCTTTAATCATTGTGAGGTCGGTTTGTAACAAGTCTTATATCCTAAGGAATTTCATTGTATATCATAATCTTGACATAATCGAGACCTGGCTGAAAAGTGGAGACAACATTTCTTAGATTGAACTATGCCCTAGGAACTGTGACTTTGTTAGCACCCAGGTGCAGGCCTAGCTGCTGTTTTTACAGCAACAGTTCACCTGCTGCCCAGTGAATATTGGTGAGTTCAGCTCCTCTGAGGCGTACGTGCTCAAGACTGGATTGACTAATTCTTTGTTCTCTGTGCTGATTTACTGCCCACCTGGCCTAAATAATGGCTTTCTAACTGGATTTGCTTCATCAGTGTCACCAAACTGTATTTGATGTCTGGTCTCAGTGTTAATTGACTTAAGAGGAGAATGGATAACGTTTAATGGCTTTTATCACCTTGTGCCGATCCACTGCAGCAAAGTTACTTTAACATACAGAGATAATCTCAACCTCTGCTCCAGAGAGTGTTCAAGCCCTTTTATCCCTTAAATATCCTTTAGAGATCTCCTCAAACCAGCCTGGTTTCAACAGAGATCAGGTGTTTGAATATATTTTTCATGTGATGTAATGTCATTTGGTTAAAATTTTCTGCTCATTTGAGTGGACATTGAATTTGGCTGTCTCTTGCATTGTACCATTTATCAAATATTTGCTGGGTACCTTTGCAGTGATTTGCAGTGGCAGAAATATCCTTATGCTGTCAGAAGGGTTCAGCTCTGTTATCTACTGCTTTTTGAACTGTATAACTGGTGGATTTCCAACTCATTTCCTCACTTTTGCCTCTTTGAATGACTATCAGGTCAAACAACAATTGATCTGGCCCATTGCTTTCTGGAGGGACACCAAACTGCTAATGTGACTGGCTCTGCCCCAAAGGCACTGAAGGGCAGGTGGCCAATCACTGACCTTTTAGTTAATATGGATCCGCCCACATTTGGCTACTTGCACTTACTGTATAATGCACAGAAGCATAGACACAGTCTCAAAGTGACTGGCTCTCTATTTATACTGTCACACACACATGCACACACACACTTGGCTAGCGCTCAAAGATCTATTTAACACATTCTAAGTGGGCCAGACTTGGCAAACTTTAAGATAGAGACCAGAGGAGAGTGGTGGAAGCCAAAATGACCCCTGGATGCACAGAACATCTGGGGTACAGCTAACTGATTAGCCACACTAACAGTGCTAATGACTGTGAACATTAAGAAGTGATCAGGGCGTGTTCTCAGTAAAAAGCTGAATGTCTATAATGGCCGTACATGCAGCAGAGAGTGACTGACCGTCAGCTGTCACTTACCACCACTACCCAATTCTAAGGCTACCATTACCATTATCATGCATTTCACTAAACCTAGTCACAGCTCTAGTCTCAGCTGGCCAGATCACAAATCAGTCCAGCCTCCAGTCCTGTTCAGAGGGTGGTAGTAATGCACCTGAAGGTGTTTGGTAACTTTCAAAACAGCTAAAAGAAGAAGAAGAAGACAAGTTAAAACAATAACAGTTTAGTTAAACCAATTAGTTAAACAAACACACCATTCGTATTGATGAATTGCCACTCCCTCACCCATACAGATCAATGCTCTTTCACCCACACATATTGTTCAGTGCTTGCACTGACCAGGGATCAGATAAACGCTAACACAGCTCAGTGCACCTGCTGTATGATCGTGTGGTGAAATTATTGGAGCCACTTTTATCCTGTCGTTATAATGAGACAGGGAAAATGACTGCTAATTTCAGTGCAATTTCCCCTCTGTTATCACACGGGGCAGACCCAGTCAGTGGTTATTTCCATAGACCACTTAATGACACAGTCAAATGAGAAATGATTACGTATGCGTCAAGAGACTGACACATTAACATCTTTTCAACATCTGGCTAGATTTTGATGCATCTTGAATGCTACTTCCAGGCATTTGCACTTAGCTTGTAAGTGTAAATGGGGTCCTAGACTTCTCTTTGTCAACAAGTGGCCCTCCAAATATTTGTAACCAATGCCACACGCATTGTGAGATTACCTAGAAATACAGAAATTTATTAGGACTAGTGTGCAGAAATCTGTTTTTGTGCAAGCTGTTGTTTGAACTTTGAACTGGAAGGGACTGTGGAGTGTGCTACTGACCGTGTTCAGTAACACTAACTGTTACGCCACTGGCATAGACAGCTGTGTTGACTAAAATTATAAGATGGATGACTTAAAAACTTGACTGAAAATTCAATGTAGAAGAAGTGAAAATGTTGAGAGCTGTGTGGGGGATGAGTGTCAGTGGGCAGAAGGCTCCTCATTCTGGTGCAATTCTGGTTCATCCTGTGCATCCTAGCACTGAACACCACCAAAGCAAAAGTTGTGGGGATTTCAGTCTCAAACACTCATTTCTAAAGGTCTTCCCTGTAAAGTAGCATTACAAACTTGAGATCAGAGAATTTAGCAAAACTCCTCACAATCACCCACCAATGTGTGAACTTTCAAACTCCACTTAATATAAATAAAATATTCACTGCTGCGGTTATCTTATAAAGTCTTTATGTCTTTGAATTTAACTTGCTAAAACCTGAAGGTGCCCCACGATAGGCTTAAGTTCAAAAGTTGAAGACAGCACCATATTGGGTTGCTGTGTTCCACATTATAAACATAATCGACCTTCCACCCATGCAATGAAACACCGGGGAGAGAGAGATGTGTTCAGGAGACAGAAAGGCAGAGGAGGCAGAGGTGGCAACCTGAGTTCAGAACACATTTCACATGGGGGAGGGGCATAACATGGGCGATATCCTCACTCTGTTTTGAATACCACAGCAGGGGTCAGAGCGCCCCATTTTAAGCACTGACGTGTCTCTCTGCAGATATGAGGAGAGAGAAGCAAATAGAGGCTGGAGAGAGAGAGAGAGAGGAAATGGAGCGAATGAAAGATATAAAGTGGAAAGGTAAGGAAGGAGAGAGGTATAGTGGCATACAGAGACAGAGGGCACAGACTTAGCGAGTGATAATAGAGAGGGGGGACAGAATGATGGAGAGAAAAAACAGGCAGGGTACAGTGACAGAGAGGTAGAGAGGGCAAGTACAGTGTGCAGCACGAAAGGTTGTGCAGGGACAGATGGCTTCAGGAGGAGGCAGTCTTTGCAAACTTTCCAACTGCTTTTTTTTCCCCTGCAGAAGATCTGCTGTGTAACGCTGCTTCGTCCTCTCACTGTTTTTGTTGTAGATCCGCGACCAGAGACACAGTGAGACAGTGTTACTGCTGTCAGATCTCTCAGTCAGTAAGCAACCAGGAGTCAGTCACTCAGTCACTTTACTTACTGGATTTTGATCTGTCAGTTTTACAGCTGGCCAGTTAGCAGGTAATTCAGTTGGGACCGTGGTCGGTCAGTTTACTGGCACATTAATACAATTCCAACTTAATGTAATTACAGCTAATTGGATGTCAGGGCAAATGTGTTCTCCTCAACAAACTCTGTGGGCTACAAGGAAAAAGCTGGCAGGGAATGTCCAGTATTCAAAGTGCATCCAAAGTTTCAACTTTTTTGAGACGTTTACCGTGCTTGTGACACAAGTCTGGGCTTACAAAACGTTGCAGCCTGAAGCTAATTAGCTTGAGGCAGCGTTCTCTCCATTGCAAAACAATGCTTGCACAATGGTTTTGGGGCTTATCGTCTGTTGACAGTTTCACTTTTAATTTTCCATTGTTCTATGGACAATAACGTGAGAGGAATAAGACAGAACATCTGTCTGTTGGCTTGACTGAGCTAGTGGTGATTAGACTCTGTTAGGCCTTTTCCACTACAGGAACATAATGACCAATAACTGGCACAGGTTCTGGTTTAAGAGCAACTTCCTGAAACTGAATTTCAGGTCTGCTCAGAAGATGATTCTAAATCCAAGCCTCTTAGGCAATGGAAGCCAACAGCTGGTTTGCCACATGACAAACTTGCTAATTAACATGAACATGAGAGACTGTGAAGAAGTGAGTATCAATAAACACACAACATTCTGATTT
Source organism: Toxotes lorentzi (assembly GCA_037833715.1). Taxonomy (NCBI): domain Eukaryota; kingdom Metazoa; phylum Chordata; class Actinopteri; family Toxotidae; genus Toxotes; species Toxotes lorentzi. The sequence goes on along the minus strand of JBBMJY010000002.1, from coordinate 4,193,418 downwards.
AAAAGATTTTAATATGTATGTTGCTGGATCCAGCCTTTGGGTCTTACCAGATGTTTTTTTTGTTTTGTTTTGTTTTGTTTTTTTTACCTGCACCTCCTCAAGTTGACTGCACAGCCAACACTGGAGGAGTTGGTCAGCAGGCTGGGAGCTAGTCTTATGTTGGTCTCATTCATTCTCGGCTTTGGTCGAGCCCCAACTGTAGGTGGGATCCTTCCATTAATTTAATGACAGTGGTGATTGAAAGTCTTTACATGTAACTGTGAAAGACCATCAGTATTAGCAGCACTTAGTAGATTCTTTTCTGTCCCACCACAGCACTCGCCTACCAAACACTGCATGAATATGATGATGTTTGTCCCTGTGCCACCTTTTTAATGATGTCTGTTACACAGTGGAGATGAAACACAAAGCCTTACAGGTTTTTTTTTTTAGATCAGATCATGGGAAGCTCCAGCTTCATTAAGTTCCTGTAGTGGAAAAGACTGATGTGGCTCTTATTGATCAATCATTAGTCAGTCATCACAGTTATACTGTGTTATCACTATAAGAGTTAGTCATCGGGCTGCTTACTCGACACATTTTATAAGCAATGATTAGTCTTTCATGGCCTTTTTCCACTGAGGGAATATTTCCAGGAACTTTTTTTGAAATGCAGAAACTTTTCCTCACTTTTAACCATGAGGACCTGGTTCCAGTTTTGGTTCCTAGGCCACTGATCCTGCCCTCTATAGTCTACTTAAAGTCTGGATGGTGAAATACAAGCCTCAACACTGCATCAATAAATTTAGAGCTTTATTTCAAAGTGCAAAAAAGTACTGGCATTTGCTAGAAGCAACATTAGGGCTTGGAAAGGAAAACACAGCAAATCACTACTACTTTGCAGACAGGTACCTTTGCAGATGAGATGCAGTGATGGCACAAACAGGAATGCAGAAAAGAGATTTTTTTTTATTAATCCTGATTTAGTTCCTGAGTTTAATTGATCTGACTCCTTGGTTCCTGGGTACTATTTGGTTGAAAAAGGACCAGTCAGTAAATCATTGTGTCAGTCAAATATTCACATTAGTATTCAGGAAACCAGGCAGCCAGACACGCAGTTGGTCAGTCAGTGAGGCTGTCAGTTGGTATTCAGGCTCTCCCTGATGCTGATGGGATTTGAGCGGATTTGAGTTCAGACTTATCTTTGGCATCAGCAGCCTCTCCCGTGGGTCCAGTCCTGTGCTGTTATCACCCCCCCCCCCCCCACGGCTGCCTACCTCCAAACGGACTTTATCTCATCTCTCTGTGTTGACATCAGTAGTCTGTCCTGTCCTCCCTGCTTCTTTCTGACTCCATTTAATAACCCTCTTCAGTACTGCACTAAAACCCATTACTGCCCTATCAACACACACTTGCATGCAGATACGGCCACACACAGATAAACATACTGTATATTTTCAGATACAGCAACAAATGGACAGATACATACACATGCAGCCATGCATAAATGCACATAAAAGGAGACAAGGAAAACCTTGATAACATTCAACTTTTGTTTCACTTGAAAAGGTTATGTGTCTGCAGAGTTTAGTAACCATTAACTTCCTCTCCTTCCCTCCCCTCATCCTTTTTCACTTCCTGTCTCTCTTTGTCCTCGTCATCACACAGGCAGTGGTCATGTGCAGGTGAGTGTTGTGTATGAGTGTGTGTGTGCATGTGTGTCCAGATAGGAGGTTATTCTGAGATGCCAGAGTAGCAAGAGATAGTGATCTCAGTCAATCTAATGGAGCTGAAAGTTCCCACACACACACACACACACACACACACACACACACACACACACACACACACACACAAGCATGTACGCAAGCACACTTCCCCAAACCACTTTAATCCGTTTAGGGAGCATATTCTGTATTTGAGGGACAGAGGAGTACAACGAGATGGGATTTAGGAAATACTGTTATCTCATTGTCTCTCTCTCTCTCTCTCTCTCTGTGTGTGTGTGTGTGTGTGTGTGTGTGTGTTTGTGTGCCTGTATGAGTGTGTGTGCACATGCCCTTGCGTCTTTACAGTAACCCTGCCCTGCATGGCTGATTTCATCAAACCTGATAGCCCTCATAGATCAACAGATCTTACTCTTGTCTCTGCTGTATGAGTTGTTTTCACATTTATGCTTCCATCCCAGTGGTCTGTGCACTGGTAAGGATTTCTCTATGAAAAGATGCACAATACCTCTTCTTTAGAGAAGAGGTATTGTGCTGGGCCTCTAGAGAAGGCCCAGCAGGGCAAAAGTATTACTTTTCAGCTTTTCTTCTTTATGAGAGAAGTAATAAGCTGCAACTTCTGCTGCAGCTACCTGTAACTGATTGATACCATACAATAGTGATTTAACCTTTATCCACTTCATGAAAGCTGTGTTTGCTGCTGTAGAAGCCCATGAGATGATTCAGCTTCCCTGGAAAATCCTCTGCTGAGTAGTAAGTGATTTATTTTACCATTACGGGAGCAACAACAGTGACTTGTTTGGGAGAAATATAAGAAAAAATAAGAAGCTGTAGCACATGAGCAGGTTGATGTTACAGTATGTTGGACCTGTGCCTAAGCCTAGCCAAAGCACCACAGCAGTGACCATTGAGGCTATCATGTATGCCACTAAAATCGAGGACAATAATCTATATTATTGCTGCTTCAAACAAAAAAAGATAAGACTTCTTACAGGGGAAAGACAAAGAGTGACAGGATTAACTGGCTTCGAAGCAATGCATACACAAGGCTCAACCTACCAGATAATTAACTTGGACAGAAGAAGAGATCAGTGGCTCTGCAGGCTGTGGAGGCAGGTGGACTGAAGTGATTTGGAAGTGCTGGCTGACAGCCGGGAACGAATAAGGGAAACAGAGGAGTCTTGGCTGGGTTCTGAAGGAGGGTGGGATGCACATGAAGTCTGTAGAAGGTGGAGGTGAAGGTTAAGTAGAAGAAGGAATCTAGAGACAAAGGCTGACACAGGCTTGTAGCAGGTCACAGGTAAGTAAGCAGAAATTTAGCAGATATTTCACGAAGCATCTACAAGGACTGAGGACAATGCTGGACTCTTGGGACTAAGGCAATCCAGGAAGTTGGAATTACATGCATGATCCAGGACATCCTGGTGAAGATCCAATTTCTCTCTTCTGGACTACAGCTCTCAGAGTCAAACAGATTCAGATTCTACTTCTAACATGGCAGGAGACATTCAAGAACCACTTAAATGTTTTTGGGACTATCAATGAGGCAGGGAGGTGGAGGAGGATTTTGGTAGGAGACAGATAATTGACCACAACTGGTGTGATTGAAGAGACAACAAAGGTTGGATGCATAAGCATGGTGTGAGATAGGAGGCAAGGAGTTTATCTTTGTTAAGAGAAATGGGACTAGGACCAAAGTGGTGCAGTGAAAGGTGACACTGGACTGGAAGGGGCTTGAGATGGTGACTTGTGCACAGCATGAGCAGACATTGATTGGGAGCCTAGACAGAAAGGCAAGAATGTAACAAATTCCACGATGGTAGGTTTGTTTGCAGGACTCTGACAGTTCATTTGACTAACCAAGTTACAGTGACCAGACAAAGGATAAGAGAGATCAGGTCAGGGTCTCTTTGGCTGGCCTGAACAGCTCAGATTTGGCTAAATATTCTTGGAACCAGGGTATTATAATGAGAATATGAAGAATCAGGTAAGGAATTAGTGTCCATCTGGCCCTCCAATGCCATGGGGAAATATTCAAGGATTTTATAAACCAACAACGGCTGGTTCACTCCTCTCAAACAGCCAAGTTCCTTTAGTGCAAGAAAATGAGAATGAATGCCTGTTTCCACTGACTGGGTACATCAGGTTCCACTTTTCCAGTTAATCCGTTGGAAAGAGGGGCACAACAAGATGATGTAATTAAAAGGGTGCCATTCAAACCTTAAAAGATGGAAAGACGCAGTGACTAACATGTTTATTGCACAAATTATATTGAGAAAGGTTACACTCGCTGCATTGTTTACTGCAACCTTTTGTTTCTCCAGCAGAAGTTTGACTGTTAGTTTATGTCACATGCTTCATGTACATCATGATTGATTCATGTTACATTATGTTTTTAATCAGTAAAACAGTTCCCACTTCATCCAAAACTAAAACTTTTTTTGCAATATTCTGACTTTTTTCCAAAATTCTGGTATTTCCACTCAGGGTATTTTTTTATGTGTAAAATGAAAATGTGCATAAAACCAGGTGGATGAAAATACACCTTTTCACTCCACTGTTTCAGGATCAACTTAATAACCAAAATCCACGCATGGCTTGTCTCCAAGTTTGCATAAGAATTTGACACGGACAGAGCTTCTGTTTCGTTTGAAAACACTGAGAGGATCCTGCTCCAAACCACAACTTCAAAATCATCTACCTTCATAAGAAATCCAAGAGAAGGACAGAGTGGCTAAAAATATGAAACCCATGTACTGAGCAAGCACAGAGTTCACATTTCTTAGACTTGACAGACTTTTCTTCAGTAGCAACTATAACACCTGTCAGAGACGTCCCAGACACTCTGCCTTAAATACATCAGTTTAATTGGATGCAGCTTGGAGTAATAAGGACAGTGCAGGACAGCTGAGGCTAAGGTGGTGGTTCTCAAAACCCACAACGGCTGGCCCCCTGTGGGAGCACAGAGTTACTGTGGGGGATGCTTTTGGGGGCTTCTGAACAGGGCCATGCCAGAAAAACAGTTTGAGAACCACTGGGCTAAGGTAATCCAGGAAGACCCTGGAGCTATTGTGTGCTGCATAGGGTCCAATCATGACAATGAGATAAGACAGTGCCATGATTCACTGAAATAGAACTGATGTTTCTTGGCTTGTACAAGAAACTATGACTATTTGATTCATCACTAGACTAAATGATGTAATAAGATAGAGTTTTCATACAGTGTATAGAACTGTATATACTCACAATGAGCATTTGTTCTGTGCCTTTGTTCACTGATCCATGGAGCAATCAGTATGCACTCACTGAGATGACTCTGCCATTAGGTCTGTGTCCAAAGTGTTCTGTGAGTTTAAAGTTCATTTCTTTCTTTTGATGGTCACAGCTCAGTCTTCTGCACCACAGCCTTTTAAAGACTCCATCAGGAGCTGTAGGTAGGTCACAGGAAGGTTAAACTGTGTCGTGGAATTATTCGGGAGAAATGAGGGTGGAGATAAATGCTATGGTGAGTCTCCACATTCCTCTGTGCAAGGTAATAGGTTCGGTAAAATGCTGCCAGATGGATGGTGAGAGGTGTGAAATGAAACTAAAATGAAAAAAGTCACAGTTTCCTACTTTGTTTCTTCTTAAATAGCTTTATATTGTTAAAATCACACCACTATTCACTGAATATTTCATATTCTGTATGAGCACGTTCCAGCTTGTCATTGAAGCTAAAGGATGTATCTGCTGAATGAAATTTTCAACCCCAAGATTCATTGTTTTCTTTATAACGGCTCTACTTTGTCAAATGGACACATTCTAGATGTGTTGTGCTTCGTTCTACACAGATCTTTAAATTCAGCCTGACTGGTATATTGAGTTTTCAGTGCATATTGATGAGTTATACAGAACTGAAGATCAGGTTTTAAATCATAATTTGCCTTTCAGGTTTTTTTTAACACAAGCTATCTTCTCATTCTGTAACGTGTGATGTGTTGGCTGTCAACTCTTTTTTAAGTGTCAAAATAAATCAACCACACGTGGAGTTCCTTGCATATTTGGAGCCATATTTAGATTTATTTCTGCTCATGTCTGCATTTGCTCTCCTAACCCTCTCATGTAGGAAAGTTGATGATTCGGAGATAGTTCTTCCTGCACCACTTACAGCTAAAAGCACACACTAGAAAAAATGTGCAGACTTTGGAGCTGTTTTTAACTTGCAGTATCCACCACTCAGATGGTATAGCAAGACAGACTCTAACATCCAATACACTTAAGTTAAAGTATGATGGATTAAAAAAAAAAACAAACTTTTTTTCTGAATTATCTTCCTGAGGATAACCCCAAAAGCTAATTTGGAATTTTCTGACTTATTGCTCTGATCAACTCATTAAGTTTATTTTCTAATTTTTTACTTGAAAAGATCAAGTTTGTCAGTTCCCCTGGATTTTCAAAGAAAAAATACAAAAAGTAGATTCAAGTGACAGTGTCTGAAGTCCTCCACCACCATAAAGACTCCCTGCTGGTGAAACAGACTAACACAGAAGAATATAAAGTTTAGTGCTGGATTGAAACATTCTGAAATAAGCTCTAAATATGGGGTGAAATAGCTTGCTGTGGTTCTTCATACTTTTTGCAGTGTATGAAGCTTGTTCCACTGAATAGTCAAGTACAGAAATCCACTTACCCATCAACTGGAGTTTTAATATGTAGTCAGCATCTTCAGGTACAGCTCTTTCTCTTCTACACACACACCTCGACATGTGTACTCTCTGACACACACTCTCTCTCTCTCCTTTCCCACCTCTGCTCACTTTGAACCCCCCAACTCTACCTCAGCCTCTCAGCCTCTCTCTCTCCCTCTCTCTCTCTATTGAGCTGTTGTGTTTTTTTTTTGTTTTTTTTTTTCGTTGCCAGCTCAGCTGTCCAGCAGGGTGACGAGCTGTTTTAGCTACCGGTTCACTTTGCTTCATCATCCATTTTCTAGTTTTCTTCCCTTTCATATTTATTAAGCCTCCTGACCGACCTCAAGCATGCCTTTAAAAGCCGAGCCAGCCAGCGAGGTGAGAGACCGCTCTGTGTGTCGACTTGCTGGCCTGCTCAAAGATTTAACCCCCTAAGAATAACACCAGTCTGGTTTCATTATCGTTTACCACCAATGCCAGAGGCTGCTGTGGTAGCATCTAGATATTGCTGTTGCATTTGTTAAAGAAAAAGGTGAGACCTTTTAGTAAAATAATACTTGATACTTCTTGGAAGTGACTGTCAAGAATACCACGATTATAAACACTAATGAAAGTTTGCATCTACGCAAGGCGCTGTTAGGGTTTTCTATAAACCCAAATTTGATCATGGTTATGAGAACAACATAGTATCAACACTCTCAGCAACTCACAGTGTCAGTAAAAAAGTACATGAACGTCATAACATGGCTCTTAGGCTGTATGTGTGATAATAAGTATATCTCTCACTACAGGAACGTCTTTAGAATGAAACCAATCAAGTGAGAAATAAAGTCTGTGATATTATTGGTATGGGGATTCGAAGTGTGAGAATGTGGAGCACCGGTGTTACGTTTAGAAAAACTACAGGTAAGTCAACAAACCCACATCTCAGAAATGTGTGCGACTGTGACGCTGCTCACAAAAGCATTTAAAACAGCAAAATAAATTTTAATGGAATTGTTACGATTCATTCAGTTAATTAGTTCGACCCAAACGCAGGACACAAATGCAGAATTAAGATTTAACCAGAGGCAGTTTATTGTAACAAATGATAAAGTATCTAATGTTGGAACAGACTGGCAGATAATCCAGAACTGGAAGAGCAAACAGATCCAGGGGAACCTCGGTTCCCCAGGAAAAAGACAGTATGGCATGGTGATTGAGAGACAGGTGCAGGTGAACCTGAGCAGAACTTGAATCCACCCGAGTAAAAGCAACACAAGGAATCAACTTGGCCGCACGTAAGCACATGTTTGAACTGATGAGCTGGCTAAGAATGGAGTGAAGACCTGGTGTTCATATGGTGCAGGTAAGGGGTGTGGTTGATTGGCTGATCAGGCACAGGTGAGCAGGAGAGCTGGTGGAAATCCAAAAGTAGGCCTGTCATGCCCAGGTCTTCACACACTCAAAACAGACAAATAGGGGACTTGCATAAAAACACTAGGGAGGGGAAAACCATAACACAAACAGAAACAGAAACAGAAACATAAGGGATGATGGAGAGACTGTCTGCTCCTAACAAGAATCACCCCAAACAGCACAAATCTTTTGAAGTGAGAACATCTTCAAAGTATGACAAATTCACATCTTTGACCAAAAGAAAACCATCTTGACAGCGCAGAACTTTGCAAAAAGTCCTCCAGCCTTGTAGCAGCAGGTGTGCCAGACCTTTGTCTCCATGGTAACAATAATAAGCATGTTTTTAAGGTAGGAGAACAATCACCGTTTAGGGATGAAAACTACTTGGTAAGGATTCAGTTTTCATTGAAGTGAGTGGGTGCCATCTTTGGTTCCTGTGTCCAGTTACCATGGATGTATGTACCATATATCCATGGTACATACTGAGTGCGTAATCTGGGGTGTGGAGGGAAGATCAGGTGCGTGAGGAAAGGCTGGAAAACCTGAGGGCAGCTGCTGGGTAGGGTCTGGAATGATACTACTGTTTTGGAGTATTTATGTTACATCAAGCACTTGCACCATTAACCACAAATTACTGTGTTCATTATGTAAATCAGTGTCTTTATTATGATTTTCATTATTATTTGAGATAAAGCAATTTGGAAGTTATGATGACAGAGTGACTTACAGTGGTTTGTTTGATTTTATTTTAAATAATGCAACATTCCACTGTGCCTTTACTGTAGTTACATCTAGTTGACATTAGAATACAGCAAACCAGTAGCATTAGGCCTAATTTCCAAAGTCTGCTCCCCTAATGAGGTTCTCCTAATAATTAAAAATCTTATGATGACAATTTTCAAGTCAGAAGTTTGCATCAGCCATCTATTCTGACAGATACATTTAAGGAGTGAAAACTTGCAGTGACCAGAGACCAGACTCATCATCAGATTCAGACAAATCCACAGAGACATATTTTACTTTGGTCTTCCATACGGGATTAAAGTTGACCTGAATTAGACTTTGATGATAGCCAGGGTTGGTGACCGAAGCAAAAAAAAAAAAAAAACGTTGCAGTCACTTTAAAACCTTAAATGAGTTGAAGGAGTTAAAAAAAAAAATCTTCAAAGAAAAATGCTTGACAGCAAGTGTATAAGCCTACATGTGGTAACTCTAATCCTGCAGTAACTTAGATGAAGCATGCTCTAATGGATGCTAAAAATATGAGCATGCCCTTATATTTCACATGTATGTATATGCTAAATCTGAATTGAAATGATTTCACAAAAACATTCTCTCACACACTCACTGTCCCTGTGGGCTGCAGCGAGCACGCATTATTAATTTGACTCACACATTTACACAAAACACACACACAGACAGCTTTTCTTATTCTTATGTTTCTGGTTTTGCATTTATAATCAAGTGCCTGAGGACGTACATGTGCAGATTAATGGCTCTTCTTTGGGAACAGCTAATAGTATGCAGAATTTATACATTCAGACTTTATTTAAATAGGAAATGTGTACATGTCTCACTTTAGACAGTGCAGACGTTCTCTCTAAACTTGTTTTATGACAGTGAATTTTCTGGCTGTATTACTGAGATTGGCCCAGAGCTTCCCAGTTGTTGTTCCAAGTCATCACAAGCGTTTGGGTCAACTTTATCAGTAACGTTTTATTTTAACTCTTTCAAAGTGTGTCATAAGAGTATCAAATGTCCAACACATAATGTAAAATCACATTTTCCTGCTACAAACAGATGTCATCCTAATCCTATTACCTTATAATTTCTCTTTGTAGAGTGGTGTTAATGTCTTCAGCTTCCTTCTGTTACTTTAAACCATCACAGCCACCCTTAGGCTGCACTTAGAGGAACAAGTTCAATCTCTGTGTTGCAATATCACACAAAGATACTTGGTTTGGGGTTTAAATCTTTGTCTACACACAAGTCTACCATGTGAATAAAGCCAATGAAATCTTTATCTTATTATTTATTTTTAATATGAAGAAACTTCATTGATCCTTTCACAGAAATGGTGTCATTGGTCAGCCACAGAACCACAACTTCACACTGTTTTAAAAGCAGAATTGACCACTAGCAGGACAACTTGGCAAAGAGTGGAGTGAGGAACTGGTATTTATATGCTGCAAGCTGAGCTGTGAGGGTCTGATGAGGTGATTGCAGACAGGTGAGCGGAGGTTCTGGCAGGAAACGGAAGGTAGGTCGACCATGCCCAGGTTTAGACACACACAGACAAGAAAACAGACAAACAGGGGACAAACTAGAAACACAGAGAAGGGGGGAGACACTGTGAGCTCCTAACACTGTTACAAGTAGAAGTCCCACACACAACATTTTACAGTACCAAAGTAAAAACATCAAAATACACTTAAAGTACTCATTATGCAGAATGGCCCATTTCAGTATAATACTGTACATGTTATTGAATTAAAATTATTGATGCATTAATGTGTACCTCACTTTAACATTGTAGCAGGTAGCAGTTAATTGTAATACTTTATGCAGTGCTTTGTAGATTGTGAATTTCCAATAAAAAGACCAGGGTTCCTGCATCATATGTGTGGTGATATAACCTTAAAGACATGAATCAAGAGCAGATACTGTAGAGAAAACTGAACACTTTACAGATATGTTTGATATCAGAATTTAGCGACTTTGAAGAAGATTTTTTTTTTCCCCACACTAATCTGCAAAGCGTTTTGGTTATTTTAGGCACAGAAGAGCTGGTAGAAAAAAGGAACTTAACAATGGTGAATGCTGTCTCCTAGAAAAGATGCTTTGAAAACATAATGCTGGCCAGATAACATTTTCTATTACTATAATGAGGAAAGGTTGTCAATGTTATTGACAGCATACTTCCTTTCTGTCTGGTCTTGAAATGCGTTATCCACGTGTAATTACTTCAGTATTATTAAGATTTTTTATGGTTATGTTCATGCACTCACAGCACACACAGTTAATGTGGTTTAACAGATCAAAACAGTTTACTAATATATAAAAGTAATTTGCTAACAAACAGGACTGATCCCCAAATGTCTGACTGACAGTTTTTTTTTGTTTTGTTTTTTTTACCAGTATGACTTTGATGCTAACAGTATGCTCAAAGGAACCTAATTACACTGGAAAAGTTAGCAAATGAGTCCATAATAGAAAATCTTCTGCCATTTGTGTAAATCAATCTGACAGTAATGCTGAATTCTGAGCTTCCCTGAAAATCAGGGGAAGTTCTGAAATATTAAAATACTGTCTGTGCCAAATATGTGTAGACACATGACCACACATTCATTTTTTCTGCTCATTTTTCACTTGTAATTATGCAAAGGCACACACAGATGCACACAACACACCAAACAGTTTAAAGTATTGGCTTGCTTAAGATGGATGTATATTAGGCAGGTGAAGATAAAACATAAACACACAGCGTAGTGTGTTTATAATTTGATCAATAAAGAAAATAGCCTTTGTACACACACATGAACCAACACTTTAGTACTGACACTAAATCCAGTGGAAAGCCACAGCAACACATACAGTACACACACACACACACACACACACACACACACACACACACACAAACACATACAGTTCATGTATAGTGATGTTCAGTGAATACACCATTTCTTGCCCACACATGTATTGGGAAATGAATCCATTTGCGCAGGCATTAGCAGTTTCACAGTCTGGGATGATCACACATTGTTTCACACATACACATGAATGCTTTCCCGTACTCACTGACACACGCACACACACTCAGAGCGATATTTGACTTACAATAGGGAGCCGGGGCTCTTATTAAAGCTCTCCTCTTAACTTGCACAGATAAGAAGCTGCTTTATTAAATGTCTTTCTATTCAAGCTGCCATTGATTCATTTTAGGAGGCATTTCAAAAAATCTATTCCCTAACTGCACACAACGTTTCAGCTCCTGCAGCTTAGAGAGACTTTGACTCGTGATCTGTTTCTTTTTTTTTTTTTTAATTGATTGTCCTCATTTCCTCTGCCACATCTGTCCAAGAGAGACTCTTTTTTTTGTAAAATATGTAAAGAGAAGAGAAGCGTGAGATTGCCATTAGGAGCGCACATGTGGAAATGTAATATGGTAATTATAAAACTATATTTCATTTAAAAAAACTGCATAACTCAGCCTGTGTGTGTGTGTGTGTGTGTGTGTGTGTCTGTGTGTGTGTGTGTGTGTGTGTGTGTTTGTCTGTGTGTGTGTCACTTTGATTCCCTCATCCAAATCTCTCTCTCTCCTCTTGTCAGCCTGTTCCCTCTTCTTCTGTGACAGAGGCTACTTCACCTACTGTTGGCAAACTGGAATACTAATTTACTTTCCGAGCACTCATTATTTGACTGCTTGTTAAAGGATCGCTTTTGCAGATTTTTAACCGTCTTGTCATTTTAATGTGTGGAGGACAAATCTAACATAATTCTCATTGCGTTCTCTACCTCTTATATAGTCTCTGTCCTTATGTCTCTCCCTACGTCTCGCTTTCCCACTGGTCAACATAGAGAAAAGGAGCAGCAGCCTCTTAAGTGAACACAGAAAAAGGAGTTTGTGCTCTAATACTAAGATGGTGTCAACATTGCTGTTTGTTTGCCTACTAAATAGCTCACTAGTAGCACAGTAAGCATTGTCGCCCCACCTGGTCATGGGTCCACTGGCTGTTTGCAGTTTGCATGTTCCAGCCGTGTGTGCATGGGTTTCATCTGTGTGCTCTGCTCAGGTCAGGTGAACTGGTGACAGTCCTTTAGTCAGAGGAAGCATCTTGAACAGGCATCTGATTTTTCCCACCCTTTTTTCAGCATCCACTAGCATCTGTTAATTTTTTTGAGACACCTGTTGATGCTCATGCTAAATACAGGACATTTTCAACATGATTTTTTTTGGACATTTGAAATTCAGCTAAAACACTAACATTACAGTAACATTTAGTTTTTGTGCAAAAGACTTTTATAGTAAATCACAGCATGTCATCACCAAAAAAGATTGTATGTATAAAAAACAGTATAGTTAAGAATTTTACTTTAGGCATCTAGATGACTGACAGCACAGTCAACACTCATGACAACCAATTGTTAAGTGTTCCTGGTAGACAACTTTGATTTTAAAACTTTATTTTGGTTCATTTTGTTTTTCCTGCGAGAGTGGGTCTGAATCTTGTCCGAGTTGCTGCTATAACAAATCAGTACTGAGACTGAGAACTGCAACAGGACACCAGACAAAATATCATATCATATTACCATAATTTCCGGACTATTGAGCGCACCTGAATATAAGCCACACCCACTAAATAAAAAAAAAAAAAGATATTTACACAGAAAGATGGTACACTGAAAGATTTTTTTTTACTTTTAAAAGCAGCAAGCAGTAACACGGCTGGTTAAAAAAATAAAATTATATAATATTTCCTTTATCGAATGCCAGATCCATTGCTTTTAGCTTTAAAGCTGTATCATATGCATGTCTTCATGTATTTTACATGATGAGGGTGTGCGCACGAAGCATAAATGACCGATCTGAAGAATTTAACGAGTGCGTTTAATTCAAACAGTTTCATTGGTCCACTGTGACCTGTGACCGGTAATTTCATTGGGCTGATGTGATGAGGCTAAATGTTTTGTCCACATGAAGCTCGTTTAGCCTTGTTTACAACTTGCTGTCTTGACCCCAAGTGGACAAAAATAATTGAATGCAGGTTTTTTTTTTTTTCATTTGTTCTGTTTTCTTTGTCTTTTAAAATCTTTGCTACATCCTGTTGCAATTTGCTGTCCTGTTGCCCATGAGAATTATTATGGCTTTATCTAATCTTACATTTAATTTAAGAATCTCAGTGCGGACACATTAGTAAATTAATCATGGAGCCTAACTGGATCCAACCAGATAATCAAAACCTGTTAGTCTGATGTGTGTGAACTTCTGTTACTGTCAGCCTTCAGCGCCAAACCCACATGGGCTCCCTGTAGCTTTGATCACAAGTGAAGAACAAGGAAGAACAAGCACTGTGTGGGCCACTGATAGACTAAATGAAAGAAGCACAGAGGAGAGCCCAGAGACTTGGAAACTCCAGGTGTACTTCTGTGCAGAGAATTATGAGGCAATTATCAAATGGTGGTTCAAGGCCAGTTTCAAAGAAAGAAAGCTGTCATCGTAGCTGTAACCTTTCATTAACTGAATTATTCCGTTAGCTTGTTTTTTCTTCTACTTGGCTTCTGCAGTGACTTTAAGGTCAGGAGGACTCCCCAGTATAAAACAAAAAGGTAACCATCTGAGACACTATCTACCCTGCTGCTTTTTTATTCTTAGTGACAGAAGCATTTGGTAGAACACTAATTGCGTCTCGTTGGGATATGTGGGAGGATTGAGAGTAGGTACAGAGAGTAGCAAATGGAGACAGGTGACTCAGGTTTTCATGCTCAGAGAGATAAAGTGAATCATGCTTTCTGATTTTTGCCATCAATGTTAAGTCACATCATTAATTGTAACCTTTTCTAACCATTTTTCTAACGCTATCCTTAAGTAACCTTCTGACAGTAAATGTAAACAGTGGACAGTAAATTTCACCTGGTTGCGTTCATTCCAATGCATCACACTAACCCCCAGAAAAGACGAGCAAACAATGACAACAATCCTGCATTCCTGCAGAGGCTACATTTTGTTGACCATCTGTGTCACAGCACCAGTTAATCACACTCCTAAAAAAGAACTTGAGATACTTGAACTCTTCTGGCTGCATGAGACAAGCCTCCTCTTTGAAGCACAGAATAATGCTAAATGTGAGCATCCGCTATCAAAGTTGAAAAAGACAAAACAACCTCCCACACTGAACGACCTGAATTATTTTCAAAAATATACACACAATAACCCTCATACTGTACATTTTAAATGGAACAAATGGCTTTAAAAAGTGGGCCCACAGATCCAAAGAATGTCTGACTCTGCAGCCACCCACCTTACTTAAAGGTGCAGTAGTATTTTTGTGTTAACAAAGTACCAACAATTTTGACAAGTTAGTACACATAGTGGAGCATTTAGCAGCTTCAAGGTTTGCTCATCACTCCTCTCCTGTTCTGTCAAACAGACAGTGACTTATTGCATTACATCAATTTGAATATTTAATAAGTAAAATGTAAAGAATTTTAAAATTAGTGTTTACCTTACAGTTGCTAATCCTAGTAACGATCAGTTACTTAAACATTTTGGGGTTGGCTTCTTTGCTGTTTTACCAGGAGTTAGGAGGTTGATTTTGGTGTGAAGCTTGTCATTTGATTATGAGGATGGGTTTTCTGCAGTGCTGTGTGCAGCAGGTCCCCCAAAACCTTTGGATCTGCTTTTTATGCTCCACCACATACAACTGACACATTATTTTGCCAAATGACTCTAGTGAAAGACTGAAAAATATCACCACATAGATGGACAGCAGAGAAGTGAATTATGCTGAAGCAGCTGTTTGAGGAGTTTCTACATTTTAATGCATTTTTCAAATGTGAAATATTAAGATCTATTGTAACATGAATTCAAGCCTAATCCCTTTAAAGGAGGAACTACCATCCAAGTACTGCCTTATGGTACAAACATACAGACACACACACACACAAACCTCCCACATGAATATATACTTTGAAGTACAGCGTGCGTCTCCCACTTGTTCATCCTTTGTTTCTAAGCAGGCATCTCTCTGTGGCTCCCCTAATAACTCTAAAAGAGTTGTTTTCCTCCTCAAATCTCTGCCAACAATCCCTCCATGCATGTATCCCTCCATCTAACCTTACCTCCAGCCCCTTTCCCTCCTCATTTTGTCCTCCACTTTTCTTTGCTTCCTTCTACTTCCCATGTCATCATCATTTCTTTTCTTCTACCTGCATCTGTTTTCTCTGGGTCACCACTTTCACACCATTTCTCCTCGTCCTGCCACTTTTCGTCTCTCGCCCATTTTTAATCCCCTCGTATTTTGCCTCATTTCCTCTCTCCTCCATGCTCTCCCTCCATCTCCATCTCCACTGCTCTCTTTGCTCCTCTTTCTCCAGTCCAAGCATTACCCACATTCTCACCAAGTCTATCTGACTAATCCTCATTTTCTTTTGAAGCACTCCTCTGTGGTTTCATCTCCTGTCTTTATATAAATTGATCTGTCTTTTTTACGAGACTGATTTCCACAAGCTTTGTCTTAACATGAGGGCAGGTTTGGCATCTCGAAGACATATAGCACACTGATCACAGTCCGGGGTTTTTTAAAGAGCTCTCCAAAACTCTCTATGCCAGTGTGACACGTTTTTGATACATCAGCAGTGAAATCTCTTGTTAGCATTCATTAGCAGTGTTAGAACAAGTCAATGGGGACCAAAACCAATTCTCATCAAAACCAAATTGGCTTGCCTGTAATTTCATCATGTGGTTTCCACTTTCAGACATCCAGGTGCAGGTTTAACCTTGCCACACCAAACACTTACCACTCTGTGGTTTGCATACAGATCGGACTGCCAGGATCTGCTGTTTTTCATGCAGTGGTACTTCACTCAAAATTAATCTTCTGGAGACTGCCCTCCTATAAAAGAAATGATCCCACAGGTCGTCTGTGCAAGCAGCTTATTATGACTCATGTTACATTTTATTGTTAGGCAAAGTCGGGGGGGTGTTGTATAGAGCTCTGGGGGAAATGAATGGGTTGAAAATGCAGTTGAAAGACTTTCATACTGGAAAACACTGTCCATTTCCCACTTTAAATCAATAGCCATCCTTGTTTCTTTAAACCATTTCTTAACTTAACTGTGTGTTTATTATTGTAACCACGACAACAAAGTCCCTTTGACCTTGTGGAAGTACTTATTTATACATTATTTTATTTATAACCCAAACTGTTATCGTTTCCTAAACCTAACCAAGTAGTTTCTGTTCCTAAACTGAACCAAGCCATTAACCATTTCCATAAGCTTAACTGTGTGTTTATTATTGTAACTATGAAGACAAATGTCTAGGGGTACTACTTCAGGAGATGCTTCTATGTGTTGTATCTGAGGGCAGGAACAAACAACCTACATAGTCATTTAGCTTGTAGGACTTGTTATCTTTTGAGTATTTAACAATGTAACACCTAAAAGATGAAATAGCACAATCTTCCATTAAAAAATGAAAAGTTGAATTCATAAGCAATAACCCACACCTTTGCTTGGTTTAACACACTCATGGGTTCTGCTGCTACAGCTGTACTTGGTCTGCTGTGGCCAGTTGCTGATGACACCTAATGCCAACAAACTTAAATGCTGTGTAACTGACATTGAGTCAATTTGCTGACCTTATGACTCTTCTCTACTGGTGTTACACTACATTTTTTCCATTAACCGTCAGTTGTCACTTGTGGCTTAAGTGGCTCATTCAAACGATTACCTCCTGAAGACTGGAAGAAAGCTGTAAAAGGTTTGTAGTATAAACAGAGGCTAAGGTCAGCCTGGGTACACTCAGTAACAACGCTGAGTGTATGCATGGAAAATAATTACCAATTTAAAGTTAATTTTCTAAAACTAGTTGAAAGGGATCAGAGAGCTGAGAGAACACACTGTGCTGGTTGACACTGCAGAAGATTATCTAAAGGCACAGTGCAATGTCTGCACTTCTTACGTATTGTGTGGGTTCAATGGCAATGACTTTTTTTTTGGTGGTGGGGTGGAGTGGGGGTGGAGGAAAATCAGCTTAAAGACATCAAATGAAAACATTACAACTTTTCTCTGTGTTTTACAGTTTGTTCAGCCTGGAAACTTAAACCTTTCCCTCTCACCTTCGCTGCTTCGGTATTTACTGCTCTCTGCCTTTGTAGGACTGAATGAAATTGTGAATTCTAATAGTAACAAGTATGAATGGCAAAGAAAATGTATCATTAAGAACACAGAAACCAAGAAGTCCTCATAAACCACTGAATGGGCTATTTGTCAGTCCACTTTTATTTTAGTTGCATTTTCTCCTAGTGTTATTTTTAATGTTTAATTTTATAACTTAATGTTTAGATCATGCTCTGCATATTTATGTGTATTTAGGGATCTCAGGAAGCAACAGCTTCTACAGAGCCTAAAAGCAGCCCCCATTTAATCATTTCTTTGATTTACTGCCTTTGAGAACACTGACGTTTGTTAAACCAGCTCTCACTTCATGTTTTGAGAAGGTTTGTGACCAAAAAGTCAAAATGATACAAACTTACTGTTTTCAGACACATTTCTCTTTTTATTCTTATTTATACACATCAGTGATCACATTGGAGGAGATTGATCAATAAAGTTTTGAGAAGACATACACTTTATTTGTTTTTTTTTTATTTCATGAGAAGAGGTAAAATACATTTTATTCCAACTTTATGGGCAACAGTGTACTAATTTACTAATGTCTGAGACTCAATCCCACCACAGGCTACAACCATAACTGCTGTAGAGTCTTTGAGCAAGATGCTAAATTGCTATTAGCTCTGATGCTGCTACTCTGAGAAATAAGGTGTCAGATACACAGAGTTCGCACTGAGTTAAAACCTTATCCACATTACGTTCACATAAACCTTTGGTGCTCTGTTACTGAATCTTCCTGTTGCCATTAATAAACCAATTAATTTAACACAATATTTCCTTTTTCTCTGTGAGTCAGCAATAGTAGCTTATGTTTAATGCAGCGGAAAGAGATTAATAGGAACACTGTTCTGCACAGTACACAACACTACACTGACCTGTTTAATATGGAAGAAAGCCGGGCAAATTAAACAGGTTTCTCATAGTTTTAGCTAAACTGTTTCGACCATATAATTAGGTTTATGTACATAAACCTCAAACCAAATTACTTGGATAATAAGGCTGAGAACAGAAGTCTGTGCAGCACAATCACAGAACCAGATGTACTAACAGAGAGCAAAGAAAAGAGGATACAAGAGAAAAGAAAGAAAAAAAGTCAAGGAAACACTGGATATTGGAGGCAGAGGAGATCTCGTTCTGTGACTAATTCTCTCCTGATCTCTCATGCTCCCCCTCATTTAGAAAAGACCTGTTCTCTCCCCCTCTCTCTGACACACACCTACACCACTACCACAACGTACAGGCTCTCTCTCTCACACACACACACACACACACACACACACACACACACACACACACACACACACACCCACAACACACTACATACACCCACACTCACAATTTCTCTCTCTCTCTCTCTCTTTCACACACGCACTTTGTCAGACACACACATGCATACTCACACAAGCAAAAAAAAAAAAAAAGGCGGAATAGCCCGGAGTGTTTGCAGCCCACACTGTTTCCTATGTGAGGATAAACCTACACACACACACACACACACACTCATGGAGTGATCTGAAACAGAGGAAAAATTATATTTTGTCTTTTGATCCAAAGCCGTTTGATTTTCTCCGCCTCGCTTGCACAGCCACTTAGCAGCTGTACGCTTGTGTAACCAGTCTGTGCCGTTTTGTACTTACAGCGGAGGATTTCTTTAAGTCTGTTTTATGTTCTTAGAGGCCTTTTTGTCGCACACATTTCTTAATGTCTTCCAACATGAGGCCTCACACCCATACTTGGGGAGATTCTGTCACAGGGACCCATACAGAAACGTTTCGACAATCTGATCCCCGACTACAATTGTTCACACTGTACACAGACAGAGAATATAGTGGTGAGGTCGAAGCCTGTGATTACTTGCAGTGAGTAACTTGGCTCTGGGCCATACTCCGGAGAAGGTCAGGAATAACCCTGATAAAGGAACGTTTCCTCCTTGACTGAGCAACAGTGGGTCACTCGTAAAGCAGGGGGAGTAAGTAGTGATACCAGCTTTAATCTGTGCACTTTTCTTTAGATTTGAAACCAATACCTGGTTTCAAATCTAAAGTCTTTCTCCATACCATTAAATATTTGTGACTATTTAAGCAACGTTTAAAGTTTAAAATTTGAAAAAGAAAAAAAAAACAACGCATTCAATTATATATTAAATGCTTAACAATTAAAAACGACAGTGGCACTGACAGCTCAACACACTGCAACTTAAGGAAAACACCTTTAAATAAACAAAACACAAGCAAATTAAGAACATCCTCACCACTTTGACAACACTTAACACGTTTAGAAGAAATACTGCAAAGTGAGAAAACGAGCTGGAAATGCAGAAAACACAATAAAACACTTATGTCTGTATTTGTCGTTTGTTTCGGCACTGTGACACTGTGTTGTCTCTCTCTTTTTTTTTTAACTAGACTGTGACTTTTCAAAGAAGAAATAACATTTTTTCTCTTACAAATGAAATATTCAGTTGATAAGCAACTAAATGCACCGTTGCTGAGGTCAACACACAAAGGAGGTTTGCCACTACAACCTTACTTGGTGTGTGTTATGACCAGTAGTTTATAGATGCTGAAGATGTTTTGCTAAATATTGAATACTGAATAACACACATCAGTTAGTCAGTTTGCTGACTTTACGACTCTTCAGCTTGAGCAACTTGTTCAGCAGGAGGTGCAGCCGCTGTTCTGTGATCTCTCTGCCTGAAAGTTTCAAGTCTGTTGCACCTGTAACAACATCCAACAATGATGTCACAGTGTACTGACACACCTGCGAGTACACTTCTGCATCACTGCAGCAAGCTTTGCTGTTATATTGCACTTTAAACCATGCATGTCATGACTGAGAAAAGTCTGTGCTGAAATGTCTTTTAGAGCCTAAAATTGTGTAGAGACTGAGGCACCTATAATGAATTTTCAGTTGAAACAATGGCAAGGGTTCACTGTGATGGATTACCTTTTCTCAAGCCAAGTTTCAACTCTCTAAAAGTTCATTTTCACGGTGTGGGCCTTCAGACAGCCATTGGTTTTTTAATGATCTCAAACCAATGGCTTGGAAGGTAGAAAATTAACTCTGAGAATGGTCAGTGCTTGAAGTATACTTTTTAATGAGAAACATGCAAAATTCAGTGTTTTTCCACACTGTATCTGCACTGTCCACTACATCCAGGGCTTTTAAAGTAAAATCACACATTTCGGTTTGGAGTTTTCACAGTTTGAACAAAGTATGACTCTACCATATGTTTGTAATAAATGCAGCTACAAATAATGCGTGGGGAGGTTTAGAGAGTAATTTTGACTGTGAAATAAGGACTATGGTCTAACAGGGAATATTTGCCATGAATTTCAGAAGGTCAAGAAATTCTACTGTTGCCAATTTTAAGGTTTTCTTTGAGAATTTAAAATATGTTTGCACTAGTATTAGTTGAGAGTGTAGGTTTGTTTCAGATGCATTTTTATTATACTGTGACAAACAACTGGAGGAAACTACAGCGATATTCAAATTATACCACATCTCGAAACAATAGCTGTTCTCACTCTTTCTGCATCTTTTCTTTTTTGAGGGACTCCCTTGAATGATGAAGCTCTGCCTTTCCTGTGTGCAGTATATCCGTCCCTCTCATTTAACTCTCTGTCTCGACCTCCTCCTCTAAATGAAGCCGTTTATATAACAGTAGAATTGTAATGCGGCGAGCAGACGCTTTACCAGATTTTGATAATATGATCAAACATACTCTGTTTTAGTGAGAGTGTGTGTGTCACATCTAGTACCTGAAAGAAGGAGACAGGTGTGGTCAAAGCAGCCTTCACTTGATCAAAGAGAAGGTTTTCAGTCAGCAGTGAAAAACACAAACAGAGCAGGTGGTCAACAGAAACAGTACAGATCAGATTAAAGTTAAGACCGCTAAAACAACATAGACAATCAGACAGGGAGCAGCTGACTGGTGATGTGGTGCAGGTGACTGGGTCTGCTGAGGCAGGAAACTCAATGATGACAGCTGGTGGGCAGGTGAGGAATGGCAGGAGAGGTTAGCGTGAACGTCACAGATGAATCAAATGAATTAGAGTTAGAAAAGGGAAGAGAGGAGAGGACACAGCAGCTGTTGCCATGACAGAGTGTAAAATTTATGGCTAAAAATCTTTCCTCCAGTATCTGTCCTCTGTCCTCAGGCACAGTCTTTCTGGAATGTACTGATTATACCAGCTGTCTAGGGTTGTGTGTGTGTGTGTGAGAGGGAGAAAGCTTCTTTATGTTTATTTGTCTGTTACTCGTACTGTCCCAATCCTGAGGCATAATTTTATCTCCAGAATACTAATTGATTAGCAGACTTTACTCGGTACAAACAGTGCCCTGAGCTAAAGATTCTTCCAACCTGAACATTCAGCTGAAATAACAAGAAATGGAGGTAGGAAAAAGGAAGTGGGGGTTTTTGGGGCACAACATAAAAGGAAAAACGTTGATTTTTATTTTATTTATCTGTTTTATTTTCAGTATGGAAATTTACATTTTTTTATTGATCACATTTCACTTTAATAGAAAATGTGACAGGTCAGAAGTGGGTTGCACCTTAGTTGTCTTAGCTTGTACAGGCTTTTGTAGTATGTAATTCAGTTGCTAGGACACATCTGTAGTTCTGTCCAATGAACCAACTGTCGACAATAAACATGAAGTCTCTGTAGCATAACTTCAATAAATTACAGGCTAAGAGGCACAAATGTGATATCTTTTGTAAATTTTACTGCAGTTTATGACCCTTTTTTCCCTCAAATGTTTCTGTCAGCTTGTATCAATATAAGACCAGTATCTGGTCTTATATTTATTATCCATCTGCATGCTGTGGATGTGTCCATAACAACAGCAATTGTTACAGAAAGTGACGTAGCTCTCCATACAGAGCATACTGAGCACTAACAAACACTGAGCCTACCGCGTGAATCAGCATCACTACGTACGTATCATTGAGGATCTGGTTAATACCGAACTTGAAAAAGTCTTAATAGAAAATACATATTTGTTAATTTCTTGCCAACACAAATGAGAACCGTGGACATCATCAGATGTGAGGTTGAGAAATAGCACGTTAGAAAACTAACTGAAAACCGAGCAAATTAAAAAATAAATTATATCATAATATGCTCTGAGTGACGATTATTTCAAAATCGTTCCAGTTTTAGTGCAGAACCACAGCTGAAAAACGAGTTCACCTGAAGTTCACTCACCTCAACTCTGTCTGCGGTCTCCAGGCCTTGTTGCCCACGTCTCTCCACCCACCGTTTCACCCAAATTTGGCTTTTTCGTGTTTCTCTTTGCACTCCCCTTGAAAATTACAGCGTAAATGAGAAAGGAAAATTAGATTTTTGATGAATGTTTCTGTTTTGGCACAGTCAAATGCAAGAAATAATCTTTTTTATTTCAGTTCAAGCTCGGGTATATGAGAGTAAGCCCGTGCATGTGGGTGTGAGAAAGAGACACTCATAAGAGACAAGACTCTCAGTAACAAAGTGTAAATGTGTTTGGACCTATAGGTCTTCTAAAAAGGGATTCCGAAATCAAAGTTCTCCTCCCTTCTAGGAAAGAAGCAATGATCGATATAGTGAACAAGCCTTCTCCTTCCACCTCTCTCTTTCTTTCTCCATCTCTCACTTTATTTCTTCCTTAATTCACCATTTCCCTCGGTCGATCTCTCTCTCTTCTACCTGACTCCACCTTCTCCTCCTCTCTCTACCCCCTCCATCACCCTCTTCCCTGAGTCCCTCTGCACGCTCCCTCTCTCCCCAAATCTCCCTCCATCCATCCATCCATCCACCCATCCCTCCCTCTCATCTCTCTCTTTATCCCTCTCAAAGGGAAATATCATAGAGAATTTGGCAGGCACTCCAAAGATAGAGAGTGGGCTGAGAGAGAGAGAGACAGAGCAGAAGAGAGGGAGAGCATTAGAGAGAAAAAGAGAGGTAAAGAGGGGAGGAGAGCCAGAACAAAAATGCTCTCACATCTAATTTTTGGATGATGGTTTCTGTTTGCTGTGAATAATTTATGGTTTCTTCTCTCTTCTGCATGCTCTGTATCTGATAGACATGTTTATTTAATGCAGACGTCCAAATACGTAATAAAACGACACACTGCTGCTTTAAAAATGACCGTGTAAACGATCGCTGTTGAGAATACGTGCCCCCTCCTGTCACAGTTGTTTGCAGTCAGACAACATCATAAAATCAGTATCACACTTTACTGAGGCCCGCAGGAGGTCAGAGGTCAGGGTGAGTGACTCAACAGCAGCACTGGAGCCTATGGAGGTTATTTCACTTGCTGAGGGAAGCAGCAGCAGGATGACTCTTCCCAGTATGCAGTACTGATCTAAATTGCTATGATTATGATAAGTATCTTTAAGCAGAAAATTAGCCTGAAGCTTTAACTTGCGGCAGTATGTATGTAAAGGGACAGGAGATCCCTGTAATTGTGGCTTTAAACCAGATCTGAACCACTTCCAGGCACAGTCAGTGGCTGCTGTACGGTGCCCCCTGCTGAAGCTACTGAGTGTGTTTTCCTACAGCGCAAGTATGACCATGCTGATTTCACCAGGGCTTCAGTGGTTAAGCACAGTGTAGGTAATTCTTCCTTAAAGTCGGCTACTCTATCACAAGCGCTCAAAGGCTGGGATAGATGGAAAGATGAATCTATCAGTCTTTGTATCGAAAACCAGAATAAAATCACAGTCTACATGGTTTGTATATAAATGCATGTTTAAAACTAAAGAGATCAATTAATTATTATTTCAATAATGAATTAATTTGGTGCTTAGAGCTAAATACTAATATGTTCACAATGAGAATGCTAACATGCTGATGTGTTTACCATGTTCACTAAGCACAACATACAGCTGAGGCTGATATGAAAGTCTGTAGTTCTGCAGGTATACAGTCATGAACAAAAGTATTGGACGAATTAAAATTATGACCTGATGACGGCTCTAGATGAAAAGTCAGGAGGTAAAATACATTACAGTTCATCCTAAAGGGAACAATCAATGTGTATATTAATCCACCCAGTAGTTTGTTGAGATGATTCAGTCTAAACCAAGTCAATCACTGACTGACTGACTGATTGACCAGTATTGCTATTCCCAGAACCATGTGTTTCTAAATCAATAATAACAGAAACTATCCAGTTTTGCTGAACTTGAACCTGAACAGTTTTTTTCTCAACAAGTCCTCCTACCTTAACTTAACCCCTAAGGTTAGAGGGCCTCCATTGTCATGGTAACAATAATAAACATGCAGTCAAGGTTGTTAAATGGTTAAATGGATAAAACAAACAATGAACACTATTGTTTTCAAATGTGTCAAGGTCCTGTGTATTGTTGACTTATCCATCTGTCACAACTTCTTCAGAGCAAGGACTTTTCTCTCTTTATACTTCGCTCTTTATACTACTTTTTTACAAGAGGACAGCCTTGTTTTTCTGTCTCTAAGAATTTACTCTTGCCTCTCCATCATCAGGCTCCTGAGCTGCTTCTGCATCAGGGCCTGTCTCTGTTCCTTCTTCATCTTTTTCTTCTTTAAATTATTCTTCTTTGCTTTGTCTGTGTTTTTTCTGTCTCCACTGTTGCAATGTGTTAAAAATCCTCGGGTACGTGATGCAGACAAACAGTGTTTATTAAAGAACTTACTTTTTGGTCTTTTACTTGACAAATATTATTTGTGGCAGCACATTTCAGATCTTCTCACATCCCTCCTTAAGTCTTATTCATTGATCATCATCACCTTCATGAAAGCTGCTCCCCCCTCCATGATGGCAGCTTGCATGTACTTGTCCTCCAGTATTGACCAGGTTATCATGTGACCAGAGTTCCATATTTAAGTCACGTGACAACAGTTGACTCAGCTCCTATGGGATGCAGCAGAAAGCTGCAAAACCCTAATTAGCTGACCTTTAAATGACTGTTTGATTGTTACACAAAAAATGTAAATGCTTTTCCTGCGCATATACATACATGCAACTTAACAATAATTATTAAAGACAAGCTTAAGTCAACCTCAATAGTCCTCTCCCCCTGTTAACAAGGCCTGCACATTGCCACTTCAAATGTTATCTACAAGTTTATTCTCTAGCATTCTGAAAACTTTTTGAATTACTGATGTCTGCTTATATATGTTTAGCAAATTAAGCTAAAGTATTGCTTTGGTATGGGATTAAAATAGTTTTTATTTTTTCCTTTAAAGTTGATTTTAGTTTAAACAAAATTTATAGTCAGGCATAAGTATTGCATTTGTTTTGAGGCTGTGAATGGTTTAACACACTTGCATTTGTGAATATTCCTGAAACGTGAATGTTTACTATGTTGTAAAGCATTAAATCTTCAAAGCTGAACCAGCACTAAGGCACACAGTTTGACTTGTGCTTGAAAAGTACCAGTTGTCAGCGTTCAAATCCCACTGTAATTCAAAATACAGATTTTTCTCCAAAGTAAGCAAACTGCATGTAGCCTGGGAATGCCTCGGAATTCACATTAAGCAATCACATGCTGTGCTCACATCAACACATCAGGATAGTTGAGAGTGAATAAATGTCTTCATTTCATTGAATTGAACACAGCAGTTAGCTTTGCAGCTGTTTCCTGCAAAGTGGCCATATAGCAGTACCAGGATGGGACTGTAATGTTGTACACCGTGAGTCATTTCACATTTACAGACATAGCATGATAAAACCAAAACATCAAACTGAGTGTCACTGGCTACAATCATATGCAGAATACTAAACACCACTCAGGATCAGCTCCTTTACTGTGCATCGGTGGTTTCCAACCTGGGGTTTGTGACCCCAGCAAGGGGTTAATAAGTTGAATAAAAAGGTTCAAAAGATGATTGTGAGGGTAGGTACTAAGAAAAAATTATGCTTGTCAGATGCTCTCTGATCTTTTTTGTTTTGTTCTAATGAAATGATGTTCTTCTGGCCAATAGCATCAAGAAAACTACAGTAAATACAACATGTCACATAATTGGAACATAATTGGGTGAATCTACAAAATAGGGCTTTTGTCAAAAAGATCTTTTGTATTGATTCCCAGTTTCGCCCAGTGCCCGAATGTTGAGTCTAATAAGAAGGGAGTGAACAGAGGGCCCCAGAAAAGAGGCTGAACGAAACCAAAGCCAAATCTTTAAAGTAGATTGAACCAAAGGGAGGAGTATACCAGAGGAGAGAGTGAAGGAGAAGAATCCTCCAATCAGTGCTGGGAGAGCAAAGCCAGACTAAAATTGTTTGAATATTAACAGACCAATAGGACATAATACTGGGTAAAGTCATTCCACCAGTGGATCTTTCTCTTTGAAGTACAGACTTACTGACATGTGAAACTTTACCACACCAAATAAAAGAAGAGATCTGATTAAGTGATTTTGGAATAGAAATGGGTAAACAATGGGTAAACACTGAAACGTAAAACACTGATTTTCACACATTGAACCCAGTCAGTCCGAGACAGTGGGAGACTACACCAGCTCTGAAAATCAGCTTTCATACCTGAAATGAGTGGAAACAGTTTGGCTGAATATGTGGAGGCAATTGAGCATGTGATAACAATACTGAGGTATTTAATTACATTTACTTAAACGTCCGGCTTGATTGAGACATCTTTATCTGTGAGACTGATTTATCTGTGAGGCTTCTTTGTTAATAAGGAATGCTAGGGGAAACATCAGGAGATCACCAAAGCCAGTAGGATTCATCCTCTGGGGACTATGAACTTTAACGGCAAACCATCCAATATGTGATGAGATGTTTCATTCTAGACAGAAGCAGTGAACAAACTGGCTGGCCATTAGACCGACTGTCCATTGATCCATGCTGCCCACTCAAAAAAAAAAAAAGGACAGTCAAAATTGGTGCAGCTGAAGTAGAACTACGCTGACTTTTGCTCCCTAGTATGGATCAAGTCATAGGACGCTCGTTACCTGCCAAGAACACGTCTTTCAAACTCTACACCACCAACAATTATACATTTGTCATCTCCCTCATCATTAGGGTTATTTTCTCAGACTTTGAAAAGCTTCCTTCAGAGCTACAGAAGATATTATACAACATTTTTCACAGCATTGCTCCTCATGAGGAATAAACTGATATTGATGAGTACAGTCAGTGGAGAACACCTTCAAATCTCCTGTCCAATTATCAAAACGCATCACCTGCGTACCAGCTACATTTCACACCATTTATGATTGAGACGTCTCTAAGACATATGCAAATATGATAGCAATCACAGAAATATAAGGCATTCACAGTTCCTTCAATATGAAAATGTATTAAGTGAGAAAATTGCCTCTGTGTAAATACATCCTGCAGCTACTGACTGGATCCTTATGGAGCTCACTGTTGTGTATCTTGATCATTTTAACCATCATCAGTCTTGTGCTTTTATTGTGTCCTCTAATTATGATTTTGCTGTTTTGTTATTGTCATTGCACTTCTTGTTGATAATGTTGTTGTGGTTGTTATTGTGTTCTTCTTTTTATTTGTTGTCCTTGTTGTTTGTGTATATGGCTGTTTGATTTCCTGTACCGAAGGAGAAGCTCACAGAGAAAATGAGACACATCCATCACACACACACACACACACACACACACACACACACACCCCCCTACACACGCACACACACACACAGACACACACACAGGCAGGCAGGCAGGCACATACATCAAAATATGAGGAGAAAGTTTGTAGATGTGAAATAAAGAAACAGCACGACCATGAAACAGTTGAACAATGTATTTAATGGCTCTTTACTTTCTTCATATTGTCACTGAGAGATTTCCTACTATGTTATATTGTAAATCAGTGCCGTTTTCATACCCAGTCGATGTGTTCACACACAAGTGATCCAGTGTGTGTGTATGAAAGTAAGAATGTGTCAGTGTACTTGGCAGAAAGAACTGAGCGATGAAAACGCCTCTGTGCATATTGATGTGTGTGCATGTGATCACATGTGTGTCTGTCTGTGTGTGCACGCCCGTGTACTTGGCATGGCACGTTGAGCACTGTAAGCCCATTTCCCAGAGCTGGATTTGATATACAAAACGCCATCCAAACACTTCCTGGAGCCTGTCCAATGAAATGGACCGGGAGTGGAACGCCATCCCCCATTGGCTGCAAAGCAGGAAGAGCTGGTTTATCGGGCGAGATTGACTCATGACAGTTTTATTGTCCAGAGCTTCCCTAGATGGCTGGATCATAGGGAGCAGGAGAGGGGAGAAGAGAGAATTAGAGACAAACAGAAAAGAAAGAAAGAGAAAATAAAAGAGAACAACAGAGAGAAAAAGAGGTGGGAGTAAGTAACATATGGAGGACATAAAGAAGACTAAAGCTTTCATTTGCAGATCCTGAGTCCCATGTGACGCTTTTCAGGATCAAGCAAGTCAAGAATGCTTTCCTCAAGCTGAGCTGTTTACAAGTCATGTCATTTGGGTAATTTAACGATCCAGCC
This sequence comes from Toxotes lorentzi, assembly GCA_037833715.1. Classification (NCBI taxonomy): domain Eukaryota; kingdom Metazoa; phylum Chordata; class Actinopteri; family Toxotidae; genus Toxotes; species Toxotes lorentzi. Next base: position 4,164,286 of record JBBMJY010000002.1, on the reverse strand, counting down.
CATAATTCCCACATCTGTTTAATCCGGTCCCTGACTGACCCTTCACCAATAAAAACCCCCGTCTCCAGCTGACTTTAAGGTTTACAGCTGACGTTCTTTTAAACGAGACTCTGTAAAAGAGGTCTTAAATGTGCACTTCCTGTCAACATACATATCATACTAAAAGGCTGACGACTAAAGCTGCACGTCCCAGGTAAAAATCACCAGTGGAAGATCCATGAAGCTGACACAGATATAAAGAACACAGTATTGCAATGTAGAGCCAGTTATTAGTCCTTCTATAATAAGGAAGCATTTAAGTTCACTCTTATTTTGTTCTAGCAGAATTTTTTGGCTGCTTTAAATGCATGTTCACATTTTCAAACAGTATGTTCTACTTTTAACATTATAATAGAAATGTTTTTTAGGATGAGGACTATAAACTTAAAACCTGCATAATATCTCAGATAACACTGGCTGCGTTTGCTGGAGAGTAAAGTAAACAAATCCAATATAGAGCAGGACAGAGCTGCTCATTGACCCTGAACTCAACATTTAGGACCAGCTTCCCCACAGAGCGGAAATACCACACAGTGAATGTGCTGATCATGAATAGGGCTTTTTAATGAATTCATTTAAACTGTAACCCCAAAATAATGTAGCCAAGGTCCACTCTGACAGTATGTGTGACTTGGAGTGAGACTGTGGCTGTGGCAAACAGGCTTTATTGCTAACAGAAATTATTATTAAATTAATTAATTAATTAAATTAAATTAAAAAAATAACAAACAACAACAACAACAAAAAACAAGCAAAATTTAAAAGTGTTAAGCTTGTAATTGTGGTTGTATTATTTTTTTTACCTTTTTGGAAAAGACATCATTCACCGTCTCTAAAGATGTTTTAGTGAGCTGAAGTTTCCTGTTCAATTCAGCTCACCAAAACAATCTGCAACAGCATCGTGACAATCAATCGATCAACAATCTAATTCAGATTAAGTGAAGATTATTCAACAGTAAACAAAAGCTTTAGACAGGGACAGGGGGGATTTTGTGACATAAGCTGGTATGACTTACTCACCAGTATTAATATTGATGCATGTATTAGCTCCAACATAGAGCTCTGTGTTAAGATATTTCCCTGCCAGACAGTGACTTGTCAGAACAAATGAGATGCAGCACAATACAGCATGTACTAAAATGTGGTAGACATCCACGCAGTGCAAAATGCATTGTTCAGTCCTCTGCCTTATTCATTTGAGCCATTTGAAAGAAAAAGTTAGAAAACACATGTCACATAACAGAAAAAGCGCAAAGGGTCTCATACACAGATTAGATCCTGAAATATTATCTCAAGTTAAGCACATTTCCAGTGGTTAATAAAGCTCAACGAATATACTGACTATACCAATACTATCGGCTGATTTTAGCTTATTACAGACATACTGCCTCAATCATCAATCGTCATACAGCACTTTCCCATTCAAGAGAATGGGAAAGTGAAAAGTTAGTTCTTGGAGATGTAAGATTAAGTTATTCATGTAAGATTAAGTTATTCATGTAAGATTAAGTTATTCATAAATGTTAGGTGATGGGAGCTTTGAAACTCACTGTGTTTTGATTCCTCAGTCTGAATACTTTTATCAAGAACTAAGATAGAAATGTCTTTTCATAAACACTGCATCTATTGTGTTTCATCAGTCACATGAGGGATCAGAGATCACAGACACCACCCTGGTGAGAGTAAGGTAGCTGAAAATGTTTGGTGAATGAAGCATGGTGTACTGGAGAAGAGTTGCTCAGTGTATTGCAGTGTATACAGTCCTTTCATGTTCAGTCCTGGTTGGAAGAACAAAGACAACATGATTCAAACAACACCCAGTCAAGATTTGTGCATTTCATGAGGAATATGTGAGATTAATTTGAAAAGAACTCACAAGCTGCCAAATAAATAGACAAGCTTTGCTCAGCTGCAAGGATCTGTTGTTTGGATGGTGTCTAACGTCATCCTGAGCTCTTCATACAGTAATTGATCCAGCAGTGTGTTGTCTGCTGATGCTTGTTTGTCTGGAGCTCAGTCCAGGGGACAGCTGGGAGTTCACATTTGTCAATGAAACCACTCCAGTTATGGCTGCAGTGCACTCATCCATTTTTGTAAGTCTTTTTAATCCAAAACCTCAGTTGTTTGTTTTGGTCATATTAAAACATTAATGACTATAATTTGAATATTTCTTGCTAGAGTATTATTCCCTCAAATTCTTTACCACTTCTCGTCTATTAAATTTCTTGTCAGTCAAACATAACACAAAGGTTTTTGCTGAGGTCTTACTGCAGAATATTCACCATCCTCAGTGCAAATTTCTGGTGTGTAAAAACAGAAATGAATGTCTGCACCTTCCCAAATCTGACTTTTTGTTGAATAACAGCTTTTCACCTATCATAATATGCAAGACACAGTGACTGTGGTGCTCCTAGCATTATGTTTGTGCTCAGCACATCTAATTAAGAAGTCACAAAAAGTGTTGCCTTCTTAGTGATCTCAGCTGCACACCTGTAAAGTTTCATGATTGCATCTTACATGGTTGTGATGGTACTGTGGTGACAAAAATCTATCCACAGACAGGCAGACATATAATCTACAGATGTAGTGAAACAAAAATCATCAATCAAATCATCAAAATCAATATTTTGTGGAGAATCCTTAAAAGACAATGACTGTCTGAAGTCTATGACCCATAGGCATCTGCAGATGCTTTCTATCTTCCCTGATGATTCTCTCACAGGCCTTCACTGCAGCCCCAAGAGACACTTCTGTTCTTGTTGTTTGTCTCTGCTTTTAGTCTGGTCTTCAGCAGGTGGACTGCAGCTCAACTGAACTGAGATCAGGTGATTGACTCGTCTGCGAGGATATTCCACTCCTTCTCTCTAAAAAGCTCTTTGGTTACTTTGGACATGTGTTCAGGATCGCTGTCTTGCTGAGTTATGAAATGCTGCTCAGTGAGTTTTGATGCATTTGGCTGAATCTGAGCACAGAATGCTCCTGTAAACCTTTGCATCCATCCTGTTGTTTCCATTAGATGTAAAATCATCAGTGAATGCCAGTGCGCCTGCTCCATTGGCAGCAATTCCTTCCAAAGCCATAACACAGCCACCACCATGTCTGACAGATGAGGTGGTGGCTTTGGCTCATAAACTGTTCATATTTCTCTCTTCACTTTCCTCTTTCCATCATTTTGATAGAGGCTGGTTTTTGTTTCATCAGTCCATGGGACCTTGTTGCAGAACTCTGCTGGTTTCTTTTTGTATGTTTTTCCAAACTGTAGCCTGGTCTTTCTGTTTGTGAGGTTTACCAGTATCTTCTCCTGATTGTTGTTGTTGACATGGAAACATGCATACCTACTTCCTGGAGGGCATTCTTGAATTGCAGTGCTGTCACAAAGGGTTTTTCTTCACCACACAAATGATTTCCCAGTCATCCACAAATCTTGTGCACCTCTACCACCTCTACCTGGTTGTTTGCCATTTTCTAGTTTTCCTGCGAGCACCTGCCTTCTCAGAATGTACGCTCCTGTTGATTTTGGCAAACCAACTACTTTCTCTTATAGATTTCTGCTTTTTCTGTACAATCTTCTTCACAAGCATGGTCAACTCTTTACCCCTCACATTGTTTGACAACTGCACCTCAGTCTAACTCACAAGACATACAGCTGCACAAGAAACATGTAGTAGCTAAGTGTCCAATTACTTATTTAAAGGGCTATATCTCATACACAGCTCTTTCAAATTTAACGTAAACTTACTGACATTAAAGGAGAGACTTCACACTTAAATGTAGTATCTACTATTTTATTTTCAACAATGTGCTGAAGCTCAGAGCCTGAGGAGCAAAATATTTGATCTTGTACATTTTCTGGAAATGCAATAAAGAGGCCATTTATATACAATGACACGAAGGTTTTATAGCCACACTAGCAGTTCTGTGAGGCTGGTCTTACAGGTACAGAGGTGCTTTGAGCTAAATGCTAACAGGCTCAGAATGCTACAGTAACATGCTGATGCTCACTTGATAGTGTTTACCAGGCTGACCGTTTACTAAGACAGTGATGGGAAAAATGAACCAGACAAAGTAAGAAGCTCAGGAAATCTGCAAGGATTTTACATGACAAACAAAAATCACATAAAATTATGTAATTGAAATGTCAACACAGATTTTAAAAACATTTTTAATACATTATCCATGAGCTGAAAAACACCCAATTACTGCATCAGTTCAAACATAAATGATTAAGCATAGAAATAATAAACAATTTCATCCAAATCAAATCTGAGCAATAGTCACTTGACACAAAATATGAGCAGGTCATTATCAGTAGTCAGTCTTTGGAGAATTACCAATCAGTTATCAAAGTAACAATCAATAATGAGCAAGCTAAATATGTCAAAGTATTCAGTTAGGGAGAAGAGCAAAAAGCCAAAGCAAACAATCAAAACTAAAATCAGTGGTCAGTGGTAAAATCCAAATGGCTAGAACTGGTCAGGAAGCCCCTCAATGCCTGACTTTTTGTACTCTATACGAATTAAAGCAAATGTAATGGATCATGATTTCTGTCACAAACTATTCATACTGAATGTGTCGGTAAATTGTTCGGTGACAACATATTTAATTTGTTTCCCGCCAAAATATCCAATCTTACAATATAATATCCACTCGCAGTGACTACAAAATTATCTAACTTGCTGCATAATGCAAGAAGTTATTACTTTTGACACCACCGTTGAATTGGAGAATTACTATTTACTCAGATGTAAATGTATTTCTAGGAGACAGTGTTGATATTCCTGTTGTGCAATCCAGTAAGAAAGACTCAGACATACTCTCCCTCAGCTCATTCAAATAGACAAAAACACAAAATGAGAGGGCCGGGGAGTCTCTGAAAGCTGACCACATAATGTACGACTGACACCAACAATTACAATGCATTACACAAAACAGTGTGTGTGTGTGTGTGTGTGTGTGTGTGTGTGTGTGAGAGAGAGAGTTCAATGAGCCCCCAGGAATAAAAGCACCCGGATAATGCTGCAAGATGCACATGTTAGGGAGGAGATAGAGAAGAAACAAGCCGCTGTGCTGACAGATAATACAAAGAACACGTTGGCAGAGGGGTCTGGAGCCCAGTTGGCACTGGATGTTACGTTGCCCACACCTTAGATCTGGCTTCAAAGAACGCCCTCCAGGTGACGCCTGGCTTTCATTTGCTTTGAATGCCATCAGTGGGAAAATAAAAATGACTTGTTTGAAAGCTATAGAACTTTTAATAGAACTTAAGTTTTTAAATCTTCTGACTGAACCGCTCAACCTGGTAGTGAAGTATGTGGCTCAAGGGTCCTTCAGCAGTGGTAGTCATGATAGGAAATTCCATTCCATTTCCCCTTCCACATTTTCCTGTCAGGTCCATCGTTTCTGCCCTTCAAGTCACTTGCCCACTTTGCTTACGTCAAGGCTCCTGCTGCCTTAGTCTTCTGTTCATATATTTAAAAGCAGCTGTCAGAAGATTATTTTATTCTCAGATATCTGTGATGTGCAAATGTAGCTTTAGCCTCCGAGGTAATCAATGGTTTCAGCTCAGGATCACACCTACACAAACTGTTGCATCACGTGCTATTATTATTCTTTTGAGGAGTTTTGCATCTCATATATGAGACAGCAGCAGCACACAGAAGGGGCAAAGCAGCTAATATCTCATAGATAAGACTGTGCACATCCAAAGGTTAAATAGCTATGACCTATTTATTGACTTCAGAGCAATTTGCAATCAGCCACTGTTGTGCAACAAGAAAAAAAAGATAGAAAAACATTACTCGTCACATCCTGCTGTGAACTTCTAGCTCAGCGATATTAGCCTCAGGCTGTTCTGTGTGTGTATATGTTTGTGTTTTGACCCTTGCCAGAGATAGTCAGTGTGTGTACACTAATCCTATTTCCCTATAGTGAGAGAAAGAGGTCTTGCTGGAGACATGGTTATTGTTGGGACAAGATAAGGATGTAATTCACACATACACACACACACACATTAAACACTACACTTCAGAAATAACCAAACTCACACAGATGCACACACTTAAACAAAACACACACACACGCACACACACACACACACACACACACACACACACACACACACACACACACACACACACACAC
>JBBMJY010000002.1:4113096-4130023 GCA_037833715.1 Toxotes lorentzi | reverse complement strand
GAAAGAAAGAAAGAAAGAAAGAAAGAAAGAAAGAAAGAAAGAAAGAAAGAAAGAAAGAAAGAAAGAAAGAAAGAACAAGGCCAAACACTGACATTTCCAAGATCCATTTTCCAAAATATTTTGAAACTATTTTCACTTTCATATCAATAATGGTTTTACATAACATCCTGTTTATAATCTTTTCAGATTTAAGGGTAACTACACCTTAAATCCTTCTAAAAGCCTCTCTCACTGCTTATTTAAAAAATGCAACAGAGTGAAGGAGCAGCTACTGTTGGAGGTGTGGCCATGTGGCTACGTAGTGTATGATGTGGACGGTCAGGAGACACGACATGGAGACTGACTCACCAAAGCTCTGTGTAGCATGGACAGAGTCAGAGCTAAGCAGCCATGAGACAGCTACTGCTGGACTTTCCTGTGCTCTGATGTAAAGACAGGGAGTCTGGAGGAGCTTTGCCACTCACTTGAAGCACATTTATGGTCCTTTGGGAGAGTCACTGTGTGGGCAGCTGTGTTGTCGCTGAGCTAACAACTCTACTACAAGAGGCTCTCCAGTGTGTGTGTCAGTGGGGGATTGTCCGTACGTAGCCGTAGCCCAGGTGTTTAATGTGGTTAACATCACTGTTCATCAGAACTAAATACTCTGTTACGCTCAGAATACAGCACAGTTATTGGTGGGCCTGTAGGTTGTGTTTACTGCTGCTGCACAGGAATAAATCTCCTTTATATACAACAGAGTGTGACTTGCTCATTCTAACGTCACCAGCAGCTATGTGTGACAGGGACAAACCTAGGCCTCAGGGTAATGCCCATAAAGGCTTGGGTAAGGAGAGGCCAGGAGATCCAGATGAACTGAAATTTCAAATCAAGAAAATTAATTGAGATGTATTTATTCTTTAACACATTTGAGATGTAGCAGGTGTTCTTAGGCTCATCTGATTATAGTTGTGGTACATTCAACAAAAATGGTAGGTGCATGGGAGCCATAAAGAAAGGGAAAAAAGCAGGCCATAGTCCAAACTCTGGTGGAATGACATTTCCACTTGAGCCAGCAGAGTCTATGAAATTTCTGTTATGATGTACTTTTTCAAAAAAAAAAGTGCTGTGCCTACATCACCTTCTCCCCTCTGAATCACCCTCTCCGTGCTGCTCTCAGTCTAATTACCATCATCATATGATTACAGGAGTACTGCCTGGGCACTGAGGTCCAGACTGTGGCAACCTTTATTTTTGGTCACTTGTAATTTTGGTGATGTTGAACTTTAAACTCATCCTCCAAATTACTCTCGACAAAAAATGTCCAAAATACTTTCTTCCACATCTTCTTCTTCTACCCTCCAACTTCTCTCACCTCTGCTGTTCTCCCCATTTTTTTCCTACTTTCTCTCTTTTCTTTTTCCCGTGTCCTCATCTTTCCATCCGCACTCTGTGATTAATTATTGCCACTTCGTGTCAGTCACTTTTTTTAATATTAACATTACCTTTTCTCCTTCTCATAGGTCTCTTCCCGTAACCTCTTGCCCTCCTTTCCTTTTCCTCCTCTCGTGTTATTTTCATCTTTTCCTCTACTCTCATTTCCTCTCCTCTATCTCCCCCTCTCTCTTTGCTCTGCATCTCTTTTTCCCTCTCTCCCTCCATTCAAGGTGATTAATTATTTCTGCCCTGTGTGCTGTCCCCTCTCCCTTCTTTAAAAATCATTATCCAATCTTTTATTAACACCGTTTGTGCTTATCTGTGCTAAGCCATTAATAGCTTGACTCTTTCTTTGCTGGAAAAATTAGGGCAACTGCTCTCTAGGCTACGCTTGAGAATCGCTTAACTTGAATTTAAAAGTTGGAGAGTTGAACTGGTATTTCTCATGACCGTCTAATCCCCATTGTATTTGGAGGGTTTAAGCTGTAAATATTATAGGATATAGATTAAAGTACTCAGAGGGAAATAACAGCAGGTGTTAACCCACAGGGGCAATACTTTACTTATTAAAGATAAATTAATCAGACAAGTCATGTCATGTTTAGTGCTCTCTTGTTTCAGTCAGTTTAGGGGAAAATCGGGTTTATCTGTTTTCCTGAAACGTCTAAAGGCTCAGACTTTTAAAAGGAACTCTTTTTTCCTTTTTGATCATTCCACTGTGCACATATTCAGCATATTGCTGTTGGCTTGCTGTGTTAGAACAGGTAATTCCAACAACAACTTTTTTTACAGCAAAATAAAAAAAGAGGAACACTTGATAAGACCAGTTAAGCTGAATTCTGTGGCCCCCTCCTTGACTGTGAGATAAAAGTCTGTGTCCATTGACCACATGCCTCATACAGTGGTTTGCTTTCCACCCAGCCCCACTCTTTTATTGCTGGTGAGTTCTTTTTTTCCTCAATGCTGGTAGGGAGGTTTGCAGTCAGTGGTGGACATATGGTGCAATGCTGTAGATTAAAAACTCAAACTGCATATAGGGCTGTTAAAATTAGCTCCAACTCAACAAGCTACAACTGTAAAATGGATCAGTAATAATCATCCAGTGATAGAATATATAATAATATAACACTTGTGGAGGTAATTCTTCTTTTTAATTAGTACTTTTGATGCTTTAAGTACATTTTGCTGATGATACTTCTGTACGTGCAGGACCTTTACTTGCATTAGAGTAGTTTTAAACTGTGATATTGTTACTTTCACTTAAGTAAAGTACCTGAAAACTTCTTCCACAGCATAATTTGAGGGTGTTCTTTAAAAAAAAAAAAAAAAAAAAAAAGAAGAAGAAAAAGAAACCTACTGCTGAGTGATATTGGCCTAGTGTGACAGCAGTGCCATCTAATACTTTGGACCAGTGCAAAATACAGCAATGCTAGCTAAGGGCAAAACAAACTGTACGTGACTGAGAAGGTGGAGCTAGATAACAGTGATGAAGAGCATGGGTTATCCATGTACCAGCCTTATCAGTTGTATTCCTGAACCATATCACACTTTAACATGAACTCATTTCAGATCAGTCACCTTTGTGTCCACCACTAAGCTGTCCAATTCCCTCGTGCTCACAAAACAGGAAGGTATCAGCTCACTTTCTTCTCTTTAAACCAGTTACACAGGATGGTACTGAGCACTCAAACTTTAAAAGTGTCTGCTTGCAGCAGTTAGTCTGACAGGCTGCAGGACCTGAAATGTTTCTCTCTGACATTTTTAATAGGATTCCTAATAGCTGAGGTCCCACTGTGTCACTTCCCAAAATACACCACTGAGATTTGATGAGCTCCTTTATCTTGTGGCTGCTGGATGTATATGAAGTGCAACATAAATCTAAATGATTGCTTTTGAAAGTTCTGTGGAAAAGGTGATTTAGTAAGTTTTGCTGTTAAGATCTCAGCAGTCGGGCCTACTTACCATCCAAAAAGCAAGAATCACTGAGTATCTGTAAAAAGGAAAACCATGGGAGGTGGTGACCTTGCAAACCCAGCTACAGTCTATAGTAATGTCAGCGGCTCTGTAATGCTGCACTATAGGCACAGCTGTACTTTGAGGGAAATGCTAATGTCAGCGTGCTAACATGCTAAATTGCAATGTTTTTGCGAATTAGCAACTGAAACAAAGTACAACTGAGGCTGACGAGAATGTCATTAGTTTTGCGAGTATCTTGTCATGAACCACAGTTTTGGAGAATTTTAAAATTTGACCAGCTGATGGCACTGGCTGTTTTGATCTCTTTTATGGACTTTTGGACTCTGGTTTAGTTTAAATTCTGTTAGAGAGTGAATTTTTGTGCCAAATTTCATGACAATCCAACCAATGTGTGGTGATGCAATTCACTCAGAACCACAACCTGTCAACCTGCTGGTGGTGTGAATCACCACAGTCATTAGGCTGCATCGTCATGGAAACAAAACTTTCTGTACAAACATTTTTCAAAAAAACGATATAAAAGTATATTTTGCATTTCTGACCCTCTGGCGACACCAGAAGAAAACTCAGGAGATCACCAAAGTCACCACAATTCATCCTCTGCTGACCACAAATGTCTGTACCAAATTTTATTCCAATCCATGTGACAGTTGTTGACATATTTCAGTCAGCACCAAAGTGGCACTGTCACCAACATCCAACCCATCAACACCGACTCCAGCCCTGTAACAGATTCTATTGAATTTATTGCATTAGTAATGGGTCTGTTATATTTCATAATATTCCCATTTCATAATTTGACAGTTCTACCACATTTCTGACAGTTCACTGTTTCTGACAGTTCACATTTTTCCCTGCATGCAGCTCCTAAGTCAGCCCCAGCCAACTGAGGAGGGGTATCCCTGCATTTCCACTCCAGAGGAGTCCTTTGTTTTCTTGCCTTTCACAGAGCCTGGCATGAGTTACAAACCATGATTGATGTGGGCCTGTAAAGCCCATTGGAACTATGTGTGATTGTGGGCTATATCCCACTGAGAGTCAAAGCTCACTTGTTGTTGAGATGGGTACAACTGGACGGTTTTTCACATGAACCCGTAGTATTGTAGCTGTTATTGTTTTTCTGCACTTTGCAGTTACAGCTGGTAATTTTGTGTCTGATGAAGTGAAGGCACTGAAGGCAGTGTACTGAGGACACAGGCTCTTGTGTTCATGTTATGGTTGAGAATCATTTAACTTACAGCTCCAGCGACTCTCCACTGTACAACAACATTTACTCCATTTGGTAGAGCTTGAGGCTGTTGAACAGATGGTTCACTGCAGCTGAAAAGAGCATTCTCATCAAGAGTCATTTTCACAACATTTGGACCTCAAAATGGATGATGTTATTATGATGCTGCCTACTTAACTTAGATGTAAAGCCGAGACATTTACACTACAGTGCTCAGTGTGTTTGAGGACAGTTTTATGTCTGTGTTGAACAGTGAAGGTGCACACCAATAGACTCTCATTATGCAGAACCATTCAATCTGCAACTGTGATGTGTTAACACATAGTTGCATTGACTGTTGGGAGTCGTAGCGTGTAGTGCAGTAAGAGCAGTAAGTGTGTGTGTGTGTGTGTGTGTGTGTGTGTGTGTGTGTGTGTGTGTGTGTGTGTGTGTGTGTGTGTGTGTGTGTGCAGTAGCTTTTCCTCAGTACACGTGTGAAGATCGTACTGACATTTCCAACTACTGCAGACTGTTTAAGAAAAAGTACATTTAACAGAAGCACCTCGAGCACACACTCTGTGATTCACTCTCTTTCTCTGTGTGTGTATATGTCCTAAGTGACCTCTGTGCGGGGCTTCCTCCAGTGTCCACAGCATAATTAGATGGAGTTGAGACCATCTGCAATACATCCATCACTGACACACACACACACACACACACACACACACACACACACACACACACACACACACCTCTGCACCTGCAATGAAGACAGAGTGAGAAAGGGAGGCCACAGTCCACCTCTAATCAAGTTAACTCAGACATATCCAGGTTAAAGGAAATTAATATTTGCCGCATGCTTCTCACAGATTCTAACTCAGCAGCTCTCACCTGCCAGGAGTGGCATGCCTGGAGACTTTACTCAAATGTCAAGACAATCAATCAATCTACAACAAATACATTGCATTAACATCATGAAAGTAGATGGTTTTTCATAGTTCAGTGAGTAGACATTCATTTCCCTCCAGGACCCGGTAGGAAAAAAAAATGCAAGGCATGCACAGAACTGGAAGGTAGCTAAACTTTCCCATTACATAGCAAATGCTCCCTGAATGGCAAAAATATGAGACTGGATTGTTTACTGCAAGCTGTGAGCGAGTTGCACCCACAAGAAGTGGCCGTTCATTCTGCAGTATTTGGTCCAAAATTTCCCCAGACTCTGAGGAAAAGTTTGCAAATCAAATTTTAACCCTTGATAAGAAAGGGTTTAGTGTGCATTCAAGAGGTGCCACTTAGGGGCAACACACACTGGCTGCATGATACAGCACACAACAGATGCACTGTGCCTGAGGTTTTCAGACTGTGAGACATGAAGATGCAGATGGAAGGGTATGTGGCATGAGCTGCAATTTGTGTCAAAATCCATACTCCATGATTATGCTGTCTTTTGTGTGAGGGAGTATAGTGCTAAACTTGAAAAGTGCAGCACTATACAGACAGAAGTAGTAGACAAGGCACAGTATCTGTGACATGCTCAGTAAATGTGACAAATTGGGACACACAAAACCAACATGCCAGAGCAGTATCGGCCCTGACACTGACCTTATTAAGCGGATCAGGGATCAGTCATGGCATGTTGGATCTTTACACCCCTCGTGACACAATCTGTGCTTTTGCAACTCTGGAAATTAAGACCATGGCTTATTGCATAAGCGACACATGGTATATAAATGACATCCATCTTGGTGCTGACAATATATAGGATTATATAGAGGTTCATCATGTCCCGGAACTGTTCTCCAACATACCGTGCTTTACTCTGCTGGCTTACTGAGCATAGAAAACAGTAAGCGATCTTGCATGAGTAGGGAACAGGCATCAAATTCAAAATGAAGACAAGTGGCACCAAGGGCACAGTCTCCTTATTGTCTGATTAATCTGGCAGCAAGATTATTCAGATAATAAGGAGAGTCTGGACATTGGCTGGACATGGTCCTTTGGGAGTCCTCTTCAAGTATGTCCCAAATTGTCACCACTTTTTGCACCACTACAACTATAATATCTGGAAATACAGAAGGAGATTAAACTGCCTGACAGCTAAAGTTTCTGTAAACTGTGACTTTGATGAAAGAGGGTTTGAGAGAGACTCAGACAGGCAGAGAAAGAAAATGAACAGTAGGCGGACAGAGTATGTTAGGCATGGACACTGAATAAAGGGAATCACAGCTTCAAACTTCAACCACAGACAAGCAGTGGGAAAGGACAACAAGACAAACAAAGGCAGAAACACAAAGGGTGAGGTGGACATGCTGTAAACTGGGTGGAAGTGACTGGATGACGAGAAAGACACAAGAGCTAGATAGTTTGTGACAGGACTGAGTGGTTATTGTGAGCTACAGCAAGACCAGCACAGAGATCAAGACAGATGATAAACAAGCAATAAAGAGAAAGACAGGCTGGTGTAAGCTTGGTCCTCATCAAAATACATTTCCGCAATCAACTCCTAAGTCCTTCTAAAAACGTGGCGTTTTGCTGCTAAATGTGATAACCAACAGGTTTTTCTTCTGGACCCAAAGGACAGAGCTCTGACACCAGCAGGCTGTTAGAGCAGTCTTTATTGTAAAAGGGGCAGAAAGAGAGTTGAAGGCAGCAGGCAGGGGAGGGAGAGTCAGGCAGATGTGTCAGGGCAAAGAGGGGAATCCAGGAAGGAGGAACACTGTAGGAACACTAGAGCTAGGAGGCCTGACATTTTACCACTGAAGAGCTGAACAATCAGGCAAAGGCTGGCTGGAGAACTGGGGTCTAAATACTGCTAGGCTGATGAGAGGCAGATGTGTTGGCTGATGCAATCCAGACGCATTGATTGGAGTAGACGAGGTGCAGTAACTCCTGCCACACCTAGAGACAAACACAAACTCACACAGAGAGACCTGAAACACAGGGGAGAGAGAAAACAGGACAACACATGGAGAGGGGACATACCCTGGGGTCCAGACTACTCGCTCATTGGCACCTGAGCAGGTAGAACACAGAGCTCATAAGACAGACAGAGAAAAAGAGAGGTAGTGTGAGCCAGTCAGAGAGACTTAACCACGCGAGACAGACGTGTCCACAGAGTGAGGGACACTGCTGAAGCGACTAGTGTTATGAAGTTACTTACACGTGATTTTCAACTGACAGGATGGCTGACACAACCAGACACGCACAAACACACCCTTGCACACACGCTCCGGTGCAGCAGGACACACACTCTGTCTCTGTCATCACACACATGCACATTCTCACACGCAGAGACAGTAAAGTAAGACGAGAAACATTTTATAGGCTGAAGGGACGGTTGAGGACAGGATAGTGACAGGTGTCCAATCAAAGAGGGAGAACATGAAACAGGGGAAAGACGACTGTAAATAGAACGTGGAGAGACAAGGACAACCACGGCAAAAAAAAAAGAAAGTGAGAATGAATGAGAGAAAGAATGACTGAAATAAAGAAGGAATAAAAGAAAGAAACTGACAGGTGCCAAAGTACTAAGGGAATCACAGCTGATCTACATGCCACAACACATTTCCATCCTAACATCTCTGCATTCAGTGTGTGTGTGTGAGTGTGTGTGTCACCTCACATCTCTATCCCAGTGAATGACTGTGACAACACAGAGAAGACAGTTTGTATTTCCCGACCTCGGACCTCCGCTGCAACCAAACCTTCACGTCACCACACACACTGCTCTTCAGGAAATAAACAGCTACCCACATGGACAAAAGCAAAATTGTAGAGGGATGAGTTTAAACTGTGTGTTTATCTGCTCGACCTGCAAATGTTAGCATCCACTATTTCTTATTTCTTAGGAAATGTAAATGGAGACAGCCACCTGTTCAGGACAGCAGTATCCAGTGTGTATGAACACAGAGGCTATATATCCATGACATCCAAGACATGAGGTTAATGACACAGTAGAGTGATATAAATGCATGAGGAGGGAGAGAAGAAGAAAGAAGAAGTGCTCAGTGCATCATGGGAGTTCCCCCAGCAGCTTTGACGTATAGCAGCATAACTAAGGGATGGTTCGGGGCTGCAATTGTTATGAGGCAGCTCTGCTGCCTCTGGGGTTTTGTTGTTTTTCTCTTTTTGTCTCTCTGTGTGCATGTGTGGGTGTGCGTGTCTTTGGTGTGGGTGTGTTTTCAGATCGTGGATTCCTGGGCGGCTCCTCCCTTCCCCTTCCTCCAGCTCTGACTGATCTGGGTGCAATCAGTCACCTCAGAAAGTATAAGAGGCTCAGCGTCCCTGTCCTTCCTCACCAGTTCGTTCCGTCATCTTCTGCGGTGACTAGACTCTGTGCTTTTTCTCCTCGTGATTATTATCTTGTGGATATACTTACCTTCCGGTTCCGTGCTCACCTGATTCCCTCAAACCAGCGTGCTCTCTCTCCTCCTGCAGTTTCCTCCGGTTCAACCTCCACCTTCCCATTTATCGCCGCTCCAGCCGTCTCACCGCCCAGGAATCGCACCACTGTCCTGTCTTTTTGTTTGTTCCTCTTTGTTTTGTTGCACTGACAATAAACTGGTTAATTCACCTACCTCCTCCCCTGTCTGCTTTTGGGTCCAGGCCTGAATAATAGACTACCATAACAGCAATTTTAAAAGCCCACAGAACATGGCCTGATGAATTAATCAGATATAATATGGAAGTCTTCAATAAAGGTGAAGCATCCTTGAACAGTCTAGTTGGAACAGAGTCTAGAAGACAAGCTGATGGTTTAGATGAAGACACTGCTGAAGTTAAAAACATTGTTCATCAGAGCTATGAGTGTTGAGAAGAAACCTGGGGTTGTTCTTATTGCCTTCCATTAAGGACGAATAAATAAGGATGAATCTGGGATTACAGACGGCTTTTTCACAGAATATCTTCCCAGGCGAGGTGAAATTCTTCTCTACTTCTATCCTAGCTTTTTGCAGTGTCTTCTTTAAAGCACTCACTTTTTTATAATTGTACCACGGAGCCTCCTCTGATTCACCACCTTCAACAGTGTCGAGTGTCGTACACAGTGAGGCTGCAACACTGTCAACAAGATCATCAGCTTGTGTGGGAGGAAATCTGCGATAGCTGTTCTTTCCTTTAATTTGGTTACAGTGTTACCACATAGACACCTACAGTAATGGATTTCCCAAATGCTGTTTGGTCCATTATTATAGACTCAAACGTTACTGAAATGCTCAGGCAGAAGAGGGTTTTGAGGAAATATTATTACATGCTCAAGTTCTATGTCAAATATCAGAACAAGACAGAGGGTGTGATTAAAACAGTGAGTGCTGTCATTTACATTTAGAGAAAAGCCAGTTGAGTCTAATAGTGAATTAAAAGCAGAACTAAGGCTGTCGCTGTCAACATCTACATGAATGTATAATGACTAAGAACTAACTCAGACAGAAATTCCGAGTAAGAGGCCAGTGGACAATATAGAGTAACCAGTAGAACTTTTTTTTCAAATGAGATACAACGAAGTTTAGGTCTGAGGCTGATCAATAAGCTGGAGTAGAAAAAAGCTGCAACCCTCCCTCCTCGGCCTGTGCTTCGAGGAATGTGAGGATTAATATGAGCAGGGGGTGTTGATTCAATTAGGCTAATATACTCTTCCTGCTGCAACCAGGTTTCAGTAAAACAGAATAAATCAGTGTGATCAGTAATCAAATTGTTGACTATTTGGGATTTAGATGAGGGCGATCTAACATTTAATAGTCCACATTTAATTTCCTGTTTCCTGTAATGTTTTGGGAGGATGCCAGTTCTAAGGAGTCTGCAGAGATGAGTGCAGGACTGCAGCTCTGCCTCATGGTCTGGGATGTCACAGCTTTGGCTTTCTAATAAACTTCATCAGATCTTTGAGAGCGGCACTATCCAAAGAGGTCTCCTGATCAGACCTGGTCTTCCCCAGAAGACCAGGTTTGGTTCACGGTCATCGTGTGAGGCACAGCACATGGCTGATGAAAGCTTGTGCAGTAGCTGTTCAAAAAAACTGAGTCTGTTCTTCAGCTAATAATTACAATTATAACATGCCTGTGTAAAACACTTGTTTCTGATTGGCTGTCAGGCCGTCAATTAAAATGACATATTAGGACACGGCAAACATGGTTCCACTCAACAGTTTAATCACTATCATAAATCAGTGCACAGAGTGTATTAAGGTGCAGGTAACCATGGAAACCTCCCTCTTTCCGTTTTTGCTTTTGGTAAATGATATTAGCACAACTATGCTTTCTGAGGCCCAACACGGAAAATTTGTGTGGCTTGAGTCAAAAGCAGCAGAGCATTAAAGCAGTAATGAGAGTGGGCACTCAGCACAGGTCAGTGTCTGTCAAAGGTCTGACTGCTGGATTTGTTGTATGTCATAACCTTTGTATGTGATTATACAGTGTGGAGCTTCTACACATAAAACCTCAACCGTTTATTAAGCTCTGAAATTTTGAATGAAATTCTCAATTCCATTCATGTTACTCAGAGCGGAGGTCTGTACTGTATGGTTTCATTAAAATGTGCTCCACTGCGAAACACATTTCTTCTCAGATACACTTTTATTACAGTTATTCTAATAAATCTGCAGCTCTATGCATTTCAAAATGCGTCCCCCAGTAGCCTATATTATGGTGTTTTCCAGTATTTTGTCCTCTAATCACCCTGGGGGATCATTTTAGCCTGTTTCCAAACCACTGAGCCGTCTCCTCCTTACAGCAAGCAGAAATACTGGGACAGAGGAAGGAAACAAGGAAGGATGACCGTTTTCTTTTTCTTTCTTTTTTTTTTTTGTTGTTGTTTAATACTCCAAAGATGTGTATATGTTTGGTAGCCTCTGGAAGAGAGAGCCCAGGATCCAATGTACCGTCACACATTCTCCTGTGCTGTAAGTGTGTGCAGATTTATTACAATTTCTGCCCTAAAAAATAAATAAATAAAAGACATTCATTTATTTTAAGAAAGTATGAATAAATTACTCTTCAGTATAAGTCAAATAGGACTCACAAGGACTCACACTCACTTGTACATATAGACTAAACTATCTATATAACTATATAACTCTATCTCTGTTAAACTAAAACAGAGCGTGAAATCTGAAAGTAGCTCATAAAATCTTTGCCTTACATCACACTAAATATGGTAAATGTTTCACTCTCCAGTAGAAGTTTACTCTTTCAAATGAGCAACTTTTTTGTGTTGTGATCAAGATCTGTAGGATTTACTTTATGTAAATATTAAGTATAATGAAAGGCTTTAGGTCAGTTTTTCCCAAATCTGTGAAGCTGTGCAGACACAGTGTTATGCCTTAAAGCATGAGTTTGCTTTTGTAGTTTTGATCAGTATCTTTGCTATTTATGATAACATTGTATTCACTAATTTACATTGCATTCAGAAAGTATTCAGACCCCTTCACTTCTTTAGCGTTTTGTTTTGTTGCAGTTTAATGCTAAAATCATTAAAATTCATTCTTTTCCCTCATCAGTCAATAATCAATACCCCATAATCAAATTTAGTAAAAAAGCAAAACTAAAATATTTTAAAAAGTAAGTTCTTAAGAAGCATAAATCATGATCTTTCCCTAAACCTAAGTCATTTTTGTGCCTGAACCTAACCGAACTGTATCCATGTCACTGTCACACCATGAGACACAAATACATGAGTATGAAAATTAGTGTATGAGGTCGGCAGTTGTTGAGAAGCATACAACTACTCTTTTTGGTGCTGAGCCCCCGGTGGACTTTGACCATCAGCCTGCTTCCATCTCTATAGAGACATGAATGAAAATGTCTATTGTTTGTTCGTGATGTGAGAATCTATCAAGGAGATTAAACTAAAATTAAATATTCAAATTGCACAAACTGCACAAAAGCCACATTCAGTCCTATTCAATCCATGTTGTAAACTTCTACAGTTCTGCATACTGACATCAGTTTAGAGCACAATGACTTTGCTAATGACTTGAGGTGCACTTGATTGCTTTGCCCTGTGTGCCCTCTGTGATTCTGCATTATAAGTGCAATTTGTGTGATTTATTCTATTTCAACAACCCTTCTAGTCATTTTTTCCAGGCTTTATGCCCACATACCTGGGGTCCTATATATTCAAGTTACTAAATATAACCACAATAAAATTGAAGTGCCAGTTTGTTATGCAATCGAATCTTATGGAGGTGTGCATTAAACTGCAGGGAAAGAAAAAGTATGTTTACAGTTGGTAGATAAATAAAACAGAGACAGATCTCATGAAACATATGGAGGAGAAAAAGGTGCATTGTCACCACATGAAGACCAGAGTTTCCAAAAGAAGACACACAACAGGGGGGACTTTACCATAAGACAAGCAAGGCAACTCCCTGAGGCCCTGAACTAAGACGGCCCCTAATCAACCCTGTCTCCCCTGAAATGATTTATATTTACTGCTAATTTGTTTTGCTAGGTACATTATAGGGGAATTACAGCACAAGTAACCTTTGTCTGAATTATATTCCCTGGCAACATTTATTCTAATGTACGAGGTACAAGTAAAAAGTAGAAAGTGCAGGACACCAGAGACACACCAGAGTCCCACATGTGGTTAGATTTAGGATTTAAGAACAGCACTTAGTTAAGGTCAGTGAAAGATTGTGGTTTTGGTTAAATTTTATATGTGTAAGGCGACCTACTTTAAAGATGAACGTCTAACACTGGTTTCCCTGTGTATCAGCTCACCCTTTAGATATAACATCACTGGTTCTTCACCCATCTCTTTCTCTTAAAGGGGGATGGAGATAGTCTCATGCTGGTCCCAGAAGAATAATTTAGCTTAAAGATTCTTTATTTAAAAGGGCCATGTGGGGTTTTCTTAGAAATAAACAAACATTATGTTGATTACATGTAGTATTGATGTCTATTTTTAGCTTTAACTGGTCAAGCACTGCTTGCCTTGATTGTCCTGACAGCATACCACTGACACACATGTAGATATGTAGATACAAACATATACACATACACACTGTTCAGCCTATACACAGTGGTTTTTTTGCGTGGTGGCAGTATTCCTTGACTTGTGCTGGTGCACACTGTATGTTACTGTCACAAACTGTCAATCAGCAGAATAGCAAGTCTGGTGTCAGGAATGTCCTTGAACGCCTCCCCGTGTTTTCTTGTACACCATAAACAAAGCATGGATCTACTCTCAGAAATATTCCTCTATAGTGCTACTAATGGTCAAAAGCTTTTTTTTTTTTTAATTCCATCAGTCTAAGTTTTATTTAAGTGAACTGCAGAAATATTATCAGTAAAATGCAGTCAATGGATCAAAGGTACTTATTATTCGAAGTGGACTCTTTCAAAGCTGGGTGAATAAAAACTGAATAAAAAGTCACAGATTTTCCCTCTGAAATGTAGTGGAATATATAAATGTGGCAGAAAATGGAAATATCTGAGTAAGGTACAACCACAAAATTAGTAAAAGTACCTAAATGAGCAGCACACAGCAAATGATTGTATCCATGGCAATCAATACACCTTAATACTAATAACTTTCTCAATAACTTGAGAATAATGTGTGAGGGAGGCCCTGTGTCTGCCTAGGTCCCCCAAATCCACCCCTGACAAGAGTGCATGAGTGGTTTCTTATGGTACTAGTCTTCCTCTTCTCTCCAGCTGTGTCCTTTGAACTCTTCATTTTGTTCTTGTCTGAAGAAAAAACTCCAAAGGGTCGACTCCTAAAAGACTCCGACATCCCTGAAAACTTCAACCACGATCGCAATCCGATACCCACATGACAAACTAACTTTAACCTCTTAACCTTTCAGACCAATTAGTGTCACATCACTCCTGAAAGCAAAGGTGTCCCTGCGCTTAACACACACACACACACACACACACACACACACACACACTGATGTGGACAGACATGAGCACACGCAGGTAAAGACACAGATACAAATACACACATTCATTCAAAACCCCCCACCCCATCTGTTGCATGGCCCCTGTCAACTAAATGTCACCCGATGAAATAATAAGCTTGTCAACCTTTCCCCTCATCTTCACACACACACACACACACACACACACACACACACACACACACACACACACACACATACACTGTGCTCACACTCAGCTTGACACAACACTGTATGTGACACCTCCTGCCGTATCCTTTTTATTTAGTCTCCTTCATTCACCTTTCCTCATCTTTCTTTCTTCCTTCCTCGTGTCCTCACTTCCTCTTCTCTTCTGTCATCCCTCCTCCTCACCCCTCCTTACACTCCTCCTGACTGATTAACCTCCTTCCTCCCCTTTCTCTTCCCCAATCTTCTCTTCAAACATTTCATTTTCTGTTCTGCTCTTTTTCTCTTCTCTAACGTCTGTAGTCTTCTCTCAGTTTTATCTTTCCCATCTTCTCCTTAATTTCAGTCACCTGTTCTTATTTCTTCTTCCCAATCTTCCCCACAGCTCCCTCACCTTACCCCCATTCTCACCCCCTCTTCCTCTCTCCTGTCCAACTGAACTTTGAAGTCTGTGCAGAGCTTTTTGACTGTTTAGTTGAAGTGACACAGAGGGCTTATTCACACTGCTGCCTGTCCTCTCACTCCTCCATCCCCTTGCCCACACACAAATGCACATATAGAAACCACAAGCAATACACTAGCACACACACACACACACATATTGGTGCATATAAGATGACACCTGTATGTGCAAGTGAACATCCAGCACATACAGGTGTGAGATGTTTGCAGAGGCTGACAAATGAGCGCAAATTGCATATACATGCTCATGCAAGTAATGAAACACATTGCTGTGTATTATTTCAGAATGACTGAAAAGCCTTTGTGGCAGTATGGGTACACCTCTGAGGCCAAACAGTAACAGACATCACAGGCATCAACTGGGAAAATAAGAAAGGGAAAGAAAACATTAACACTGTTATCTGACTACTCCAGTGAAACTCCTGAATAGCCTGCAGCTGACTGGTTCAATTGTATGCTGAGCAATGGAAAAATGTCTGTTTGCACGTGCTGTCTGCCACAGTATAGAGGGAAATGCATGCGGATTGTCCTGTTTTATATGAACTATTATATTTGTTGTTGTGTTTTTCAGAAAAGTTTGTTCATCATTTCTCAGCTACGACAAAAAATGCTTTCTGGGCCGGTGTTCATCACATGATGAATACAGAGGTTATAATTACCCAGTTGCAGGTAAAATTGCTTCACTGTCCAGCTCTCTTCCTGGGGGACTGGTAGGGAGGAGGTCTGGGAGGATGACAGCATCAGACTGCTGTTCAACATTGTCGTCTTTTTTTTTTTTAACATGAAGATGATCGTCCACAAACATTAACTCGTGTTAACTTGTGTTGTTGTACCCATGACGATGAAGGTCCCCTGATCTCAATGCCATAGACATTTTAACCCACTCCACATTTTTTGTAAACACGCAAGAGACAAACTGAAGCACACCATCAACACATGCAGGACACATCACACATTATGAAATTAACCAATATGGTAAAGGTGCTTATAGTTAAGGGGAGGGTTGAGTTTCAGTGTAGCCAGCCGATGAAAGTTTTTGAAGCCAGTGACCTTTAGGTAAGAGTATCACACTGTCTCTAAGGTATAAAGGCAGAAATGGTGCTTCTTCCCAAAATCATGTATTTATCCAGCTCAGAAGGAATTAAAATTTCAAGTAGCGTGTGATGTTTGCAAATGTTTCCTGGTTCAGATTTAACCCCTCTCATGCAGTGGTATTCCCAAGATAATGCTATTGTTTTGGTTTTGAAGTGTCTGCATTTCCTAGAGCTAGAACCAAACAAGCTCCCTGCAGTGTGCAGAAATTACATGCTTTTAACGTCTGCTACAAAACCATATTATGTTTGATTTGTACAAATAAGGATACACTGAGCTGGTGAATGAGACAAATCTGATCTGAAAAGAGGCTCCTCTAATCTACAACAGTCAGATGTTAAAATGTGTGATGCTGGGCCCATGCACAGTTGGGTAGAATTTTTAAAGTCCTGCAGTTTGTTCCCAGCTTTTCCAAAGCTAGAAACCCAACAGCCAAGACTCTCAGGTGATTTCATAAAGAGACAAATCCTGGAGCTGCTTCATTAATATTGATTAGAGGACTGACTCACAGACAGTGTGACAGCTCCCCGTGTGATTTTACAGGGATATGAGCACATTTTTTGGACAGATTTTAGAAGCACTATGAAACCAAGCTTCTCTTAGATGCAAAAATAATTTACAGTCAGCAGTAGAGACAGTTCCACTGATCACAGATTGTAGGACATAATGTTCAGAAAAGATAAACACAGCCATGATAACATTGATTA
>JBBMJY010000002.1:4085542-4107932 GCA_037833715.1 Toxotes lorentzi | reverse complement strand
GTGTGTGTGTGTGTGTGTGTGTGTGTGTGTGTGTGTGTGTGTGTGTGTGTGTATGTGTGTGTGTGTGTGTGTGTGTTTGTGTGTGGAACTGCTTTCCAAGACCCTACCAAGGACCTGATTCCTCCACCTGCCTGCCCACTCACCAAACCACAGACAGTTTTTTGTTAATTTAAGTAATAATAATTAGTTAATAATTATTAACCCCATTTTGGAGTTTTGTGACTATTTCACAAACTGCAGTGGGACTGGGTTGAGATATCACAGAAGTTAATGTTTGATTTTCTAACATTTTCTGCAGAGGATTGACTGAGGTTGTATACATCACCCAACCCTGCCCACTGCCTCAGTGTCTCTACATCCACACAGACAGCAGTAGGGGTTGGGGGTTGCCCCGAAAGATATTTTTAGAGATGATTATAGATCCCCCACCCATCAGGAAGATTCTGATTCTGCTGATGAGACAGAGGAAGACTGGAAAAAAGAAGGGACGAAAAGAAAGGCAAAGAACAAGCTTAAGAGAGAGAGATGAAGCAGGAGAGGCAGGTTAAGAGATAGATAATCCTTGTTAAATAAATTGGTGAAAGAGCGGGAGTGAAGGAATGAAAGAAAATGAGTGCATACAGAGGTACATAGAGACACGTAATTATCACAGAGGCAGAGAGGAGGAGCTGAGGTTTGCAGGGACCAGCTGCATGCTGATTCACGATATGTCTCATTTACTTTAACTGTCACTTTTCTGATTTCTCCACTTCACCCCCTCTTTCTTAGGATCTATCCTCCTCTCTCTACTCACACAGGCTGGGCTTTTTTTCTTATTTCATTTTCACTTTTCTTACCCTCCCTCTCTCAGCATGGTAGACACTAATCTGTGAGTGTCCGATAGATAGAGATAATTAGTTTGAGGAGAGGAGGACGAGGAGGGGGAAAAGAAAGTTGTGGCAAAGTTAGAGGAGAAAGGAGCTGGAAAGAGTGAAGAGAGGAAATGAGGAAGACAAAAAGTAAAAGATATCAGATTTTTCACTGACTTTAATTGGAGGGAAAATCATCACTCTGTGACTAAACATTGTTTGGGACAACCAACAACAAAACTGAACTCTTCTCATAGACTCCACTCTTTCACTACAGCAGGGGAAATCCATGAGATCTTCCATTTTTATTCCTTTTGTCTCCATTTTGTGTTCGCAGCTGTGCTGCCTCTCAGCTACATCCTCATCAAACAGCGTGGCCAGCTCAGTGTTTTCTCTCTTTTATTGGCTTTTCTGTTGAAGTTTCAGTTTGTGAATCCAAACAAACCACACACCATCACACTGTTGTTCTGTTCCTGCCAGACCTCATGCTTTCAGAGAAACGTCCATTTAACAAAATCAACATTTGTTTGTATGAAAATGTGACTTTAAGTATTAGTTCACATTCCTGCAAGTGAGACCAACAGAAGTATCAGGTATCTGAAAAGTTCAATATGGTTGAAGAATCACAGTTAATACACTTTTCAGAGTTAGAACTGTCAGACGACGTACAGCTGTTTTTATAACTATCTATGAAGTCTGTTGTTAAATGGCAGGTTAGTTCTTTGCTTATTACAGGAGAAAGTCCAGTTATTCTGTTATTCATCTTCCCTACTCATCATTCTGTGGTAAAAGAAAAAAAAGCACTTGGGTCATGCAAGCAGGATGCCAGCTGTTACTTCAGCCATTGTAGACATTAAAACAAGAGTTACATACAGTTCTGTGGCCTCTACATGATCAACCAGATGTGCAGCTTTAACATAGCTTTAACTAACACATCTGGTTTAAAAATTCAGGAAAGATAAAAGGACACTGAAGCAACCATGTGTTGTGAGGGACCACAGGACCAAGGGATGTGTGTCTGTGTTTACATATGTTTAGGTAACTTGGTCTCTAAGATTAGGTAACTAAAACACTTAGTAAAGGATAGTAAAGACCATGGTCTTCAATAAATTGTTGAAAAGTTAAGATATCTGAATCAGTAAATAACTTGTTCCTAATCAATTTCACGTATTTCACAAATACAGATGTAGTGGGTAGTACAGTGTCAGGATGGTGTCATACACTCCAATCAAAAGGCCTCTTTCCCTCTCCTTCAGCAAAAGTGTGCTATGCAGCAGCACTGTCAGTTTGGTGATGGAAGGGCGCTCTGCAGAGTGCTTATTCTGATTTTTTTTTCCCCTCTCCCAAGAAGAAAGCAATATCCTCGTGCAGGAAGTGCAGAATCACCCAGAGCCAATACATGGCACCACAAACGAGTCACCAAGGCCAGGATGTTAAATTAGCTTGGAAGGACGTTACCAATTTGGTGAGTAGTTGGTCTGGCCTCTCAAGAACTGTGGCACAATGCAGAGAGAGATTTAATGACAGAAGACAGAGTGCCAGCAATAAAATGAAGAGACAGTCTGGTGACAGGAGTGGGAGCAGCCAGAGCCTCACTGAAGAAGATGCAGCTGCATCTACCATCCCATCACAGTGTGGAGGAACAGAGATCAGCAGTTAGGGTAAGAACATGCACAAAGTAGTGTAATAATTTAAAAATAATGTTCAACAGAAAATTAGTTTGTAGTAACAAAACATTACTTTCTACAGAAATGAGCCATAAAAATAAAACAGCTTTGGGCTGCTTTTCAACATTCAGTCCCTCCATATTATTATTTTCATATATCCGGGGGCTTAGGTCAACCAGCTGCAGTGTCCTGATGCCAGCATCACCTGCCTCATCCATCAACAGCTGCAACAACAAAGGACATATTTGTAGAAAGTGTAAGAGCTGCTTAGTTCTCATTGAAACCAGGGTCATCGGCTGCCTTCTTTTCTTATTTACTGCCTTTTGTTCTTCGTTCAACTTCTCACTTCGCACAGTGCAGTTAATTAAACTCTTGTGTTATATTACAGAAATAAAAAAAAGATGCAAATAAACTCAAAGTCAATGTAATTGAAATGGCAAAAGACAAAAAGGTGGCCAGTCACGCTAATTCTGATGGCACATTTTACTGCCTCGTTTCTGCATGAAAGCAGTTCCAAACTGCGTGTGACTGGTAACCTCAGGAGATTTAACGCCAAGCATGATCGGTCTTATGCACGGTGCCTAAAGGATCATCAAGTAGTTATGTAATCAAAGATGAATTAACCACCTACATGTTGTTGTGCTGTGCTGGCTCACCGTGGCCACTCTGGTGACACTTTTCTTCAGATTATCCACATCCTCTGCCTGATCTGAAAAGCAATTTGATTGGTGATCAAGCGAGCCAATCAAAAAGCATTCCAGTCCATCCAATGTGTTATCACCATTTATTTGGCGCAGTCAGAAAATATCATACATTACACTGGTTTTTCATTTATCATGCAAAAAAAGGGGAAAAAAAGATATATAGATAACTGCAAAACAAAAAACAAAACAAAAAAAAAGCAGACTGAAAGTAAATTATTTCATTTTTATAGTGGTCCAGCAAGCCATGACAGTGACTACGTTTTTACTAAAATATTCTCCATTTCCTTTAATAAAGCCCTATAATAAATGCCCATGTTGGTAAATAGTCTGGTGCCTGCCCATTAAGATATTTATATTTTTGTCCTGTAGCTAAATACTGAAACCTATTGTCAATGTTAAACCATGTTAGGGACTTAAAATGTCCCATATTGGCTAAATTTCTCCCAGAAAATCAGAGCATTGTGTTAGAAAATGAGGAAACTCATCATTTAAAACTAACAATCATTATCATATTGTGACAGTGATGTGCAATTAATAACTAAACTAACACAAATATTTAATTAATATCTTTAACATTAGCTAGTAATGTGTTTAATTGTCTCATATTGATTCTTTGGAGTGTGTAATATCAATAAGAAAGACATTCATAAAACAAGTATGTACTGGAAAAGCACAATCTCACTGTGTTTTCCTTCCTTTCCCTTAGGTGTGTGTGTGTGTGCATGTGTGAATGTGTGTCCTGACCTGCTTTGTTCCTCAAGATTAGTTGTGTTATGATTAGCAGACTTACGTCACAGCATGACAAGTCGAGCTACATCTGTGGGCGAGTGTGTGCGTCCTGACCTGTGTTGTTCCTCTGAATTAGATGTGTGAGGGCCAGAAGGATGACAACTTCAGCTACAGATCTGTGTGTGTGTGTGTGTGTGTGTGTGTGTGTGTGTGTGTGTGTGTGTGTGTGTGTGTGTGTGTGTGTGTGGTTTAGAGATGGAAAATCATTTAATTTTCAAGCTTCACCTTATTTTTTTCTCTCCATCTTCCTTTCCTGAATCCTCTCCCAGTCACTCTCCAATTACCTCTTTGCCCACACCAGGTGGTGAAACATGATGGCATCACTGTGAAACGAGGCCCCCACCTCCTCCCCCCGCACACACATTTCTTCTCCTTGCCTTCACGCCTGGCTGAGAATATTTTAGAACTCATTGCGTCAGAGAGAAACTCAAGACGAGACAGAACTCCCCCGTCCGCCCGTCCCCCTCCTTCTCCTCATGTCGCCCTGTAGGTGTCAGGCACTTTGTGAAACCACTGTTCTACTAATCGGGATGATTGCTACGCTTGTTCTCCCTCCTGTATGCCCTGCACGCCGCCACGAATAAAACGCACAGAGCACAGATGATTCAGGTTTGTATCAGTTTGAAGCCTAGAAGAATGGCTTTATCACTGTAACTGTTGTTGGTTTGTGTGTGTGTGTGTGTGTGTGTGTGTGTGTGTGTGTGTGTGTGTGTGTGTGTGTGTGTGTGTGTGTGTGTGTTTTAACGTGGACGTATGCGTGTGCTTTTGTCAGGACTTGGGTGAATTCCAGTTTGCAGTATATTTTTTTTTTTTTTTTTGTGAACACTTGTGAAAGAAAAGAAGTGTGTGTGTGATACCCTGAATGCAAGTGTGTGTTTCATGTGTTCACTTAGGGGTGAGCGAGATTGCACACCTGCACATGTTCACGTGCACCTGTGTTTGTGTTTTAGTTCCGGTGTGTACTTGTGTGAGTGTGTGTTTGTGTGCCTGCCAGTGTGTGTTATGGGTGATCACCCACATGCCCGTGTGTGGGTGAATGACATTGTCTATGTTTGTGTGTTCCGCTATTGTAATTGCTGTAACAATAAAAAGAGATATTTTCCATCCTCTTCATCAACACACACACCGGAAGCAGTGGGGGATTCAGAAAACGACTGAATTTGGAATAACATCTATGTTTTTAGCATCGACAAACTGAGCTGAATCAGTGTGTGAGTCATTATCAGTGTGTGACGATTTTTTTGTGTCAGTGGCTCAGAGGTGAGATACACGTTTCTCTTGTCAGTCTTAACAAGTGCCTGGTTCTTATGCTGACGTCAGGTGGATTCGAGAACTGTTCGGCCTAAAAGTCAGACGTAGTGTTTGATGTATGTTGGTGACACTCAGCTCGAACAGTGTGGAGAGAGCAGCTGCAGCACAGTGATAACACCCACATTAACTGGTGATACATCTGTATCTGCCATAGACTGTGTTTCATGTTAAAGGCTAAAGACGTAAAACAGAATCTGTATATATCTGTACATTGGATCTCAATCATCACAATGATATTCTACACTATTAAGCAACTCATCCAAATTACACATTAGTCAAGTGTTACTTAGACAATAGGGACAATGATTGGATAACTGATCGAGGAAAACTACTATTATAATGGATGGTGAAAAGTTAAGTTTGGTTAATTTGGCACAACTTTGTGACTTTTTGAGGAGATTGGATGGAGGTAGTGAGAGATAATGAGAAATAGTAAGTGATAATTAATCATTGATGATATTAATGGAGAGACTGGCCTTGGGAAAGTGAGTTGGTGAATGAGCCTTTTTGTTGGGGTGGATCTTGTGGATAAAGTCACTGTAACAGCTGGTGGCAGCCAGTACAGAAGTGCCATGGTTGATCATTTTACCAAGAGAGCAGAGGCCTATCAACTGAACAAAGACAGAGGATGAGGTGACAAGTTGTGTCCTTGATTTCTTTCACAAATTCAGAGCACCTGAAAGACCAGACCAGACCAGAGTTCAGAGTTTCACAACAAGGGATTGTGCATATACATAAATAATGAATCTCCAGTTCAGAGCATAGGCACTAAACCTTTCAAGGTCAACTATGGTTTGTGTGTGAGAAACTGGGCAATGAAAGAAGTCCGTGTTCCACAAACAGATGGGGAGAAATTAAATGGCACAATACACAGATAAATCTGTTTTCGTTACTGAATTATTTTCTGTATCTAAATGAATAAACGAGCGAATAAACGAACATCAGTAATGATACTGTTCTGAAAATAGATTGCCTTGTCAGTCATTAGAACCCAAATTGTATCCTGCCCCTGCATGTTAACATCCTTAAATGAACTGGTGGTTGATCAATGGGGCAGTCCACCATGTTTGGCCTCAGCACAAAAACAAAACAAAACAAAAAAGTAAAAGTCTGTAACTTACTGCCCATGGAGGAGATATGACACCAAGACGAAGTCTGCAAAACCCTGGATGAATCACCCCTGTGATGATGCAGGGAACTGTGGGTAAACTGACACAACACACTCCTTAAATGATGCTTTTCATACGGAATACTTTAAAGCTGACTGGTTAGGGAGTCCCCCAGTTTGACTCCCAGCTGGCTGAACCATTAGCTACATGTCATTCTCCTGCTTCATCACATCCCCTGTCTGTCCTCACTGTCCCAATCAAAACAAAAGGCATAAAAATAACTTAAATAAATAAATGATGCACTTCACAAAAACAATTATATATTGACAGTAATCAAAACCATATGCACCGAGAAGAAAAAGAAGACATTGTTCAAAGACTGGGCTGATGAAGAGAACCTGATGGCCTCGGCCTCAGGGAAGCAGCTTAAGAGTGAGGTATTTCATTTTTCTTCTAATATTTTATTTTTCTTCTGATGTTGATTCCTCAGATTGTTAAAAGAAATGTCCTGAAGTTACTCTTGTTCTAATGGATTGTAAATGCCTACTCAACTATGAGAAAAATGGTAGAAAATGGGTGCAGTTCTTCTAGACGCAGACGTAATGACTGGCAGAGATCGAACAAAGGTTTAAGAAAAGGTGAGTAGGATATTGATTTTATACATAACCCAGGCTCTTACATGGATTGGTGTGCATGGTAACTGTCTGGTTATTTCTCTGTCCATCTTGCACTGTGAAAGTTATCACTCTTATAATTATACTTATCACAAACTTGTGCGAGCTCGCAGAACAAATCTTGGATAAAATTTCCACTTCCCTGTTCAGGAGCAGAATGAGGTAGGTCGAGGCTGGAAATTGTATTGTCCTTTGCTGAATGACTCAGGTATATTCTAGGAGGTAAATGAAATATATAGCGTCTGTGTTAGAATACAAATGACCCGTCCCAGCTGTGTCGGGCTTGTGGGCAGGACTGATAACTCAGTAAGAAGATTCATTCAAATCCTGACCAACGTTCATCTGGAAGACTGGGAAGCTCCTTGAGTGAGTTACCTCAACACCAGGCGAGCTCTCATATTCATACAGAAAAGGTTATTATTTATACTTTAATTCACCTAACTTGAACATCTCTGCACTCTCAGAGGACACTGAGTCATCTGCAGGAAACTCACTGAGTTTAAGAATATCTTAGCTATTTGTCTCCTCTCTGTTTTAGACCAATGCTTCATGGGCTGAGAGATCACATGGGCAGGTTGCAGAACCTGAGGGCCACACAAGAGGACAGATTTGCCCAGAGGTTCATGCTGATGAACGCACCACAGCTGTCTCTATCTGAATTAACCTGGCACAGCCAGTGTTTGAAACAGAGCAACAGAATCCAGAACGTCCATTTAGTACATTGAAAAGCTTTGGAGTGCGTCCTGTCTGTGCATTGTTGCATGAAAACAATTACAAAAGAATAAAATTTGTATAATAGCTTCAGTTCAGTTAGAATAATGGCTTTGATTTATGCCACAACTCATTTCATGAAATGTGGGTGTAATAATAGCTAGAATACAGTCCATTGTATTGGTATACTTACTGTACTGTACCCATACTGAACCATTGATCCACCCCATATAAATATTCTTGTCTGTGAGTGTGTGTGACTGTTGAACATCTGTATAAAATTACTGGCGGGGAGCAACAATGGCTGCCTTGTTTCCTTGAAGTAGGTCTATAGTAGGCCAGCTATTTGGAGGTGTTAATTTCCATTTCATCTTCCAACCTGAAATGGAATCATTGTGTAGGTCATCAGAAGGTCAACAGAGCACTGGCATCAGTACAACAAAGGCAACAAAGGTTTCTCCCATCCTTCTAAAGGAAAAATTAGAGACAAGAGAACAAGTCTAAAGTGGCAGCTCACTAAGGGGAAACTAATCAATCTTGAGGGAAAACCAGGTCATTACAGCAACAGGGAGCAGGTTGTGATTAAGTTTTTGATGATTTTTCATGTCATGTTTTGTGCTCCAACCATGATAGGTCCGATACGTCGAATCAGTGAGACACCTCATGGCAACAGAGTTGGCGTGATCGGCTTCAAAGTACAAAAATAAGCATAACCCCCAACCCCCACCCACATATCTAATTTGATCACCAATACATGGGTAAACTATATTATAGTAGTATATAGTAACAAGTGCAACAAAAATAGCTTGGACAAAACCACAAACAAGATCCCAATGAATCATTGTATTTGAATGAACAGTCAAAGGAACACCTTAAACAGACTGAATCCCTGTAGAATTATTATGTTGTTTATCATTGGCTGTCAAAAATTAAACTTGCAGTTTCTATGTGTATGCTGCAAATAAAGCAACATGTAAGAGACTTCCTCATACAAACTCTGACTTCATTTTTCTGTTGCATCAACACAGAGCTTTCTGAAGCACAGCACTGGGCAGACTGTCCTCAGTATATATCCTCAGCATCAGGTGGCAAACAATCAACACTTAGTGCAGCTGCAGGTCAATCAGCAATCAGCATGATCCAGGAGCAAATGACTCACACGGTTCAACCTAAACCCATGATCCAAAGAACTGTTTACATAATCAAAATGAAAATAACATCTGAAAGACATGTTATAAAAAAAAAAATCCTTTCAGTGTTGAAATGACAGATTGGCGAGATTTTCAAAGTAGAAATGATAGTGACTTTTCAAATTCCTTTGAAACAGGTGGTGAATGCTAGCTGTGTGGCTCTGTGAATGGCGATGTCGGTGGGTCGGTCAGACCACCGCTTTGAAATATCTTTACAATTACTGCATGGAAATTTTGTCATAAAATTTTGCACAGACAAATTTGTAGTCCACTCGGGATGAATGCTAATGATGTTGGTGAGCCGTTGACTTTTCCACCAGCTCCACCAGGTTGACACTGACAACAAGGGTTTTTCTGGCTTGTGAGTTGTTTTTTTGGTCCTTATTCCAAACATTGTTGGTTTGAGGTGCCGGTCCCATTGTTGAGAGCTTGTTGTTGCAGTTGTGTTGCATAGTAAAACAACACGTAACTTTCAGTGGTGCCACTGAGCTTCTCAAGCAAGCACCAATGTGTGTCAGCAGCGTCTGAGGTGCACTGAAATTTTATCCAAAATCAAGAATACACTCGGTGGCCTCATCTGCAAATTTAAGAGAGTAGGCATCTGGACACTGAAATAATCAGCCATTATACAAATGTACTGATTACTGCCCTCAGTTGTGGGGAGCATCATCAGGTCCAGTCACGAGTTCAGATGGATCATACCTAAATAAAAGAAAACAAGTGCCCATTGAGTTTATTCTTTTGTGGATGTAAGCTTTAATTTCATGGCAGTAACAGCAGACCACCACAGCATGTCCCAAAACCGCTGCAGTGAAACTGTGTTGCCCTCTTCTTCTTTAGCGAGGTGCCTCCTGTTTGTTGTGAATTCTTCTGCAAATGTAGAAAAGAACAACATCTGGTCAGAAAACACTCATGAATTGAAGAATACAAATGAGATCACCACTGTGATTCACATGGCATCGCACATTTTACTTCAGTATAAATTTGAAGCTACTCCACTGACTTTAAAGGTCCTACACACACAACAGGTGTTTTCAGTAGTTCTGGCTGATTGGATCTGTGCTCAGCTTAAGTTTAAACTGAGCTCTGGTGAGAATTACACATATTGACAAGACATGATAAATGACAATGACATGATAAAGGTGTGTGTTGTTTTATCTCACAGGCCTAAAATGAGTCCCCAAATATATGCATTCATTCATGTGTCATTTTACTATCAATTAGACAAAAAGCTCACCCACTGTTGAGCTCCACAAAACTCCAAAGAAACAGCTATTCACAGCAATTGGTGATGTTTTCAAGAGTTGATTGTACAATTGTACAGTTGTATCAGTCAGTCCGATAATGTCACGGGCCTGTACTGTTTGCAATTTTGAGTATCGGCACATATCAACACCCAGTGCCCTCAGTCTCATGTGAGAACTGTCTGCTGCTAAACTAGTGACAGCCCCATCAACCTCAGCTGTACTTTAAACATCATACTTACTAAACATCAGCATTCTGGTTTTGAAAGTTTGAGCCATTCCTGCATGCAACCACTCTATCACACCACCTTAACCAGTTAAATGGAAGCTGATCTGAGATACCAGTCTGTTTCTACAGTACGGAGAATGACAGATACTTCTGTTTGCTGTTTTATTGCAATTATATCTTTAAGTAACAGGCTCATTCTGTAACACTTTCAAAGGGAACATTTACAGCTGTAAATACGTTAATTCCCAGTCTTCAAACATATTTTATCAAATACATTTTCCAGCGATAAAAAAATAAATATATACAGATACATTCAAGCCAATACAGTACTCAGATGTATGAGCCTAATTTCTCAGACAGCATCAGAACCACTGGAGTCAAAAAACTCAACTATAATCAACATTAATGAAATTCGTTTGGTACGTACAAGGTGGCCCGTTATGACTGTCCACCAGCA
The DNA here is from genome assembly GCA_037833715.1 of Toxotes lorentzi. Classification (NCBI taxonomy): domain Eukaryota; kingdom Metazoa; phylum Chordata; class Actinopteri; family Toxotidae; genus Toxotes; species Toxotes lorentzi. Next base: position 4,096,999 of record JBBMJY010000002.1, on the reverse strand, counting down.
GAGGAGACAGGCAGTGCCATAATGAAGTTGAAATGCCAAGCAAATGTCATAAAGCTGAAATATCACAGACAGAGTTGAATGTGAGTTAATTATGAAAACAAACAGTCACATGATCAAAGATGGAATGTGATCCATGAGCGAGGGGAGGCGCTGGACCCTGGAGAGGGGGCAAGAGACCTGCAGTTTATTAATACGGGTGAGGCTCGTTCTCTCTCTGTAGTTCTAATTCTGTCTCATTTACAAACACACACACACACACACACACACACACACACACACACACACATAAACAGGCTCTCTCATCTCTTTGTCAGTTCAGTTCCTTTCAGAGATTATTTTCCTCCCTCTTCCTCTCTCTGTGTTTTCCCACAAGGAGCCTCCGAACAGCTGTACAACAGTTTATTATATCAACGATGAAGACATTAATTTGCTCAAAGAGACAGAATGAGAAAGAGAGGAGGAGGAGGGGCAACAGACAGTGGGATTTTGTTAATGATTATCTCATTTATCATCTCGTCATCACCCCATCATTTATCTTTTCATTTCACACCTCTTTCTTTTAGCCTCTTGTCTCCTTCTCTTTTCTTTTTTAGTTTGATGGCCACAAACACATTAGTTAGAGAAATTAAATAAAAAAGTACAAATGTCACTAATGACGTTAGCAATGGATTTGTTCTATTCAGGTGTCCCACTAAATCATGACAGTGTGACTGTGACATCATTTATTTATTATTTACACCTGTGATTTTCCTACTGCAACATTTCATATTGCCACTTGGGGGTAGTGGAACGAACGCAACACTGGATCATTATCACCTATGTAAACTTGTAGAGGCAAACAGGTTAGCATAAACTTGCCAATTTACACATCAACACATCATTTGGAGTATTGTTTCTGTCCACCTGACAAATGTAAGTCTAATATTCACTCTGAGGTTTTGTCGTCACCAACTTCAGAGAAACTAAACTAAAGTCGTATTCACATTACAGAGGTGAAACAAGGGTTTCCTGCATTGGTCTGAGCAGTACATACAGCTCTGAATCTCCCAGGGGTGCTGTACTAAACAATGCCACCTTTGCTACAATCTTAATCTACAATGTGCATCTAAGTGCTAGTTCGCCAAGTGATATGGGCTGTCTGGATTTGTGTGGTCATGTTATGAGGTTAATTTATTATTGTGCAATTCAGAAACACAAGAAAGGTAATTATATTTTCATCCATTCAAGCAGTGATCAACAGTGATTGGCTGAGGCCACAAAGGTCAGTGCACCTGGTGTTACAGTACAACAAATATGAACTTTCTGTGCAGGATGACTCTGCTTGCCGTCATACAGAGATCCATGGAAAACAACGCACCACATACACAATAAGCTGCTGTGTGCAGTGGATTTATCAGAAGTTTTTCACTGAAAACACCTGCCTGCTGTGACTGGAAACAAGGTTGATGAGGAAACCAAAACAATCTGCTAAAGGAGGCTGAAAAGTGTCATAGAGCTTCAAAGAGTTGGGTGCTACAGTTCAAGGATGATTCTCTGTGGGGTTTGTTCCTACAGGTGGCACCTTTACCATTACAAAATGCCACTTGATGCATTGTTACAGTGAGGCCTACTCTTAGCTAAAACTAATGCAGCCCTGCAGTAAAGCATAATGTTAAGCTTTTTTTGAAGCTGAGAGGAGATTCAGCCATATTTTATGGTGCTGTTGAATTTTTATTGCAGTACTGAGAGGAGCCTCGAATACTTTGTCCGCTCTCTCTCAGAGTGGACTCTCTGTAAATGTATTTCTTTTATAGTCAACATTTTAATAATGGAGTTTTTGTATTGTAGGACACAGTTTGCTCTCTCTCTCTCACAGATACACACACCCACACACACATTGTCACACACAGAGCATAGTTGAGGGAGACAAATCACCTCTCTGGCTCTTCACAGCAGGAGACAGCTCTTTGACAGAAGAACAGAAATTGTCACACAACAGCACTCTGACACACGCACACACACACACACACACACACATACACAGATACACGTACACAGGCCCCTCACGAGACTCCTGGGTAGAGAGACAAGCGACAAGCTGTCAGTGTGTGTGTGTGTGTGTCAGTGCTCTTCTTAATTAGCAAGCTATCCTGATGACAACAGACTAGGGTCAAACTGTGCAGGGCTCCGTTGAGTGTGTGTGGGTGTTAAGGAGCATCGTTTGACTTCTCTGCTTCATGACATGTCTGAGAGGTGAAAACACTCCCTAATCACTTCTGAGGCACACACACACACACACACACACACACACACACACGTACAGTTCATGATCCATGTTGATACATTGCACCCAGGCCAGGCAGAGCATAGCTGATATTCTCTTTGTTTCTTGTTTGTTGAACAGATGCTTCATAATGACGCACACAGACAAAACCGGAAGCTGCTCCATTTAAAATCGACAGGAAACAGCCTTTCATTGCTCGCTCCCGTATATGATGACTTGTTGCGACAGGTTTTTTAATTGGAGAAAAATGAAGGTTTCTCGAAGCCAATCAAATTAATGATGGAAGGATTTTTAGACCTTTTACACCAGTAATATCTCTGCTAACCTTGACCACATTACCTCTGTCCCATCAGCTGTCTGGCACTGCTCTCTTTCCATCCCATCAGCTGCTACATTTGGCCATAAAAAAAGCTGGAGGCTACAGATTGGCCCCGAGGTAGATCTTTTAATTAATAACCATAAGGTTGTGGGATGCTTTGGAGACCATTTTACAGCTGTGTATCATGTTTTAAGTGGTTTAAGTGCACATGATTTAATGATATCATTTTGTGCCTTTGGTGATGTGACTGTAGAACGGGTCAGTTCAGTGAGTGGATCATCTTGATAGGGGATTACTGTAGCCGGGCTTCAATCCAAGTCCTGGAATTAGATCGGCTTGATGCAATGGCCAAATTTGATGGGATTTCTTTAGAGAAGAACCTAGCACCAGGCTGAAAAACCGTGTTTCACTTCCCTCTCTTGTTGAAAGTCACAGGTGTGCTTTGTCTCTGATTGGGTGTGGTCAGAGGTGAAAACCACACCCAGCAGTCAAAGTTAACCCACTGGGCGTCAGCAAAGGGAAGATTTTCAGGGGGTTTTAAGTTATACTCTTTAAAGGAATCCTCTACTGAAAACATGCTGAGAATCAAATACCCAGTCACGACAACTTTTCAGAGTGGTAAAATTCTGTCTCATAGTGTTATAAAACCTCTGTGCTGTGTTTTGGCATTTGATAAGCTTTCAGACACTTGGATCTACTACTCAACCCAGCAATCCTGGATTGTATTTCATTGTCTCACGAGTACCTGAAACAACACACCTCCACCAACACAACACTTTGCATTCTTTTAACACAATGCTGTTTTCAGTCTGAGTGCACGCTAACATAAGAGTCCACTGGTGACTCAGATTCACTGCATGAAATGTGTCAAAACACATCAAGATGTCTGCAGAAACCTCCCAAAACACTTGTGCTACAAAATCTACCTCTCGGCTGTTGATGAGTACGTTCAGTATATTCACCGACCCACTCACAGCTTCTACACAAAAAAAAAAAAAAAACATATATATACACACACACACACACACACACACACAATCCCAAACAGTTGTCTAATAGTTAAGGCTCATGCCACATTAATGCAGCGTCCATGGTTCGACTCCCAGACAGGGGACCCCTGTTTCACATCACACCCTTCCCTCACCATGTTTCCTGTCTGTCTCTACACTGTTGAACAAAGGCCACCAAAAGAACAAATAAATAAATGTTTACAAATCCCAAAGTCCACTGGAAGTTACATATTTCACAGTTTCACACTGCAGCTGGAATTTTATAATAAACTTTAACTACTACAAAGTGCTTTTGTTGCTGAATGCTGAAAATGAATTACAGTGACTCTGAATTTATAGCAGAATTACTTCACCTTTGAAGCCATTTTTTAGTTTAGAATTTTCCTCCTGTTTGGTTCAAAAACTTTTTTTTAAGTCTCACAAAATTTACACAGAAAGATATTTCAGTTCTGTAAATTCAGTGGTTTTAATTTCTACAGTGAGTATTTAGAGGTGATTAAATTTCACAATTTTGTGGTACATGTTCTGGTTCTCCATGTTAGGTAAAGTTAAAAGTTCCTTTTTCCATCAACCCTATCTGTCACTAAGGAATGAAATCAGCTTGACCAATACTAATGAATTCTCAACAGATTTTTCCATTTTCTTCTGGATCAAGAAAATGGATGATAATAAACCTAATTCAGACACTTCAAAAGTTTGAGGCTGGGCAGCATAACAGTTGGGTGGGAACTCAGCTATAGAGGAGTTTGCTGTCTTCTGCCAAAAACCACTCGCTCATGTCTCTGAGTGTGCAGCAGCCCCGCTAGTACCGATGCCCCTTCTGCTATCATTATTTAGCTACTTAAAGCCATAAAGAGATGCAGAATAAAAAGAACAGAATGGGGCCAGGAGCCTGCAGTAATGGGCCTGTAATAGACTATAAAACAGCAGTAAAATTCACACACCCTCACAGGCCAAATGACACACACACACTCACAGAAGCCATATCTCTATCTGTCACATACCGCCTTAGACTGTCAGAGATCAAACAATGATGATAAATAAACTGTTATCAACATGCAGCTGGACAACTGCGCTGCAGTGTATTACAGAATGAGTTGTGATTTCTCAGCCTGCAAGACAATATCAATAACCATAATACAGGAAAGAAAAAGAATAGAAGAATACAAGTAAGAATATATGCTGAAGGAGACAACAATCTCACACACACACACACAAACACACACACAGCTCTCCAGCCCTGATAAAAGAGTCTTTGAGCCTATAGCCTGGGGATTAGGTTTGAGGATCGCTCCAGGTCGTTTCTCCCTCTGTCCTCCACACTACCCCAAATTGCCTTCTCCACCACATTTATACAACAATGTACTCTGTGGCCATCGTCATTTAACTGGTCCTTGGTACATGTCGGATTAAATTTTCAAACCCGACTCGAAACACGTACAACATTTTTCAAGTGGTATACAAGGTCATTTAACATCCCAGGCTCAGGGGTTTGGGAAATCCAAGGGTTAAAGTGCTGAAAGATGATTCAGAGGAATTCTTGTAACAAGAACATTTGTATTAAAAATACGTTTTGTTTAGGTTTGAATGAAAAAGTGGATTTTAATACTCAATGTCAGAGCAAGCGAGTAAAAGGCAGTTTTGTGCAGCTTATACTGGTTTACTGCACACAGTTCCAGTATTTATCTAACTAGTATTCTTCTTAAAAATAAATTAACCACATTAATATTTACAATGGGAGAGAAGAGGCTAAAAAGAGAGAAGAGCCAAGATGCTGTTCATTTATTCAAGATTTTCCACTTCTCACACTGTCAGTGAATCCAAGCTGGTAATGAGTCTGTTCAGTGTAATGAGATGAATTTCTTTATTTTAAACAAGTCAGCAGCCATTAACCCACTGGGCTTAAATGTAGAGTGTGTCAAAGAAACAGAAAAACTGCTACTACTACAACTAAGGGGTTTGAATATGTAGTGTGTTCACACTGGAAAATCGTTAAAGTATACTCAAAAAAGTCTGTGTGCATTGTGGCACGATGTATTGGACAAAGAAAATAGACTGAATGGTGGTAAATCAGCTTCATGAACACAAAACAAAAATCAGCCATCAAATGTTTGGAAACACACTGGTACTAAACAAAAAGTCATTAGGTTACACCATCTGGGTAGATATGGTTATATTTCAAAGAAAAAAATTAAAAATGGAACCTAAAGACATAAAGTCGGGGATCAACAAAGTCATGGCCCATGAATGTCTGTGCCAAATTCCAATCCTTACAATAGCTGTTAGAATATTTCACTCTGAACCTAAGCTGTGAACAGGCTGACTGACAGGTTAGCTACACTTCTAGCAGGCTTGTTTGTACTTAACCGCTTGAAGCCAGGACAGCTTCTGTCATGATGACTGCATAGAATAAACCTAAACTGGTGAACCTTTTTTTTTTTTTTTTTTAATGAATCATCTTCTTAAACTGAACCAGTTTAGAGGAAAATGGCACAAAAGTGGACTTTTAGTAAAAAAAGAAGACAGGATACAACCACCAATCAGGTGGGACAGTGGGACATCATATAACAAATTGTGAAATGGCTCACAGCTCCCAGCAACCACAAACGCATAAAAGATTCTGAATTCCTGCCACCTCGTCACCTGTCTCCAGGCTACAGGCTTAGCAGACTAAAACATGTCGCATATCATCCTGTCTCATAACCGTCCCATCAATCTTTTTTTTCTGCTCCTAAATTATTTTAAAGCAACCCTAGGAGTGGAGCAGGAAGGGAAAAAAAATCTCTCTATTTCAGGCCGCAGGCAAGACATCAGAAACAAGACACTCAATTTTAGTTTCCCAGTAATCTCTGCACTTCTACCTGTAATCTGTACAGTGAGACAGGCTTGAAACTAAACCTCTCCCTTGTTTCTGGAGGGCAGAATTCAATTTGTAAGCCTTGGAACAACAGACACACAGTGTGCGTGTTGTGTTGTGTTGTGTTGTGTTGTGTTGTGTTGTGTTGTGTTGTGTTGTGTTGTGTTGTGTTGTGTTTGGAGCTAATAAAGCTGATAGCACTTTGAGCTACTGGTTTGATTAAAGAGAGTTACTCTGTCTTCTTGTGCGTCTTTTCCCCCTCATTCTCACTCTGCGTCCCGCTTTCATTTCCTCTGTCTCTCTGTTAAAAACGCTCAAGAAGAAAGACTCCAAGAGGGAAGAAAGAAAGCGGAGGGGAGGCAGGGAGAAGAAGGCGGGTGGTTGTTAACCTTTATAGAGATGCCACTATGTTGATTTTCCTCTGTGTTTCATCTCATACTTCAACTAATTAAAGCCATCAAACACTCACTCACACACACACTCACACACACACACACACACACTGAGCTGTGGGCATCTCAGCCTGCTAATTAAAGCATCTGTTTTTACCTGATCTCTGCTCTACTCTTTCACTTCACCTCTCCATCGGCAGAGCCTTCATTTAGCATAAGCTTGTGTAAATCTCAATCATTTACAACTCTGTGCTGCCTCTGCTGTTTGCATTTCATCTTCTGTGAGGATGCAGATTGGTTCAGGTTTGTAGATCCATTGATTTACTCCTTCACCTCTCCCTCGCAATTTGTCATCCTTCCTCCGCCTCTCCACTTCTTTCCCCTCTGTCACCTCCCCTCTCATCCTCCCTCCTCTCTCTCCGTGTTTGTGAAGAGGCTCAGCCATCATTAGTGACCCTGCCGCTACCTCGCCACAGTCTAGCAGACAGTTTTGGGATTTAAGTCGAGTTCGGATTCATGAGACCAGAATTTTTGCAAGAAAGGTGAATTTTAGTTCAGCGGAACAGAAAACTTTCTCTGATGGTAGAAGCCTTTAAGTGGTGTTTCTTAACAAGTTTTTATAATGAGACATTAACACGTGATAATTGACAGTCAGCTGCTAAAAACCATTCACCATTTTTTTTTCATTGTGGCTAATCAAAGGAACAATATGATGAAAGAGAGCGTCAAATTTTAAAGCTGACGTCCATAAAAACACTAGAAACGTCTTTCTTCTCTTGAGCTCCAGATGGGCAAAACAAGAGTGTGATCCTGGTGTAGCATTCAGACTTTTGAAAGAGATCACATACTGTCTTCTTTATTTATTTATTTTTTTATGCAGCAGCTGAAAATGTATAAAATCAGCTCTTCCTGTGTGTGAGACAGAGTTCAGGAAGCAGGTGGAAATTTCTGTGATCTGTAAACTGAGGCTGGAGTTATAAGAAGATACATTTAAACACCTGCAACGTTGCCTGGATGTGCACATCAAGCACACTGACTGTGGTTTGTGCTTGAAACAGATAGGAAAAAGAAGGTAAAAATATTTTTATAATGTAAAGTCTGTAGAAATCTAAAAGAAACAGCCACATGGAACATCAGCGCTCACTGGGGTTTTTTTATGACTCAGGGTAAAACAGAGCACAAGGTCAACAGTTGGGCTGGTGCCGCATCCATAATATGAAAGTAGCATCAGACAGTCGTGATGAACACAGAGTTGAGCCTGAAGGCAAAACTTGTTATTTACCCTGCACGTCTACATTCCAACCCTATGGTTATGAATTATGGACAGTGACTGAAAGACTAAGATCACAGACATAACCAGAGGAAATGATTTTATTTTATAAGGTGGCTAAGCTCAGCCTTAGCAATCCAGTTAGAATCTCTAGGTATGTGGAACTTCACATCTAAAGGAGCCAGTTGTAGTGGTTGGGGTATCTGATTATGATGCCTCCTGGATGCCCCCTTGTGCAGGCTTTTTTGGACACATCCAACTGCCTGAGGAGACCCCAGGGCAGATCTAGAACATAAAGGAGGGATTACAAACCCCATATGGCCTGGAGGCCTTTGAATCCTTCTGGAAGAGCCAGGGTTACCTTGCTTACCCTGCTGCCACAACCCCGACACAGAGTCAGAGAAATGGGAGGATGGATGGATATTTTAAATGGATGGATGTTTGAAATTTTTCATGATGTCTGTGACAGCTCACAACAAGGTCAAGACATGTCCGAGAACCTGGGCCAAAGAAGACCCAAGATCACATCCCATGCAGACTTAAGGGTTTTTGTCACAGATATCAAAAATAAAAATAAAAAAGTAGTCTGCACAGACCTTAAAAGTGTTTGTGGATGTTTGCTTGTCTGAAGTTAAGCAGATCAAGGCCAGTTAGCCTGATAAAACTGATATTTTTACATGAAGGTCCAACCTTTTGCAGCTTTGACCTCCCTTATATCCTTAGTGTTACCTTGTCCTCTCCTTTCATGATCAATGTGCTGTTGTTTTTCTCTTTTCCTGTAGCCCACTGGGAAAAATCCATAAATGGCCAAATAACAGATTTTACCAGCACACATATTTGGTTTGAACATGGACAAAAAGAAAATAACCTGCTTTTCATAGTCTGCTGAGCAACATGGTCGAAACAAACTATCTTTTCTGTCAAAAATCCATAACTCTGCAGGATGTTCTCTTCAACCAATCACAAAGCATGAATCTTGCCAATCCTCCCCTCCATCTCCCTGTGTCCCTCAACGATTTTTTTCCCCTCCTCCAACACACACTCGCACACACACACACGCCCTGCCGAGCAAGAGACACAGGGTTGGCAGACGAGTAGTGCTGTCATTTGTCAGCTACATCCCAGAGGTAAGATGAGGGGTAGGCCGCACAAGTGTGTACTGGTGTGTGTTTTGTGTTTGTTTGAATGTGTCGGCTAAATTGGGCGCAGCAGTGATGTTGTATGGAATGATCAAGCAATTGATCCAAAATTTAGTTTGACGCTTCCTGGTTTGAACTTGAGGAGGTTTCAGGGGGAAGAGGGGAGAGAGGAGCCAGAGAATGAGGGTGAGACAAAGAGGGGAATATGGGGAGGAGAGAAAATAAAGAAGGAAATTTTGATGGAGATGGTGAGCGTGATGCTCTGTGAGCTGAGTTCACGTCTCAGTCTGAGAACATTTAAATTCATTCTCTTCCTCATTTTTAATCATACGTGCTGTGGCAACTGAAACAAGTCCAGTCCTGCTCACGAGTGTGACTATGTTATCTCGCAGTCTGGGGTATAGTTATTCAGAGACTTATAAATAAGGTATCTCAAGTAATACTGTGTAATACACTAGTGCCATCCTGTGGTGAGACAAAGCCATTACTTATGTCCAATGGCCGCCTTACAGTATCTTGAAAAAAAAAGTCTCAATGACATAGAACATAATTAAGAAGATAGAATATTTTTCTGTGCAGTTTCTTTGAACTCTGGACCTATTCTATGCTACATTAGCATTGCTGTTCCCTCAAATACACACAAAGATACTTAATCCATTAAAAAGCACTCAGAAACACAAACTCATTCACACACATACACACACAAACCATAGTGGGCAGTGCAGCCCTAATATCATCCATTACGCTGTGATCTCCACTAATAGGCCACTCCAGTGGCAGGCTAATTCAAGAGACTGATTAGCATAAGTGAGCTATGGCATTCATTAGCCTTATCAGGGATTCATAACGCTGACCAAACTGAATGGGATCCTCTACCCGCTGTCCAAGACAAGCACCGACGTCCTTCACGTTAGGCTGTTTTCTCTCCACTGACGCTAACATACACACACATATAAACACACTCAGACACAGAACAGTGGTTAGATATATTCTGTGGTAATTTGAGGCAGTGGAGGGCAATTGCCCTCAGTAGGTAAATGGAAAGGAAATTTGAACAATATTAATGCAGCACCGATAAAACACTCCTCCACGGACAGCTAAAGTATAAAATACAGTCAGCAGAGAGGGCCGGTGGGTTATTAGGCAAGGAAACATAAAATATAACAGGTTAAAAAAGACTATATTAGCATACAGTAGTGGTGTGTTAAAAACTGAGATGCACGTTACCAGTTAAGTGGGCTGTTACAGTGTCAGTAAAAGCAAAGCTACTGCCTGCTCTTGGTCTCCTAAAATATATTTTGCCGAAACTTGTGACTCTTGTGCTTCTAGGTCTAAAACCTGATTTGATCACTATGCTAAAGCTGATTATTTATATCTTTGTATTAATAATGCATCAGATGACTGTGTTTTACAGGAAAGGCATCAGAGAATTATCACCCTACTCTGCAGTTTCCCTTCAGCCCTACTGAGCATTTTAGGACTTAGGACTTAAGTAAAAATAGGGGATAAATTTTTTCATTCATTCATTCTATTCTATTTTTCATTTTGCATTAGAGCTGAGAAATTAGTCCAGCAAAGCTAAACCATCTTGACTTATAGCTCCTATATGTCAAGCTCCAAAAGCATAATGCAACTCAATCATGTTTTTCTGTGCCTGATAAACAACAATGTCTTTGATAGTCACTTCCCCCGGTTTGTAACACAGGCTTTGTCTGTTGTAAAGCTGTGGTCTACAATACCTTCTAGAGTAAGACATTATACATCTGTTTTCACAAGCTGGGTAGTGCTCCCCATAACCACTGAACTGATCTTAATGTGTAAAACTGGTTCCCCCTTTGGCGAGAATCTGACATATTAGATGCTTTTTCACATCATAAAAGCTACAAGTATGAAAAGAGGGCACTTAACGTGGCTGGCTCCAGGCTAGATGCTTACGGGGAACATGCAGCTTCTTCTCCTCTTGTGTTTTGGGTTTGGGCTGCTGGAAAGTTAAAGAGCACAAAATTAGTTTGGAGCAATAAATTGTTTCTACCAGCTGAGGGGTTTTTGCCTGTACAATCAATTTTTGGATGAAGTTGCTAGCCACGCTTTGCTGCTGTGGCCTTCCTGAGTCAGTGTAATGCTGAGTGGGATGCAGTGTGTGTGTGTGTGTGTGTGTGTGTGTGTGTGTGTGTGTGTGTGTGTGTGTGTGTGTGTGTGTGTGTGTG
>JBBMJY010000002.1:4042534-4083731 GCA_037833715.1 Toxotes lorentzi | reverse complement strand
CATCCTTTTGTTCCTAAGACATTGCCCTGTCGATATTTGTATAGATATCCAACTTCATATTGAGATCTGATGTATCTGTGTTTCTTTAAAGTGCTCCTTTAATTTTTGTGAGCAGTGTATATTTGACATATTCATCATCTTAGTTTAGTGTGTTAGCATTGTTATGTTTGCCATTAGGTGCTGAAGGTTATACCACAGGAATAACTCTAAATTCAGTGTTAATCAGATTATCTATAGCAGTGGAAGCTTGTTCTACAGAAGTTCTACATTATACTGTAGTATAATGTAGAACTGTCTGAACTTCACTCACAGAACTTCATAGCACTCCTATTTAATCTACTCTTGCTTTCCAGTTACAGGTTTGACTCAGTGACCACAGACTCATCTGAGTCAAACTCCTGAGTCCTGTGGCAGCTAACTCAGTCGGCCTCCATGGTGTCAACTAACCCTCCTCCACCCTTCTGCTCTACTACCTGCTGAAAACTACTGGATTGCAAATTAACCTTGTTCTTTCATACATTTAAAGCCATACCTGGGCCAGTGGAACGTTTAAACATAAACATTTATTCATAATACACCAGTCAACGGAAACAAGGCAGAATAAAGTAACTCACTCTCTGTTTATCAAGCAAATGTTTCAGTTCTTTTGTAAACAAGATGGCACCATGCCATCCCATTAGCAGTCACTTGCTTTAAGGAAAGTATGGATTTAACAGAAGTGATATAACATGTCAATTTGTCAACCTTGGTCAATTACTGCTAGGCAGATTTTATTTCCTTTGGACAGAGCCAGGCTAACAGTTTCCCCCATTTCCAGTATTAATGCTAAGCTAAGCTAACTGGCTGCTGACTGACTGTAGTTTCATATTAAACAGAGATTTCAGAGAGATCATCAAATTATGCAAGACCTTAAATATCATAAAGGTAACGTGCCGGAAAACATCTGATGAAACTTTTGTAGAGTTGAAGGTGTGATGCCTTGGAAAAGGATGAAAATAAAATAGTTAATAAGTAAACATTTATTTAAAAACATAATTTAGTCATTAGTCAAATAATTACCCATAAAGAACATGTAAGTTCTCACTGTTTGATGTAAACAATGATTTTAAAAAAGCATATATCAGGTATCATTTTTCATACATTCATACAGAAACATCCATCTGTCACAACAGACACGAGTTCAAACAAACCATAATCTCATAATTCAAACACTTCAAACACAGGGGAGCCTGTGTTACAACTGATTTTATAAAATGGAACCTTTCAGGCCTGAGGAGCAGGACCCTATGTTGCCAACCGCTCCCTCCTCGATGGACGGTCCAAACATTTCAGTGTGTCCGATGTTCCCGACCGCATCCAGGGATCTGTGGCAACAGTTTCTACAGAGCTTTGATGGTTCAGATTGTGAAGAGAAAACCGAGGAGGAGAGGAGTCGTCATCGGACAGAGTCACTGGTTCTGAAGAACAGGAGCAGGGAGACAAACACTTCAGGTATTACATACCAAACTTTGGTACACACTGCTCATTACAGTATCACCGCGCATGGACAACTGCAGGACAAATATTTTGTAGCATAAAGATGGTACTCTTTTTCTTTATCCAACTAGAATAAACAGCTTCCGTGGTTATTGGAATACTGGCTGAATATAATGACCTCTGGGCTTTTGAAATCCATTATAGCTCTAATGTAGAACTTAGGCTGAAAACTTCTTTACTTCTTTGGCAGAAAAATTGCTTTGCTAATATGTTGACAAAACATAACGACGGGCAGAAATCAATCTCTCAACTCGCACCAGTTGTGTTGCCACGACGACCGAGAGCCATCAGACGACCTGTCCTGTCCCGGCTCCTTCCCCCACTGTTTTGCTCCATCTCCTGTTGTAGCCTGTTACCTGTGTGAGTGGAGTAGTTGTCGTGATGGTCAGTGGACTGGATGGAGGCAACTTGTTCCTGAAACAACCACGGGACACGAAAATAAGACGTTTTGATTAAACAAATAATTAATGTTGTCACTTAATTGTAGCTTCTGAGTTCAAAGGCTTCACCATAAAATGTCAGAAACCTGTGAGGTGAGTGTGTGGTGTGTGAAGTTGAGTACCTGAGGGTGCTGTGACTGTTTGGCCAGCCTCCTCCTCTCCCTGGCTGACAGCTGGGGGCTCTTCTTAAACTCTGGAGTGGGGGGCACTGAAAAGGCATCGCCTAGGGGGTCTCAACACCACATGTGCAAAATCAGTCCCAGAATCCCTACTTTTTTTCTACATAGGCACAAACCTAATTTCTCATGAAGATTTATTTTACATGTTTACAAATGTTGATTTACAACAACAAATTTGAGAACAGCATTGCACAAGCTAAAAGTCTTATTGACCCTAATTTGAGACCACAGATATCTGTAGACAGCTGTTAGCTAGAGTAAGTTCCTCAGAAGGGGCAGACGGATTTAAGTTGAATCCAAACACTGCCCATGTGCACACATGACAGTCCTGTAACCTGTGGCAGGTCTACATAGACTGTACCTATTCACACTCACAGTTTACAACTGTTTTGACTCTAGGCAGCTCATTCACATGTCACCTGTTACTTTTATACTTAATCTTATTGTGCATTTTGTAATAACTTGATTCCCCACAAAGTAGACATTTTACACATCATGCAGCCCTGACTGGTCCACTTACAACAAGTGACCACTGCATACACAGGCGATTAAGGGAAAATCTCTCTTTTCATCCAGCCCTAATGTAAGTGTGGAACATCTTGGTTTCATGCTGGTCTCACCAATGAACGCACTCTCTGACTCCAGCAGAGAACCTCTTGCAGATCCTCCCATCACACTCCTCTGCAAAACACACAGAAGTCTTTTCATTATTCATCTCAAACAGTTACAGTTGGCTGATGCAGTACATACAAGCCATGTAGATCATTTTTGTAGCAGAGTTTTGTAGAATTTCTCAAACACAGATGCTAAAATCAAACCATTATTTATTTTCAACTCACCAGATAATCATTTTGCTGTGGTGGTGAAAGGTCCAAATAATCTATAACACAAGGGGGACATTGATTACTTTCTGTTTCCATACTATATGTAAATGCAAATGACCCACGGATGTTACTGTCCAGATAATGTGACTGGATAGAGATCAACAGGCATAAATGGAGCCATAAAGAAGACATATTTATCCTCAACATCCACATTACAAAATATATATACATGAACAAAAATAAACAACACATGGAAATTCAAACAAAGGCAAGGAGCTCTAACCGTCCTGCACTGTAGATCTGTGGCTGCTGAGCTGCTGATATGGGTCCCTGTAGTCGTGCCTTCTCCTGCGGGTCACACCCACTTCCTCCAGCTTTGGAACCTCACTGAAGCCCAGTCTGGACTTCCCATCTGACTCACAAATACACACACCAACCAGTTACAACTGATAACGTCAGTTTACAGTGGAGTACACTTGGGAATTCTAAAACTGGTGTATTACCTGTGTATTTAAGCTGAAGGGAGTCGTGGATTCGCAGCAGGTTTCTGGGCTCCATGTTTCTGGAATTGGGCCTTCGGACCGGAGCCTGGAGCCGCAGCCTGGCCATATCAAACACATCCACCAGGGGACGCTCCCGATGTCTGGACAAATAAAACAAGTAAGAATGACACAAACAGTGATTCACTGTTCACTTCAACATTACCCCAACACTGTTCAGGTGTTCCAGCTGACTCAATATGAGGATACAACTTGTTTTTATTCACATTAGTTTCAATTTTTTCCTGTTTGGGAATCACTGAAATTAAATGTCTAAGCATCTAATGTACTGGAGATGGATCCATAACTATATTCACTGTGTAGTCAAAGTATCCATGTATCAGCACTGAAGGAAAGGGACCTGTACATGTATTAATTTCAGTTAGAGTGATGCCTCTGCCAGGTCTGACCTGTCACTCAGAGGAGAGTCTAAGTCCTCCCAGTCGCCCTGCTGTAGACGACCCTCCAGCCGTTTTTGTTCACTGCGAAGCTGCCGACGCAGAGCTGACAGCTCACTGAAAACGTCGCGCTGGTCACCTGAAAACACACACACACACACACACACTCACCAGTGTACATCTGTGATTTCACAAGACACTGCAGATCTCAGTCATTTGCTCAAATTAAATTTTTAACTGCCCAGCTTAACTGACACATACAGATCCAAGTAAAGTGTATATGTGTGTGCATGTATATAGCACCTGCAGCTCGGAGTTGGTTCCTACAAGCAGGGACAGGTGGGGACTGGAGACCAGACAAGGAGCGCTCCTGAAACATAGAGAAATAGAGTGAGAAGGTATGAAAACAGAGATACGAAGATAGAGAGAGAGAGAGAACATATTATTAACCTTTATTTATCCAAGGAAGAGGTTGCTGAGAAAACATCCTCTGTTACACAGAGATACAAGTTTTTGTCAAATGTTTTATCAGGAACCAGAAACAAACAAAACTGGATCAAAACTGTTTGTGTGTGTGTGAGAGACTCACAGACAGGGGGGCAGTAGAATGCTGGCTGTCAACAGTGGGGGGTCTGGGGCTGTACTGATGTAGCCCATGTTTCTTCTGCAGGGTGGGGATTGGAGGCGAAGGCTCCCTGCGGACCTAAAGAAAACACATCCACCCATTCACCACATCATAGTTAATCATGGTTAAATTAAATTCAGACTCATTACTTGACGATTGTCGATGACTGATCTGTTTCTGAAACGGAACTGTAAGACCTCAGGCTACATTTGATCAGATGGATCCTCATCCTTGCCGTTTAAGAAAACTTCCTTTAGACAATACAAAATGTTGGTTGCTTATCAGAGATGATAATGTTCCAGTCTCTGAGTTTATGGTCACTGGCATATCTCTGTAGCCACTGACAGTTCCTTAACAGGTACATGCCCACTAAAATTAGGCAGCTGTCGCTGGAAGTTCAATAGCTAGATTACTGAATGCTAACTGTATAATAGTTACATTAATTGAATTCTGAAAAAAGTCATAATTACATGATTCAAATGATTTTCAGACTAACTTTTAATGTTACTAAACTGCATTGTAATGGTGTTTTTTGTCACATGTAGACGTCAGTGAACTAACCTCCTCCACCCGAACCTGCCTCTCCCTCTCATACTGCTGCCTCAGTGCCGCATTCTCCTGCTCCTCCGCCTCCTTCTTCTTCCTCTCGGCTTCCTTCTTCCTCTGTTCAGCCAGCTGAATTAGCTCTTCATTCTTGGCCTTTTGCTGAGAGAGAGGGAAGAAGGAAAAGACGGCAGCGATAGATTTAGACAATTTTCCTGTGCTGTAGTATTTCCAAATAAGGAAAAGGGATCAGTATTTTTCATGCCATGACACTGTTACTCAGCTCTTCACCTCCATTTCTTTTCGTTTTTTCCTCTCCTGTTCCTCCTCATACTCCCTTTGGATGCGAGCCCTCTGCTCCGCAAGTCTCTTCTCCTCTTTCTCCTCCTCCAGTCTGGTCCGTTCCCTCTCCTCTGCCTTTTTACGCATTTTCTCCTCAATCTGTAAACAAGACAACATAAACCTATTAACAGAACCCCAAACAACTTTTGTGTGCAGGACGGAAGGCCGGGGCAAATTTCTATCATGGCTCTCTCTGGTTTATCCTGGTAAACTTAAATTTACTTGCACTATTCCCACTAGCAGCTAGTTCAATGTCTAGAGAACAGAATCTCAAAAGGGTGCTGGACAAGGCAGCCCACATAAAAACACAGCCAGCAGAAGCACCACCAGTTGTATGAAGCGGTACCTGCTGTTTGAGGTAAGCTTTGTACTTGTCCTGCTCCTGGAGCTGGTGCTGGGTGGGCTGGCTGGAGAACACATTGCCTCTAGCAAACTGGGGGGTTTGGACATGAGTGAAACCTGCACAAAGAAGAAAACATGAAGAAATTCAGCTGGGAGTTGGACCAAAGAGCCTTCTTTTCTAAATGTTACTGGAAGTCCAGGAGAAAACTCACTGAGTAGTGGCTAAAGATGTAGCACAGATGCTATGTCAAAGTGCTAGCGTTAATTTCTCAGCTGAGAATCAAATATGAAGTTTTTGTATGTAAACCTGAATGAGCTACAGACATTCAAAAGATGGCACTTCATGTCAGCCTGTAATTTTGTCTTTTACAGTGCTTCGTTACTGTAGCGAAAGCATGATTAGAATACTGGTTATTTTAACCACATATTGGAGGCAGTCACCATAACAATAAAACATTCATCAGAGCTCCATCCATAAGACCTGTGTCTTCCCAGTTACTAAATGCTAAAATGCAATGCTAAAAATGTTCTAACTCTGCTAGATAAATCAAGAATAAATCTAGTTATGGTATCAGAGAGCCTGTCTCTAGTGTAAAGAGGACTGCAGTCTGCTACAGTACCAGAGACCCTCTCGTTGGGGTCAGGATGCTCTGTGTGTTGTGCCGTCATGGCAGCCGTGGCTCTCCTCTGCCACTGCTCCGGGTTGCTGTAGGCCTCCTCATTCAGTTTGTGCATCTGGTTGAGGTCAGCTGGGCAACAGGAGCAGTAAGTTAGAAACATATCAAATCCTTGGTAAAGGCATAGTATTTAATAAATTAAAAATACTACACACTGGGGCCTACCAAGGAGATTTCCAGTGCTGTCTCTGAGAGGGGCTCCTCCTCCACCTCGACCCCAGGGCTGGTGGTTCTTCATGTCAGCTTCCAGCTGGGCCTCATATCGCTCCCTCTCCTCCCTCTCCAGACGCCTTCTTTCCTGTTGCTCGTGGATCTACACAACAGTATTGCCAAAGTTACATCAAAATCCTCAAATGACAAAAATTCAATGAGAAACTTTCTCAGTTGCTAATTTCCGCATTTCTTCTGCATTTCTCATTGCTTTGTATAAATACAATTATCTCCAGGTCACCCAGTGATACATTAGTTAGACCTGGTGATCAAAAATATTCCACTGCTTTTTAGTGAACTGTTACTTAATTTATCTATATGTTTATTGTGTTAAACCAATGAAGGCTGCAGATGGAAATCATGAGCCATCAGTTCTAAAACATAACTCAAACTACATGGTTGAAACCAAGGTACCATGGGTACCGCAACTCCTGACTATGGAGCAGGAATCTCAGACACAGCAAAGCTGGCCGTTCATCTGGAGTGACTTGTCAAATAACAGCAGAATTATACACATGACAAGCTACCAAAGTAAACAGTGAGTAGCTGGCAAAGATTTGTGAGAGCCTGCAGTGATCCTGTGTGCAGAAATAGCTGGGAAACCATAAGCTAAGGAAAAAGGCAGAGAGGATTCTTGTTGCTTTATTTAGAGGGATTGGGATGGGATTGAGGTGGCACTGTAACACCAAGTAATACTTTAATATGGGGAGATCTCACAGCACAACTGCAAACTCTATGAACACATTAATGAGGATCTAAGAGGGTAACCTACACTATATCTTTTAGTCTCAGCTAGACCCATTTTACCTTGTTGTAAAGCTCGTTGCTCCCTCTCCTGGAAGCTTCCTGCCAACACATTACACACTAGGATGCAGTAAATTAATCTCTTCTTTAAAGTTATCTGCCATTTTGCTTTGTACTCCCTGCTACTGCTATTTATAACCTGGGAAGATGAAGCTATTCTACAATAAAGGCTGTGTTAAAAGGTACCTGACAAGCTAAAATCACCAATTTGTTACCATCTTTAACTATCAATGTCCAAAAGCCTGATCTTCAAGTGTATGTGTTTTCTACATTTAAAGTCAGCTTGACAAGGATAACTCTTTGAATTGACTCAAATAAAAACAACTCGCTGGTAATTTCACTGACTGATTGATTGGATGTTACTGATTGATTGGAGATCATAATACATTCATTAGATTTAAACATTAGGACTAAACATGAAATGATGATGATTAATGGATGTTGATGGTTGTAGGGGGATTAACATCTTCTAGGAAGAAAAATAAATGTTTTTTAAATGTAGATTCAAAATGAGTTTACCTACCTGTTGTTTGAGAGCATCTCTGTAGCTTAGAATCCTTTGCCTGGTTGACCTGGATCTCTCTGAAGGGAAAGCTCTGACTTGTGGGTCCACAGTAGCAGCCTCACTGCTGGGCCTGCCAGGAGAGTTACAGCATCACACTGCTCACATCTGACCATGATTTCTTCTTTACTGGTTTAATAAAAACATCCTGTCTCTGTGTCTTACTGCATCGCTCTCTCTTTCTCACTAAAACAAGATTTAGCAGGTCCATTATGGTCAACTCTCCAATTTATTGGAGACATTAAAAGGGACATTATTGGGACATTAAAAGTCTATTTATCCCTTTAAAAAAAACACAAGCCTGTGCTAATGTCATGTCCATTCTGTTGGGTTAGAAATTATAAGGCAAACTACAAAAGGGTACACAATTGACTTCTTTTATTTTGCTTACACTAAATTTCTGTTGAGTTGACAGGAGCAACAAATGAAAAATAATAAGATACCTGTGCTGGTAAAGCAGTTCCACTTACTGTTACCTTGCTGTTTAATAATTTTCTGGCCCTGCTGTCCAAGCCAACACACTAAAACTGAAGAGGAGATATTTACTGTATTGGTGGCTCAGGGAAGCTGCTTCCACTGTGCTGGCTGTGAGGACTGTGGTTGCCAAACTGGCTGGGCACAGCTCCCCCTGGTGGTACATTCCAGTAGGACATGGGTAGGCCGGCACCAGGAACCGTTAAATGACCATCTGGATAGAAAAATGAAATAAATTAAATTAATATGATGCCTACAACCAATATATCCACAAGATGTAATGTGTATCATCGAAAATAAAGCTTTTTTAATCCCATTTAGCAGAAGTGCTTACAGTAGGCCATGTTTGAGTCAAGCAGGTTTCTGGTACCATAGTAATGATGGGGCTCTCCATACGAGCTCCTGTAGGCTTCACTCAGTGTTGAGGGAGGATGTGGAAGGAACAAAGGAATTCTGGAGACACAAAGTGATTTGAAAATCCTGAATTCCTCTGTAGATGTCATTTTTCTAGCTGTTTTCAGTGGTTATGTACACAAATAAGAGCTAATCCTGAGCTTAACACCACTTTGTTTTGATTTTTCCATACAGGTAAAAATGAAAACAGAGAGAAATGATTTTCCAGCAACTTGACAAAAAATAATTATCAACCAACACTGCCTCACACTGTCCACAGTTAAAGATAATGCATGGATTAAAAGTTGAATTTGTACCTGGGAGTGTCCATGGCTCTGGGGAAAGCAGGACCAGCAGGCTGACTGTTGGGAGACAAACCTCCTCCTCCCAGGCCCAGGGCGGAGCTGTACTCCAGCAGGGGGGACTGGAAGGCCACATGAGGCTGCTCAGGAGGAGGCGTTTCTCTTTCTCTAACACCAGTCTTCTCATTATTGGGCAGACCTCTAGATGATGATTCGCTCTCTCTCGTTGCTGAAGACTCCAAAACCTGAAGATCTTTTCTCCTACTCAGTCCAAACTGTCTGATTCGGTCCGGCTGGTTTATGGATCGAAACATCATTTACTGATACTCAAGGATCAACTGAAGTAGCACTAGTGGCATAATAACAGTGTGTACTAAAATTGAAATACAATTAGCATTTGATTAGTTAGATTAATATTATCTAGTCACTGTGTCTCTTCTGTTGGTGATCAAAGATTTGCCTGCACTTGCACACAAAGTGAGTTTGCTATGAATAAAAATATCATCGATGCTGGCAAAGACACAACCATCATTCAGTTTATGTTCCTCAAATGCGGCTGGAGGGCAGAGTCATAGGTGAATTCAGGAATTTGTATCCACCCACTGTGATCTAAAAAGTCACCATTTTACCCAAGCTAAATGAGGGGTGGTTGTCAGGCGCCAGCTGACCTGTTTCTCAGGATCATTCACCCCCGTCGCAGCAACTTTCAGCTCCAAATCTTTTTCCCTGCAACAAGGACAGACACATACATTTGCTTCACAAAGTTATAGACGTTAAGCCTTTAATGACATCCACAGGGATGTTCAAGAAGTGAGCCAGTGGAGGTTCAGTGTTTTGCTCAATAACACTTCAAAAAGATACAGAGCTCTTGACAAGACTAGATTAGCTGTTGCCAAGATGGTAGCTACCCATATCTTATAAAGGGCATTCAGCCTTTCAGAGGCTTGTCCATCATGTGTACATCATGTGTGATTATCCAAACACAAGATAACAACTCACAGTACTAAAAGATCCAGCTTTATCTTTAGTTGCTGGAGCTGCAAGTCACTACGAATGTGTCATCTACCTGCCAAAAATGTCAACATTACTTAGGTGTTACATTGTACATGAAAAGACCACGGACAACGTACCTCTTCTTGTTCCTATGTTGCTCAGCTATCTGCTCCTGCAGCTCCTGCCTGTAGCGCTCCTTCCTCCTCCGCAAAGCCTCATCTGTATCAGCTGCTCCTGAAAGGGAGGGGACAAAGAGGCCATCGTTTGTTTGAACAGTTTGGAAAAAGCGAGGTATGGTCCTGCTTTTGTAATCAATAACTTAATCAGCTACCCTTTCAGAGGTAACACTTCAAACTGATTTTGTGTGCAGTCATTTCTTATAAGTAAATGTTCATCAAATGCTGGACCTTTGATTTTTCAAACGAAATGTTCAGTTGAAAACTGCTAAACTTCCTTTAACCTATTATAAGTCCAGTGGCAAACTCAGCATCCTCATTTTTGGTCAGGGCTCTGGATCTCCTGCCTTCTCTGACAAAACCTGCTGCATTCTCCCTCTTCTCCCTGGGAAACAACAAATAAAACAGATTGAAAGAAATGGATTAATGCAGATAATCAGTTACAGTGCTAATTTATGATATGCTTTTAACATTCACACATAAACAAACAATGGATAATTTCCCCCAGGTACCTGCCATCAGTCCTATTGGTTCGCCTCTTCTCATTTCTGGCCTCAATCCCCTTATGTATGCGCCTTCTGCAGTCCATCAGCTCCAACTCCTCCTTGAAGTTCTCCTCTTCCTCCGATTCCTGGTCCACTGGCCTCTCCAGCCTGTCTAGATGCCTAGGAGTCAGTGATGGCTGCTCCTCTTCCTCCTCAGGACAGAGGGCCTTAACCTCAGCAAGCCGCAGAGCCCTGTGTAAGCCCTTACTGTCCTCTGTCAGAGTGGCTGCATCCCTCCATGAGGCGGCTCGCTGTCTGGGAAGAAGACCCGTCTGATTTTCACACAGGTGCTGCTAGAGGAAACAAGATTGTAAGAGGCAATGTTGGTTTAAAAAATAAAAAAGGTGTGAAGCTACCATCATCAGGTGCCCACTGACAATTTTAAACATGAATATGAGGTTGGGTGCAATCAAAACTACAGTTTATCTATCACTGTTCTACCATCTTTCCACGTATCCCCTGTCAACTGCAGAAGTACTCCCTGGGGTTCAAGTACCCTAGCTGAGAGTCACTGCATTAAACAATAGTTGCTATTGCCCTTTTTCGCAATGTTCCTTAACCGCACTTTGTTTACATTTTGGGAAACAAAGAGAGGCCTTTCGGATGTCTCACTGAATCTAAACCCACAAAGAATGAATGAGAATGTTGGTGCTAGGTTTTTGCATTACTTATTTCTTCCAAGTTAGTCTGCTCTTCCATAGATTTTGGCACCCATCCAGTAATAATGAGCAAGTTCTTAGTAAGACAGTAAATTTATGATATGCCAGTCAGGTGTTTTGAAAAAGATAATTATCCTGTCTGGCCAAAGGCATCATTTTCATATCCACTGAAGTTATTAAAGCGAGGTATTTACCTTGAAAGAGCTCCTGTTATCGAGGTGAATTAACGGCCCGGGCTCTGCAGGATCAAAGTGTTTTTTCTGTAACATAAAATATCATTATCAGGATTCCGGCCTTTTACTCTTCCTGCAACAGATTAAACAAAAAAGTAGAGTTAACATAAGGACCAAGCTACAGCCGGAATCTAAAGCTGAAAGGAGCAAATAGCTGGATTCCAACCCAGCGACCGGCTCCTCAAATGTACCCACCTGTGCAATTTGTGATATTTAACACACTCAGTATACTAGGTAAATAATAAACATAATATTTTTTGTATACTGTATTTTTTCCATAACGTGTCATTAACAACATATTCAGAACAAGTGGAGTGGAGTTTATGCTGGGTTTCCATATTAATTACATCATGCAGTAGCTTTTTCATGACTGATACCCACTTGATGTCAAATACCTGGTAAACACAACTTGGTGATGTGATGCTTACAAATTGTACAAGTTGCAGAGGACACCTGAACACTATGGATTATGGGTTACTGAGAGCTGCAAAGGATATACCAACATTTCATGACCTCATTTGGAGGGGTCTTTGAAACAGGAGAAGCACTGTTAGCCAGATCCAACATAGCCCAGCCCAGAAATATCACTGATTTTAATAGGATCCAGTCCAGGATCACAGCTTTTGTCTGTGTTTCAGCAATGAACTGCAAACACCACACAAAGCTCTCACTAAAATAGAAGCACTTTATTACTAAATATCTATAGGATGTATCAACAATTTATCCTACTGTAAAACTGCAATGAAAAATGTGACAGACATAGAACAAAAAAAGAGATAACTGACCTCCTAGCTTGTCTGCTACAGCCAAGCACATGGGTAAATAAATAAGTCTGTGACTGTCACCTGAGCCATGTAGCGCCTGTAATCCATACGGAGCTCATGCTGCAGCCTCTGTTTCTTCCTCTCGTACTCCACACCGAGGGGCAGACCCACACTGCAACTCTCCTCTGACAAAGCACACCAATTAATATTTAATAGAAAAACAAGGTGATGAGGTACATGCTTCAGAACAAGAAAACTGCCACTTTAAAGAAACATATACCCTGACAAACACTGTTCACATGACAGCAAAACACTTCATAGGTTACCATTGATATGATAGACTTATGGTATTTGTTCGTTCTATTACAACAGCATCCTGTAAACTACCATAAGAATGAAAGGAGCGATTTGTGGTCATGTACCTTTCCCTTGTGCAATAGATTTGGGAGGGATGTTCTCCTTAACAGTAGACCCATGGGCTCTGTGGGGTTTTGCCTATCAGTCAAAAAGAGGAACACTGTACATTAAGAGTTATATACAATAGCATCACTGCAAAAGAATCATCCCAGAATTATCTTACATTTCCAAACAAATACTGAAAGGGGACAAAAACTTTTTTCTTTAATCAGTTACAATTTAAAACGTTTGTAGGATGTCAGCTTTTGTCCCCAGAAAAAGACATCCACAAAACTGTGTATTCTGACACAAAATTTTTAGTATTTTATCATGTTTTATTTATTACTGAATGCAGCTGAATATAAGCACAACAATCACACCATCAAAACTGAGACAACTGTGTCCCCTCCCAACACGCAGGCAGGTAGACCACATGGGTATCCATACAGAACAAACCCCCACGTACATTTTGCCTAGATTTAAAAGACTACTAAAAAGATGGGAGAAAAGATAAGAAAAATAAGACAAGGAAAAATAAGAAAGGAGGAAAAAGAAAAGGAAAGATAAGCATTGTTGTATGTCTTGTGTCTGTATATTTTATGGTTTTTGTACCGTTTCAGTGTTTGGGGTGGATAAATGTTATTGGATGCAACGAACAGTCTTCAATGTAAAGTCATACATACTAAAGTCTATCAAAATACATGTCTGCAAGAAATGAACCAGCTCATAGCCAATAACCATCATTTAAACCCACCTTCATTTCCATGTAAGGAGGGTCTTGTTCCAGACTGGCTTTATCCTCAGCCACTCTTGCTTTCCGCTCCCTGATGAAGTTCTCCAGCTCATCATCCATCTCCGCTTGGCAGAGTTACACAAACCAGCTGAGAACACAAAATGTCATGCTTCAGTACATCCATACTGCTGCAAAGAGAGCTCGATTTAACAGTGTGAATGTTATGAAGCTTCCAAGCTGCAATATTAATATTCTTACTCAGAGAAGATGAGGCCCATTATTCAATAAGCCTAACCAACCAGCTTCGTGGAAGGGTGCTCAACTGTGGCCGAATGTATAAAGGTTTTAATCCCAATCAAAGACCACAGCGGGTGATCTCAATAATTAGTTCCTCCTCTCTGGTTTAATGGGTGCTAATCAATTCGATCACCTGCAAGCTGCAATGAAAACATGCTATCCGTTTTATACTGGTGTGCGATACGTCGCATTTCTCCTCAATGGTTATCGGTCGAGATAATTAAATGTCAGTTTTGAGACTTTTAACTCTGTCTTAGATGTCCTTAAATCTTTATGTTTTTAAAGCCCTAAGGCAGAAACATTGGCCATATGCACCAGAGGCGCTAATATGGCCCTATTCATCTGATAACAACACAATATCAATGCACATGGTTGGATACATGTCAGTCGGCTCTATATATGATATTAACTATGGCACTTTTTTTCTGGAAACATTATTTCACGGCTAGGACGGTAATGATACTGTCTCTTTAATTTTCCGTTGTCAGGCAACCACCATGAACAGGATAGCGTCACTTTCCTTACTGATACCGTTGATCCGTTAACTTGGCGGCTATTATGATACCAATGCCATTATTATTACTATGACAACTGATAATAGGATTAACGCGTAGTATGGAATATCCCTGTTGAGTTAGTTAGGAGTAACCGATAGGTTACGTTAGCTAGCCTGTTACCTTTGTTAAAGGAAAGGTAAACCCAAAGTATAGCCAGTGAGAACGGCACAAAAACTCGTAAAGCTAACCTTTGCTAATGACCTGCCCCTCGCCCAAATAGCATTAGCCACCAGAGGTAAATGTGGGTTTTACCGTCGTTACCATGAAACAAAACCAACCACTGAGCGGAGTTTCAATCTGGCGTTAACTGAAGAAGTCAATGTTTGCTAGCTTGCAAATATTGGCGGCGCCTCTCAGGTTAAGACCACAAACAAGCGTTTCACAGTTCTGCAGTACTTCCGGTTCGAAGTGTCAAAATATAACCACATGTGAGAAAATCTACAGTAACAATCATCACCTTTGTCAAAGTCAAAGTCAAAGTCAGCTTTATTGTCAATTCTGCAGTATGTACAGGACAAACAGAGAATTGAAATTACGTTACTCTACAGACTTCCGTGACTAAACAGACAACATATATGGTCCACCCTTGTTAATCCTAGTTTACACTTCAGCTGTTTATACTGTAAAATTCTAAATATTTTGATGCATCTGTGAGATTAAATTGGCTTGACGCAGTTTTAATTTTTGTATTGTTACAGAACCAAAGGTATTTCATAATGCAGTAAATATGTGATAAGTTGCTGCTCTTTACAGTGCACCACACTGCTTTAAAAATTTCAATTTCAGATATTATGATGTGTCAGTTTAGATGACTGTAAAAGCAATAAAATTATCACAAACCAATTGACATTTTTTCTTGGATCAAATGAGAAATGTTTTGTACAGCTTTGTCTTTTCCCAAATGTGAAGCATTTCATTGTCTTATTTTGAAGGCAAAATCCTTCATTTCCTGTCTGTTTCCTTCTAATCTCTTTATTTTTGACAGACCGCCGTATCGCGTCGCTTGTTACCGAGACGTGACGAACTGTTGCTCACGCCCACTCCCTCTTTAGACTCAACCCACCCTTTGGGGAACACATGTTGCATTCATGTCCAAGGAAAACGCGGTTAAAGCCTGAAACCTTTGCAGTTACACCACTATGTTTTTTGTAGGAAGAGCGCAATGAAGCCCCAACCACTTTCAGGAGCAGTTTAAAGAACTGGGTCATGGATTAGTCCTTTTTATCCATTTAGTCGGTAACCCTATCAGCAAGTAGTATTTTTTTATTTGTTTGTTTTAGATTGATTTAAACTGAAAAAGAGAAAGTTCACCCCATAATATACGAATGTCGCAGAAAATAGGTTAATAGCTATAAAAGCAGTACTGTCTTCCCTGGTGCTGATTTTACTCATTTTCTTATGCAAATGTAATATTTTATTAATACTTTTGTATATGTGCACAATTATGTTGAGTACTTTTGTCTTGTAGGGGCAGGGTTGTTTACTTTTTCTCATCCTAATTTATAATTTATTCAGTCATCCCTTGTGATACTTGTAAAAGTCTCCCAACAATTTTCATAGTTTCTTATATGTATGTTCATTCCTTTAATATTTAAACTCTATGTAGGTTAATGCAAAATCAATAAATAGTCTCCTTTCACATATCCTCAGATTACAGTGAGATATAATACATGCATTTTAAATTTAAATACAGCTGATTAGATTTTTGATTTCTGTTTCCTGCTTCAGGGCATTGATTCAGTGGAAACAATCTGTTTCAGTAGTTTTATATTTATATAGCTATGTATCATTTTAAGAAAAAATAAGGCGACATCAGCTTTTTGTTTGCAATTTATTGCTTATATAAACGCTCTCTAAACAATTTTTGGTAAAAATAAAATCTATCAATAATAATCATAAATAAAATCATCACAATGACTTTTACATGACATTATATTGCACAATTATAAGCCTTAACAAGAATCACAAAACACAAGTGTTGTTGCTCAGGTTGTGTGTAGGAGGAATGTTCAGAGGTCCGTGGGCAACTTGTTGCCTTTAGAGAGCAACAGAAAATCTGAACTTCGACAGCCTTGGTTTGCTGCATTTAATCAAGGTCTGTAGATTATCAGCTCTAGAAACTGATAACCAAGCAATCAAGTTGTTTACTTTCACAAACTGTTAATTGGCCTTGTACTTTATCGACCATCACAATTTACACAGGAACAAAAGATTCATTTGTTGTGGTACAGATCTGGTGTTTCAGTGCTACTGAACAAGAAAAAAACGGCAGATGAGGGTCACATAATGTCAAAAATACCATTTGTTCTTCAGTGAATGTGGGCTTTGTGTTCAAATGTGAACTGTCTAGTTAAACCGGTGTCTAAATAGGAAGAAATCAGAGTCCATGTGGTTTCTCCCTGTTCAGACAGACAAATTTAGACCTGTACCACAAGAAAGTCAGAGATCAGTCCCTTTCAGTCAGGTATCGGCCCAGCTTTTCATCATTTCACAGCAAAGTATCAGCAAGAATCAGCATGCGTCTCAGCTCTGACTAACACAGCTGCCTTCTGTCTGAGGTTTAACCAAAAGGCCATCTCACTGTCTAGCTTGGCAGTTTATGATTGGTTAGCTACAGAAAGGCCTAAAAGATGAACCAGCAGTTCATAATTTCATCCAGACCATGTATGCGAAGTGTATGTGTGCATTCAGATGTTGTCCACCTCTGTGCTGAGTTCAGGACACAGTTCCTTGAGTAACATTTCCATCAAGACCTAATAGAGACAGTAAAAACATAATTTCAGCTGCAATTACATATTGTGAAATGAAATCTATGAAATCTGTTTTTTATGACAAGGACAGTATTTAATATATTGAATTGTATTTGTATTGTTCTTACGTAGAGAAGATGTTTGTTGGCACTAGCCTCCTGCAGGGCATTGAAGATCTTGATGATTCCATAGCGGGCGTTCTGCTGGCCAACTAAATTTGCTAGTGCATCTGATAGAAAAGAACGGATAAAGTAAAGAGGTCAGAACATCATTTCACATTTCATGTGTTTTTTAAAGTGGTAAATGAACTGACATTTGTGATCCTCATACAATATATCCCTAGATCCAGGTGCTCTAAAATTTAAAATCATGTTTAAAGTCATGTTCATACCTGGGATATTGTCAAGTAGTTTCTGTTGAGCCCGTTCTTTAGTTTCATTGCGTTCAGAGTCAGTTCGGACCTTCACATGTGGTGCCAACTTCCCACTGGGCCAGAAGGTGTCCCTGAACACATTGATGTAACACACCAACATCTGTTCGCAGAAGATCCAGTTTACTGTGTCCCGGATCTGTCTAAAATACAGCACAAATGATGTTAGCCTCACATGTGATCTCAAGAAAATGTACAGAGAAGTACAAGTGTTCAAATAGTTGCAATCTCTAGCACTGGTGGGCTCTGTTGCCTTTTAAAAATCACCTGCCTGCAGTAACATTACCACAACAATTAATAAGGTAAATTATTATAGTCACCAAATACGCTAGCAGAGGCACAGTAGTTTATGTTTATGCTACACAGGTTTCATTCAAATGAGTTCAAACTAATTATGTGTTAGTTGTTGTATGGTATTATTTGTTACACCTTGACTTGTGTGAAAAAGTGACAGTTAATTGAAAAATAACTTGATACTACTTACTTGTTGATAGTTCGTCCAAATGTCACCTGGACTAGTGCAATTAGAGTTTTCCTCACCCACTTAAACACTGAGCAGGAAGACAGACAGACAGACAGACAGACAGACAGACAGACAGACAGACAGACATAAATCCACTCAGTTCAGAATTCACAATATGGTTCCAAAGAGACAGGATCTAGCTACCTGCACCTAAAATAACAGTAAAGGTGTTGTTAACCATTGTTAACCATATCTACATTACCATCTCTTCAAACAGGCCTTTCATGTTTCATGTGTATCATTAGTATATTGTATATAAAAATACTCACTTCCTCTGAGTTCAAATATCTCTCCTATGAGCATGAAGCAAGGTTCAGCCAGTGCATCTTTCCTCCCATCTGTCTCATCACCATAGTCTGACAGATCACTGTCATCGTCAGCCTCCTCCTATAGACAGCAATTACACACAGCACACACAATCCAGATGAGCATACAAGAGGGTTAGAGTGCTAGGACTCCCTACACTGTAGTGTTGCTTCAGTGTGTACCTCAGTATGGGAGAAGAAGTCTCCAGGTAGCCTCTCCAGGAAGGAGGCCAGAGAGAAAGAAGATTTCTTCTGGATTGACATCACCTATAAACATTGAACATGATATCCTCATATACTACATACGGGATGGAACCATACCAAGGCTCAGATGACAAATACAGCCTAAATCTACAATACACCAAGTTACCCACACAATAAAAGATTATCAGTGGTTTATATATGGTGTGACTCAATACCATTCAATCACTAAGCTCACAGGTTCATAATTTCAGCCTGTTTTACATTATGGCAATAATATCTTAGTAGTCCTTTCTCATTTGAAATGCATGTATGAGAAATTGGTTACCTTGAGATGCTCTGGGGACGGGCTGAGGAACGCATAGAGAGCCTCTGACTGGCACAATCGCTCATCTGTCAGCAGACGCTACAAAGAGACAGAGAGAGAGAGCTGGAGTCATCATCAGGATTGTTTAACCAGAAGGAGGCAGTGTGAGCACAGTTCTTCAGTCTTGTACAGTAACTGTTAAATAGCCAAAGGGTAACATACTTTGGTATAAGTTACAGATAGGTTGTGGACATAGCTGAAAATAATGGAGAAATGGTTAGAATAAACGCCTAATAGTAAAAGATAAACGGTTGAAAGTGTTAAACGTGCATGTATTTAAATTAGTGTTTCTTTATGTTCAAGTTAAACAAGGGTTTACTTGTAAATGTAAAGAGAAGTAAATCTAACTATTAAAACTGAGTGAAAAAGGCACTAGAAACATGAAAATAATCCTCTTAACACATTAGCTGTACAGTCAACTGTAACACACTGTAGCTGCATGTTTACCTGCAGAAAGGCATTGAGCTGAGTTTTGCTCTTGTCAAGAAACTTCTGGTCAATGGATTTGAAGGGAAGTTTACTTAGTGATGGTAACTGGAGTTTCTTCAATGATGGAAAACACTGAGAAAAAGAAACAGTTTAAATGTTATTTCACAGTAATAAGAGGCATACCACATTACTAACAAAACATGCTTACAGTTTTTACTGTAAACCAACTAATGTTGATACTGTGAACAGTATTTGTACTGTAGTGCCATATAGGGAGTTTCCATACAGGTGCAGGTTTTGTGTTACCTCAGTGAGTTTGCGGTGCAGCATCTGGAATTCAGTGAGTTTCCTCTGGACACTCCAGCGACTGTTGGCTGTCTCCTCTCCTTCTACCAGGCTAACGCACACACTGTAACAGGCTACAGTCTCACCACCCTCCTCTGTAGCCTGAAATACACACACACACATACACATACACACACACACACACACACACACGTGTGTAAGTGACTACACAACTACTAATAGTTTCACACACCAGATCTACTGACAACAACCATAAATACACACAGACTTTCCAGTTACAGGATAGTCTATTTAACATTTGCACAGACTGGTTTACTCATTTCAGTACTCATACACGTTTACTTTTTTGTCTTTAGTTAGCAGGTCACATGATAATGAGAAAATTAATTACCTCAACAGTAACCAACCAGTGTGTGGCACACTAATTTTACTATCTCAGATGCATGCTTCTGTCTGATTTGCTTGCACAACCCAATTTCATCTCTATAAAAGAATAGGTTTTGTTTGAATAGTTCAGGGGTCGGCAACCCGCATGTGGCTCTTTCATCCCTCTGCTGTGGCTCCCTGTGCCTTTGGAAAATAAATAATGAGTTTTTAAATGCATTTTTATTTTAGTTCGTTCATTTTTTAAATGTAACTCTAAATTTGAAGATTATGGTGATCTTGTAACATTAAAATAAAACGTTTTTAATTTTTTGTCGCTCAAAATATGCGCCGATGTTCGACACCCGGCGGCAGGAGTTATTGAGCTTTTCAACCCCCGGTAGGTAAACAATGGACAAATCCATGAAAAAAAGGTTAGGCTATTATTATTTTGCAAATATATATATTGTACATTGTTAAGTGAAGTAGTCCTTCTTTATTCAGGTTGACAGCTGACTGCACGCTCCAGTACACGCGATAAAATGATGACGGAACACAGAAGCGGAGGCATGTTTGGTTCGCTGCAGTTGGATAAATTAAGTTTGGATTTTTAGTTCATAAATACGAGGAGGACTCAAATATACATTGAGTATTATATTTGAAAGTAAGCATCAACTCTTTTTTTCGGAGTTCAAAATGTTTTTGTTACATGCAGAAATAAAATTTCGTGTTGACTGTAGCAGTTCATTGATTTCATAAATGCAACACACTATAGTTTTTTATACATAGCATACAGGTAAAAAAAAAACAAACAAAAAAAACATATAAGCAGTGTTATCCTCATTTTAGATGTCAAAAGGGTTTTGTGGCTCCGGGTGTTTTCTTTTCTGTGGGAGAGTCCAAATGGCTCTTTGAGTATTTAAGGTTGCTGACCCCTGGAATAGTCGATCCATGCAGACTGGAGGAACACCATGCTTTGATATTAATAAGGTCAAATACATCACTGTACACTTCTGTATCTTAAATGTTTGAATGTTACCTCAGCAGCAGTAATAGTAGCCCTCCAGTGGCCCAGATTTTCACACCACCAGTCTGTCCTGGTGATATGTTGCTGGAGTTCACTGTGTTCTCTCTCCATGGCTCCAATCTCTTCCTTTAGTTTGCTCACTATCTGCAAATTTTAACCAACATGCAGATCATAGTTAAATGGAGAAATGACATTAAGTTGAATGACAATGTAATACGGCTTTCAGTTCATGATCTTTCTAAACCTCATCAAAAATTTGTTGAAGATATTCTTTTATGTTACCCAGGTTTTACACATGTATGAGAGCAGGTATATGGGCAAATTCACTATTTTTGATATTATGTTTGTGTGTTCAAGGCAACCTGCTGTGAGCTTTTGGAGTGAATTCTACCTTTTTGTCTGGCTTTGGTGCATTCTGGATCGAGCCCAGGGCCTGCCGCTTGTACTCAAGCTTGTCGTAGAGTTGGCGGAGTTTAGTAGCAGCATAGCTGGCCTGCTCATTGATTCCTTTACTGCCTTCATCACACACTTCCTCTCCTCCATCTAGACCCTGGCACTACATACACGGGAACGACAATAAAGATATGATTGCAGATGTATACAAACCTACCAAAATATAACAAATCTTTTTGTGTATGTGTTTCTGACCCCTTCATCCTTTTCCTCTGTACTGCACTGTGATTGGCTGTGCTGCTCGTCTCGTCTAATCAGCCTCTCGTAGAGGTCAGAAACCAGGAAGGAGGGGTAATAACGTTCTCTCATCGTCTCAGCAACCTAGAAGATGTATGAGAGTTACAGAAATGCTTTACTGCCATTGTAGAACATCTGTGAAACAGAAGTATCCAACTCTATGTCTTTTCTTTCAGTACCTGTTCTTTTGACATTTTTGAGGAAGACATTTGCTGTAATCCACTAGAGATAGAGACACAGAGTTAGTTAATGGGTAATAAACGCAGCAGTTACCTGATCCTGTAGTCTTACAAAGACTTGTGTTCCTCTGTTCCCCACCAGACTCTGTTGAATCTCCTTGAGAAGAAACTTTTCCACTGGAATCTCTCTGCTCTCAACAAAGAACTTCTGGTAGATTTCCCCAACAATCTGGGGCACCTCATTCTGTCAAACACATATTAACAAACAAATTACCACTTGCCTAAGCACTTCTTCCGCTGCATGAATGTGCCCCTGATATCACAGTACAGAAATATCTGCTTCTCTGGCAATACTGCAATGACAACAATAGTGAATGATAACTGCTAGAACAATGTGTGTTCAAGAAAAGAGTCCCAAAGTTTTACATCACTGTGAAAACGACAACCAGGCCTAGCATGGGTACACCACACTACCTCTGTAGCAGAAGAATATTACTTTTATTACTTTTCTTCTAATAACCGCATAGCAGTAGCAGTGTTGAGATAAACCCTCTGGAATGTATGTGCAGTTCACCTTGTTGGCAGTTTTCAGTGTTTCCACCAGTTCCCAGAAGCTAATCAGAGCTCTTTTATCAACTCTTTCCATGTAAACTCTGAAATGCTCCCTGTAATCTGCATTACACAAGATGTCATCAAACTGGAGAATCTGGATGTGGGGAAAAAGAGACAGGAGATAAAGCATACACTACATGACACATGCTTTAAACACTCAACCAAAGTCATGTTAATGCTTTGCTCTTTAAATACAAATATGTCATTCACTTAAGAAAATGGTGCAAGGTTTGCTAAGTCTGCATCAGTTCTATAAAACTTTCGATATTGGACAGAATATTCTAAAAAAAATCAATAATTTGGCATCTTGAGTTAACTCTTTTCCAAGTTAAGACCACACACATGTACCACAATCCACACTGTAAGAATCTTACCTTCTGACTTTGAGGCTCATCGCTGTCATCAGCCCCTCCTTCTTCACTGTTTTCATAGTTTGGTCCCCCAAGTAGGCGGATCCGTTTCTCACATTGTTTCTTAGCAACCGTCAGCTGATTGATATATCGTTTCATATCTCTGGCCCTCAGCAGGTCTGCCTTCATGGCTGCTGACTCTTTACCTTTTCGTTCTAAGAGAGAGGGAAGAGGTGGTGGACAGATAGCTTGAGCCAGCTTGGTCACACAATAATACACAGTAACACAATTACCATGTGTGGAGCCACTGAACATTGCTAACCTTGTGTTACACACGAAGCATACTGGCCAGTGAAAGTCAATTTCACTATATATTGTTGATTTTTACACAAATATTCTTATAATTCGAAAAATGACAGTGAGGTTTTAATGGAAATCTGATTATACTTACTGGATATTACACACTGATTCCAATTCTGACAGAGAATAATAGGCTTCAGGAAATAAATTATGGACAAAATTCATGATGTTCTCTAACTGGTTTAGTTGGGTCCTGTTAGTAATCAGTCTACTGTCAGGCCTTTTGGATATGATGTCAAATTAAGCTCACTGTACTAAGGCAGTAATAAACCATAACAATACTTAAAAGAATAACTTGTATAGCTGAGCAAAGTAACTACAGGGTTTTGTAAATGAACTTAAAACCAATAAAGTAAGCAAAGAAACTATAAAACTACTATAAATTATAATTCATGAACAATAAACAAGAAAAGTGTGGCCACAGGTGATTACATGGATTTAATTAAGATATTTTAATTAATATCTATTAATACAGCTAAGTAATAGATGTATTAATCCCTCTCAGGTCATTGTTTGTTTTTACCCAGGCATGACATAATTTTTTCCGTCAGCTGACCACTTTGGTCCAAACCTAAAAACTTCAGCAACAACTGGATGGATTGCAATGAAATTTTATATGGATATTCATGTTTTCCAGAGGCTGAATCCTACTGACTTTGGTGATCTCCTAACTCTTCCTATAGTGCCACCAGCAGGTTGACATTTCTGGCTTTAACTGAAACATCTTGAAAACAATTGGTAATGGATTGCTGTGAAATTTGTTGAGGCGTTCATGGTCTCTACCATCAGAACAATAACAGTCATAATGAGCATGTTAATAACAATTATAACATTCATTAGCAACATACATTAGCATTTCGCTAAAACCACAGTCTAAGTACCTTAGTAAAGCTTGAAAGAGCCTGCAAGCAGCTCTGAACCATGACCCTCAGGTTCAGTTTTCATTGTCAGTTATTGGTCTTTAACCTACTTTGACATTAAGGTGGACTCAGTGCCTACAGGATACATAGCAAATGATTGACACAGATCAAATGTGAAGTCAGAGCTGACCACCCAGCTCTCTACAAGGGTTGCTGCTGCAACAAGAAAGTGAAGAGTTCTACAACTGCTGTAGCCAATGTTTTGATGTCTCCTTACAGCAGATCAGCCAGCTGCTTATCTACAGATGGATTTAGTTTTTGGCTGACACCACTATGCTTAAATACCCACACAGTAGGTCTTAAGTAATCGGTTTTTTAAAAGTCGTTTTGTAAGTGCAGTGTTTCTGTACCTTTCTGTTTCTTGAGCTGAGGCAGGCTGCTGATGGTGGTGGCATGAATAATCTCTACCACTATCTGATACCTACAACACAGAGACAAAGAGGAGAAAAAATACATCAGGTATTGTGATCACTGTCTTGGATTAATAAACTGAATACTATTTAAGTAAACTAGATGCAAATACAATGTGACATGTCACAATGGTAAAATATTACATGCACAGTAATAGAAAATTGAGTCTATGTTTTCATAGTAGATAAAATATCAGCAACTAATCCAATATTTCTCAAACTAACAAGACAATATGGCAGCATTTAGATCTTGTATTTTGCTGTGGACATCGTCTGTTCCCATGGTAACAGCACAGCAGCAAACAGACCAGCAGTTAGCACTCTCTGGTTAACATGTATGTCTATATACACAGTCCAGACATTTCAGGAAGTGCATGTATGTACAGGCCAGCCTCAGTTTAACAGGACAGTGCAGGTGTGTACAGTATGTGAGTGTGTCTGCTGTTAGTGCCATGCCTGAGTTGTTTGAGGAAATTGACATCAGTAGAAGTTGATATAAGTTTGATGAAGTCTTCATAGGAGGCAGCGTAGGTGTAGGCTTTCTTCTGCTGCTCAGCCTGCTGCTCCCTCTGCTCCAGCTGAGACAACAGCATCCTGTTTATGGAGTCTGGATCACTGAGAACTTCTACCAAAGGCTTCAACACTAGAGCACACAGACACAAAGATATAAAAGGTATTGTGCATTTATGTACTGTAGAAATTAATGAAATTCTAGTAATTGACTCAGTGTCACTAACCCTTTCTCTGAACTGCAGTTAAGTTACAAGGAGAAAAGAAAACATACACAGACATACAGCATACACACATATTAAGTATAGCATCATGGGGTCTGAGTTACACACAATACAAACACTGGTATATCAGATGTATACAGACAGATAGTGGCAGTGATCCTGCTTTTCAGCCCACACCCCAACCTTTCAAGCTAAATTGGAACAGATACAGTACAGTGAAACAGATCTGTATTCCACTGAACCAAAATTTATGTTTGAGTCAGACTCATTTCTTGTCATCCGTGGGTTTTTAACTGCAGCACCTTTCTTATACGCTGTTGGAGCTGGAATTACCACGGCTGGTAGCACCAGACTTGACCTCCAATTGATCCTCGTTAAAGGATTTAAAGTGTACTCATCCCGTTTACCAGGACTCGATACAGTCCTGTATTTTTATTTTTCGTCACTACAGTCCTTGAGTCAGGAATGAGTAGTTTGTGTGCCTGCTGCCTTCCTTAGCGGTTCACAAAATGATTCTAATTCTAAACTAATCTAAAAATTACATACATTTCTACAAGTTACTGAAAACATGCTAATGCAAAATATGTAATATTTCTGAGTCAGCTGACTGACTGACTCCTGCGTAATTGTGCAACTGTTACTGCAATTACATTTCAGCTTTTACCATTACACTGTTCTTTCCAGTTGTGATCACTGTAACTGCTGTTTAGCAAAAGTTACAAAGGTTAAATTTTCCAAATTTGTGGGAAATACAGATCTAGAGACTGAATAACAGCTAGAGTAGTAGATCTCAATGCATTTTTGTCAAGTGTAATCTAATAAGAAGTTCTATTATTTCATCAATTACTATTCATAGCAGGAAAAGCACAGGTGTACTTATATCATTAATTATAATGGTTGCATTCACAGAAGTTGTGCCACTTCCAGGACTGAAGTAAGAGGCATGCTAGCTCACAAGCATGGCTAACTGGGACAAGTGTAAATGAAACAAGGACATCATTAGTGTTGTTAGTTGCAGTTGTGCTGCTCCTGCTCTGAAAAACTCAAAATGTCTGCAGTGAAAAAGGTCTGTTACAACTACACTGACACAATACCACTATACAAGAGGAAGAGACAAACACACAAACATACTGAGACGCAGATAGAAAAACAGGTAAACACATAGCCTATACAACACAAATGTAAAAACAGAATACATATTCTGTCTCATTCTCTAAAAACACTTAGTGTACTGTTATCTAGGAAACAGAGATTTATTTTGTAGCAAATGACAACACTGACTATGGCCTCAGTTGTTACAAATACCTTCATCACAAATACCTGGAGACTCTGCAGGTGTTATCATGCTGTCAACTTTTACATCTATCAATGTTAGCGATTTAACAACAGACTTTTTTCACAAACTAACTCAACTGATCACACCAGAAGGCAAGTATGCACAATACCCAGGTGTTATAACTGGAGCATCTAAATGCAAAACAGCCATTATTAAGGTTATTAATTACACTTGTGCTTTTCCCTGCTATCATATCAAAATGTCCGCCACAAAACCAGTCTACTAAATTTCGACTGATTTCAAATTAAGTTAATTTCATTCCCTTAATTTCCCACTTATGGTAATATGGCAACAGAAAAAGGATTGTTTGGTATAAAGCAGTTATCCACCATCACTTATAGCTGCAAGGGCCAGGGAGAGAAGGGAGTACATCACACTGTGGAATTGTTTTAAATAGTTAATATTAAATGACCTGGAGCAGAGCCAAAATAAAGCTGACATCCATACTTGTAATGCAAACAATCCCTAACACAGAGCAGCACTGGCTAATAACTGGTGCCTTGAAAGAGAAGCACCATGGTATTGTATTCCCTTATGTTCTGATGACAGCAAAAACTGGAACAGTCCAGTGTCATATTCAGTACTGGTATCCACACACAATCAAAGTACCTTTAGTAGTGATGACTTCTGTGAGGCAGCAGCGT
Organism: Toxotes lorentzi; assembly: GCA_037833715.1. NCBI lineage: Eukaryota > Metazoa > Chordata > Actinopteri > Toxotidae > Toxotes > Toxotes lorentzi. The sequence continues at coordinate 4,056,252 of JBBMJY010000002.1, read as the reverse complement.
AGTGTATGTGACTTGGCATCCTTTTGTGGCAGCAGACATAGCAGCAGTATTCTGGCTACACAGCGGAGGAAGGCCAGCTCTGAGTCTGGACTGACCAAACAGGGGTGGAGAGGAAATGGCCGAGCACACTCCTCTGGCCTGAACACACACACACACACACAAACACACACACAAGACACAGATTAAAAGTGAGATATAAATGGAAAGACACCAAGCAATTTTGAAATGCGACTCTAGGAGAGCTATATTTTAGACTATATTACGAGGTGCAACATCGTTCACATACCTGTGAACAGTTATTCATACTTCAGCTGTGTTGCATCTCATTCTCTTTGCTTTCTAAAACATGACTGAACAAGATACACTGCCGCTGCCTTGTTCCTAAACTACGGAAGACAAGGGAGGCCAGACATCTCTGTGGTGTGATCAAATCATTGGTCTTGCCTGACTTGCCAAGATAATGAAACTAGATGAAGTGTGAATCATCACTGTCTTTTTCTGTATGAGTGTGTATGTGTAAGTGTACCTGGCAGATGCTGCCTGGAGACAAAGGAAGTCAGTGTGGAGGATTCTAATGTTATCTACGCTTTGCTGAACTGCTATAATTTCACCCCATCTGCGTAAAAAACATTACTGTGCTGGTTACAGACACTCAGCTTCCTGAGTGCAAAGGAAGCTGTATTCAGCAGTGACAAAACCTTATGAGCACCAACATTACAACACATTATTTTACATATTATTTTATTTGGGGGTGATGAACAACAAAGCTAATGCAGATTTAACCATTTATAATTACTTATGTGTGTGTCTGCGTACCTTGCAGATGCAGTCTTGAGGTCAGTGAAGTGTGTGTGTAGGATTCGGATGCTGTCATAACACACCACATTGACAAGGTCAATGTCTGCAAGCCTTGATCTCAGTTGCCCGATCATCTGCCACCAGTCCTCTGACAGCATGGAGTACAACTGGCCTTCATCACGACTCAAAGGGATGTACCAGGACAGGATGTAGTCTCTATAGGAATAGTCAAACACTGCGGATAGACACAGAGAGAGAGAACTAGAATTTAATTTTTGTAATCAGTCTAGCTGTCTACACGGTCATACACAGCTCCCCACTCTGTGCCTTCTGTGAAGACATGGTGTAAAGAGCCAGACAGCTGCAGCAGAGAAAGAAACCATTAGATTGTATAAAGCTGAACAGTTCTTTACACTACAATTTGAATCTTTTGTAGACAAAGAAAATATACTTTTAACATGTGTAAAGATGCAATCAGTAATATTTTAATGTTTCTTTGCAAAAAATGACTATCAACCATAATTCAGTGTACTCATAAGCAAGGCTGATCAATGCCAGTCTTCTGTCAACAAATGGATTTTGAGATTTCAAGTTTTCTTCACAAGAGGAGCTGCCCCAACTGTTTTATTGCAAGTATTTTATTCTCCCAGGCCCCCTGAACTACCCACTCTGGTTTCATTTCCTCAAAACCCAGGTGTACACTTACACAACATCTGAAAAGTTGAGGAAGCTTCATCTATCCATCTATCCATCCATTCATCTATCTATTTTCTATACACATTTGTTGTGAACAAGGCAAGCCACCCACCCTGGGGGGCTGGATCTTAACCCACCATTCACTGGAGGTGAGGTACACCCTAGACAGGTTGTCAGCCCATCACAGTACACTGATACTCTGATAAACAACCACTCTCAAATTCAGACCTAGAGGCAGTTAAGAGTCACCAATTCACCCGACCTGAATTTCATCAAATGGTGGGAGGAAATGAGAGCACCTGCACAAAACCCACATAATGCACAACTCATATAGACCACGTGCAAACCAAAGGGGGGGATCCTTTCAAGAGGAAACAAGATGGTTACCAGTGTAAGAAATTAGAAAAAAACAAAACAAAATTGTGCTACACGTTTTGTGTAATTTTAAAAAATCTCCAATTTTAGTTTTATCCCTTTAACTCTTAAATTAAATTATGAAGTTTGAAGGTAAAATCACTATCTGAGTCAACTGCTCACCACTAACTGACATGCAATGTAAGATAAGTGGTGAGCTGTGGTACATAAACCCTGAATGAGAGGCATCAAACTTCAGCTTTTACCTATTGTGAAAACAGTGTGGCACTCAGTTTATCAGTTTATAAATACATCAGTGCTGGCTGTAAGCTTGAAATCTGTGAGCAAAATCTCAACAAACAATTTGTTTTCAAAAAACACTGGGGGTTTTGGTCAAAGACAAAACTTTGCGATAGAGCTGATACTGATTAGCATTACTGATAGCACCTTCAGCATAAACTAAAACAAGAGGCAAAGCTGCTGCTTGGATGTTACTACAAAAAGAACTGCAACTTGACTGTTATAAGCAAGTATTCTAAACAGGACTATGTATGCATTAAAAAGGAGAATCAACCATAAAAGTTCAATTCACATTGATGTTATAATAACTACATACTGATGTTATACGTCTGATTTGATTTATAGAAGAGAATGCAGCACTTCCATAAAAGATGCAAATCGAATTAAATCTTAAATCTTAAATCTTCTGATTTGTCAACTAATGGAAACATTTTTCAGCCTTTCAATTGTATGCAGTTCAAAGGATTTTAACATCTCTACAAAGATAGCTGGAGGAGTGGATAGTGGTATTGCATGTGATACTAGGGTCACAGCCTGGGGAGTTTTAATGATCAGGTTCAATAAATCATACCTGAGCCTATCAGATTTCCTGCCAAATCTGAGTGCCACCTGTTTACAGTGATTGCTGTATACACTGCCACTTTGTATGTTGCCAGTACACCATGTGGCAGACGTACTGAATTTTCTTGCATACAATTTAAACAACAGTGAGCTTTAGCAGGAATATCTGTGCCCTTTTTCCATTTATCATACAAAATGATATTTTTCTGCATATTCTACATTTGTTTCCTTGGGTTTTATCCCTCCTCCCACAATCTAAAGACATGCAGCCTGGGTAAAATGGTGACTCAATTGCCTGTGGGTGTTAATGTGTTTGTCTTTCTGTATGAGTTAGTGCTGTGATAAAATGGCGACCTGTCCAATGTGCAGCCTCCAGCAACCGTGACCCTGAAAAGGATCGATGATGTAGAAATATAATGGATAGATGAGTGGATGTTTGGAAAGGAGAGTAGTAAACTATGTGCCAATTTTACATTAGTAGATCACTATCCAAATCATTTTAAGTAGATCAGTCCCAATAATTGTAAATGTTACTGAAATATCACATACCACATGAGATCAATATCATTGTTATTTAATTTGGAAACTAATTCTAAGAATCCTAATCCTTGGAAGTCCCTGCTACAGAAGAGAAAGTATGAAAAAAAAAAGTTTTTAAGTGATTTTATGTATTTTATCATGTACTAGTCTTAACAACAATAAAAAGATATTAATAAAATGGTCCATGGGAAGCTAATGCCCTGAACATGAGAGCTTGATCTTAACACACAAACACTAATCATCAAAATAATTGACATCATAAACTCATTTCACACTACGACTAAAGGACCTTTTCAAAACACACACAGGAGCATGTGTAAATACACACTCTAGGTGTAAATCCTGGAGCCATCTGTTACTTGGCAGCCAGACATACTGCTCCACTCACTGTGTGTGTGTGTGTGTGTGTGTGTGTGTGTGTGTGTGTGTGTGTGTGTGTGTGTGTGTGTGTGTGTGTGTGTTTTATGACCAGGATATTCGACTGTTGTAATCCATTATGGGTAGGAGGGATCAGTGACAGGTCATGGTGACCAAAAGAGAAGGAGCTCCATCAGTCAGCAGTTTTCTCAAAAACAGAAGTAGAATATTTTTCAATTAGTGTCAGAGACATTTCAGACTCAAGTTTAAAAATGAAGCTTACAGTGTTACAAACCAAACAGCTGATTTTTGATGTGAAAACTCTATTTTGAAATTTTAAAGTGAATATCAACTGTAGTGTTGCATTACTGTAATTTACTAATTTATTAACTTGGCAAAGGCAAGAATTTCACTGTGGGAACTTTTAGGAAAAAGTAGAGGAGGTGTGCCATATTATATACTGTACATGATAACGATATTCTGACCCACTGAAGAATATCATGACTGCATACAGCTGCAAGAAGCATTGCAGAAAGCACAAAGTTATACTGCTGGTGGCAGCATAATTAGTACTGCAGTGCATCACAAATATTTTGCTATATTATGATAATATTTTAAGGAAAAGTCTATTGAGGGAATTTTTAAAGACATTAAGGACATCATCTAGAAATGTTATAATTACACTTCATATACACACACATTAAATGGCAGAAGGGAACAACAGTGTACCTAAAATCATTCTGAACACTGCATTGCCTTGACTTATACATTTAAAAACGTCCTTATTGCATTATATTGTGAGCAGTAAATGTAAAGCTATATAAACTGTCACATTTGAATCTCAAGTGATCTCAGGCATCTGACTGTCATGTGATCCAATTTAAGAATCCTGATTTGCTGATGCAATTTGTTCTTTGCGCTTTCTCTGTGAACAACAAGAAACACTCGAAAAATGGCAAAAAGCTGCTTTGCAGTTAAACTGAGGGCTGAAGTGACCTCTGCATCATCAAAGGAAAATGTATGTTTTTCTTTTGTTGTGATGTTTCAATGTTCGTTTCAATGTCTGCAGCTAATGTTTATGCAATAACCAAAATATCTCACGTGAAAACAAAGTTTCCACGTGAATTTGCATTAAAGTGGAAATAAGATGGTCATAAAACCCAAAAGTGATCCATCACCTTCCTTAAGGGCTTTGTCCACATTGTGTGACACCACCACCCTCCTGCTCTGGTTTGGCTCCTGAACTGGCACTGAAAATCGAGCCTGAAAAACAACAACAGCATCAGATCACTTTGTTTCACTTCAATCACAAATGAGGATGACAGCAGAAAATCAGGAAATATTGGGCAACAACAGGAAGGGGAGGAAAAGAAGACAGAGCTGTGTGTCAAGTAAGTCTAAAGTCCTGACAAATGTATCATGGCTCATACAACATGCCGACCATGCTTTTGATAATATTCCTCCACTGTCAACATCAATAAGTCATCAGGCACACAGCAGCACTCACTGAAAGGCAGCCGCTGGGCTGTGGCTGCCTGTTAAGGTAAGCCACAAGTCAGTTGCAAGGACACAATCACTTTCCTTGAAGAATAAATCACCATAAATGTGTGTGTGCATGTTTGTGTGTGTGTTAAAGTGTGTCTAAATCCAGCATGAGTCTGCCTCATCTATTATAGAACAACACAGTGAAGATCCGGGGGCAGGGAGAGAAGATGAGAAAGGGAAGAAAGATGGGTAGGAAAGGGAATAATGGAGGGTGAAAAAAAGCAGTTGAGATTTGAATGTGTCTGTTCAACACTGTTTGATATCTGTTACTGCTGCATTTACTCCGGTATGTTGAAGTTAGGCTGAGGTTAGATGTGACGGAGATACCATTACATAAGAGCAGAACATTTTTTCTGCCTATCTGTGAATTCCATTCTTCCAGCAGTACTGCAGAATGCTTCCTGATGACATGATTATTTCCCCATGTGATATCACGGGGAGCTGGTAGAGAGCATGTGCTTGCCAAGGGTGCACTGTATTTGTATGGTATGGGTTTGAACTAGGAGATAGCAGTATCTTACCATAAGCTTGTTGAAGAACTCCAGCCATGCAGCCGACTGCCTTGCGTTTCTGTCAAAGCTGCTAACTTTGAGAGGACTCTTCCTGACTAGAAGAACAAAGCTCCCAGCCAGAAAACACAGTAGAGCGAATGACACATAGATGAAGAGCTTCAAGAAGAAAGAGGTGAGGGTCAGGCCTCCCCAGGCCAGCTGAAACACTACTGCTGCCACCACGCCCAGACAGAAAGCCGGGACGAACCGGAAAGAGGAGCCGACAGAAGAGGCGGAGGTGGCAGACATGGGCCCCTCGTCTCCTCCGGTACTGCTACTCTCTCCAGCCAGTGCTGCAGTGGTAGTTGAGGGGATGGGCATACTGCGACCCCACCATCCATATATGTGTCACCGCTAGTTAGGCTGAAAAGTTGATCCGCTAGTCTATATGCCAAGTCACAGCGGTAGGTATACTGTGTACACTCGTGTATACCCTCAACTACAACAGAGTCTCCAAGAAGAGGCATCCCCGCTTTGACATTTCCTCACCGACCCACACTGCTATGTTTTCCACGCTCCTAGCATCGGCCCGCCGGGCGGCCACAGGCACGGAGCCCGGTCAGCTTAGTCATCCACAACGCGGCACTCCAGAAAACAGAACAGGGCACCAGACTCGTCTTGGAAGAGACTACAGGAGCGCAGAGTCGCCCAGAAAGCAGGCAGAGAGAGACCCGGTGTGATGGGATGGATGGAGCAACAACCACCGTCACCTTGGAGACAAATAGGCGGAAGGGTATCTTAGTGACTGTTGCTAACCAACTGGGTTAGCAGGAGGGTAAACTAGGAACTAAACTGATAAGCTGCCTGCTTTAAAACAAAAAAGAACATGAGATAAAAATAAGAGCCAAGAATTAATGTCAAACTGCTGCATGTTTTGGCTAAGAGTTAACATAAATGCAATAACGACAGCTAGCTAACTAGCTTGCTTGCTAAGTAATCAAATCAACATGAGCTAATGTTAGCTTACATACCTATCGTTAAAAAAGGTGTACGAAGACAACACTATATTGTCGCTTTTCCTCTGTGTAAAAGAATCTGGTGGAGTCTTTGCAGTGGCGTTTTAACAGTGCCACAAACGTAGGACAAAATATATCCGGTCCCAAATCCCCGACAGATAAAAAACACGCAACTGTTATTTTCCTCGAGCTCCAGCTGACTGCCAAGCTCTCCGAGCGTGAAAGGGTGTCAGCCAATCAGCGCTGGTGTTAACCACGGCCAGTGCGCCTGTTTTAAAATTTAACACAGTCCGAGTGGGCGGGGAGGGTTTGTTCGATCGGCGTTGGGATGTACTGGGAAAAACACCGTGCAACGGGACAGTTATGTATTGTAATCAAGCTGACAAACAGATAAAGGATCATGCCTCGTTTCTCTGAGGGTACATTTTTCTCTCAGATAGCGGCTTCAATTACTGTCGACATGAAAAATAAAAACCCTTTCTGTTTTGAGATATAAAGGCGTCATTGTGTCAAGTATAAATACAAAATTATGTTTTCACAATGGTGACAAATCATACTTCAGCCATGTCCACTTCAGTTCATTTCACACATTATTCTGGAAATCCACTATATCATTTCTTGTTCTCCTGATGTCTATTTTGTAGATAACAATAGTAATAATAAATAACTAAATTATTAGAGAAGAAAACATCTGTAGTCTAGTTTGTCATAGACTAATAGTATTATTCGGAATGGCTGACACAAAAATTGTAGACCACAGATAATCCCTAAAGGCCTGATGTTCATTAAGGAAACAACATGCAAATCATAGGGAGTGATAAACCAGCATTAATCTATGGATTCATAATCAAACAAACGAATGACAGCAGACTAATTTTCATCAATAGCAATATAAGTGATAAAATTATAGATTTTTGTCATTTTAGACCACTAAAATTAGCTAATTTATTTATTTTCTTCTTGTTTGCTTTCAATGGCCCAAAAAATCCCCATATCCATCTTGTGCTTATTACTAAGAGGCTCATGTCAGCACTGACACCTAGTAAGTTTATGTTATGTGTATAGGTTAAATCCAGTCTGACCTGGATGTGGCATGAAACAGCTGGAACAACAAACAAGATCATCAGTTCAAAATATGTGGGAAATAAGACTTTTACACTGTACTGTTCAATCGTAAACAAACAGTGGATGATGTAGTGAGATTCTCCTCTATATATCGCAGATCAAACACTTGTCAAATTGTCAAATTTTTCACCATTATATTCTTAGTCTCCATATTAGATTTCAGACGTAATGTTTAGTAATATGTAAAGTGTGATTGATATTTGCAGCGGGTCAGTTCTCCTCAGTTTTCTGATAGTGGATTGGCATCTGGAGTTTTTCAAGATGCTCTTGTAAAGAAATTAAATTTTATAGATCTCTTCAAATTGGGACAATGTCTCATTACAACAGCAAAATGTCCGCTGACTATGTAACCCTTGTTCTCGAAATGAGTCATTATGACAGATTTTTGTCATGACTACTGACAGTTAACATTGTTACTTAAGAGCAGACCCCAAACACAGTGGTTATGATAATTTTACCAATTAAGAGTGGTCAAAAGAAATTGTTTCCTTGGTTTATTTCTTGAATTATGGTTATAATAACATGGCAGAGACAGAGCCTAATGAACATTTACAAGCTGAAATGTTATTAATAATTTGTAAGAGTGAGATGAAGTGCAGAGTATACTAAAACCCTAAAAGTATTCATTGATAGAAAGCTGTATTATTGTTTGAAAAAGCCCTTCCAGCTCTTGTTACAACCATTTTCAATGATATGGTGATGGCTCTTTACACTGTCTTCAGTCTCATGTGATGTGGCTGTCTCTGGCAGCAACATTAGTTTTTCCTTTTCTAAACTAAAACAGACAGCTGTGTGTGCATGCTACTTCCCCTTGCAACATTCACATCTCTAAAAAAGGCAAACGTTCACAAGTTTCACAAGTTCTGATGATGCAGACTACATCTTACATATGTTGCTATGTAAGCAACCTAAAATTTCACAAAATGGTTAAAGTGACCAGTTTCATTTATAACTTCAGAGGTTTGGGTGACTGAATCATTGGGTCATCTTGGTTACTCTGCTTAGTTACAGCTACTCTTTTCCATCCAGGTGTAATATGACACCAAGTTCCCATGGGATTTTAGCGGATCATAAGATGAGAATGACAGTATGTTTTTATGTTTCTAAATGTGATTTTACACCAAATAACATAACACTGTTTGCCAAGCTGTTTCAGCTACAAAAAACATAGATCTGATATCTGTTCATGTCTGATCTAGGAAGGTGGACTGGGATTAACAGCATTGGGGTCGTCAGTGGGGTCAATTTTGAAGTCAGTGGGTCGCAACTTCATGATGCTGGTCTTCAGGGAATACCACCATCCTCTCCAAGTGTACCAAACAACACCATCATCTGTCACTGCACTGTAGTGACCATTGGGGTAGTATAGACCATTCAGATGGGCTGAGTGACACCTCGAGAGAGAGAGAAGAGGAAATGATGTTTAGTTATTTTTTGCAGTAATGCAGTAATGGCTATTCTGTCTAACCACAAAACCATACTTGTTGAACCACCAGCCTCCTTTGTCTTCCTCAGCACAGTTTCCTGCGTAGTTGTCATTATCCTGGTCGTAGGTGCTGAATTTCATGCCCTGGTGACCGGCCCACCCTGACACTCCAACCTGATAATTTCCAGATAGAGCATCTCCTGCTGTTCCTATATAGGCTCCAAAGCTAAGTCGGTAGTGATCCTGCAGGGAGAGATATCAGCTGTTAAGAGCTCGTCAACTTGCACAAGCTAAAAATGAATGGAATAGTTAAACATTTTGGAAAATGCATTTTCTTGCAGACTTTAAAAGGAGAAGGTCAACACTCTTCTTGTGTCTGTACATTCAATGTGAAGAAGTACTTTCAGCATGCTAAGCTAAGCTAACCAGCAACCATGTTTTAGCTTTGTATTTAGTCCAGAGACATGGAAGTCTCAGGACATAAAGTAAGTATTTCTTTAAGCCTGTGCACAAGGAGAAATATTGAAACACAGGAAAACGCAAACACATGAAAACAAGATGCTTAGATCCACCAAATAGTTACTATACATTAGTTAGTTTCCTTAGCATTATCAAATATTTGTAGTTTTACCCCAGGAAAAAACATTCAGTTTAATATTTTTCATCAGGAGCGTCCACCTTTTCATCAGCCACTTTGAAGTTCTTGTACTCAGCGTAGCGCTGGTTACCATCAAAGTCTTCCAGGATAATCCTCAGAGAGTAATTAGCTGAAAGAGACAGATTCAAACAATAAAAGCCTTCTGAAATTGGAGGGTGGTCAACCTATATCTATACAACAAGAAAGACACCGGTTTTCCTTAAGGTAACCTGCTGCAGCTGGAAATAAGAGCAGTAAGAAAACTGATTGAGGGTTTTTAGAAGTGGTGTTGACCTTGTGTAGTGATGTCATGCAGGTTGTCATTTCCAAGCCAAAATTCTCCTAATTCTGTTTTCATGTCTCCGAAACCATCCTTATACTCTGCCCATGACCTAATAGATAGATAGACAGACAGATAGATAGACAGATAGATAGACAGACAGATAGGATGCTTCATTTCTCCCATGATTTCATCATTTCACACTAATAGGTATCAGACTTCAGACACACACCTGTTAAATGTCTCTTTTCCATTGATCCGTCTCTGTATGACGGTCCAGCCACCTCCGTCACTCATATCACAGTAGACTCTGACGGTTTTGATTCTGTAGAAACCACTGGATCTGAAGCCAGAGGTGAAGACCTGAGAGCAGTCTGACACACACGCACATACGCACTCTGTGTTTGATACATTATTTGGTTTCTATTTCAGCAGTAAGACAACTGAAATGCAATATTTTGAGCTTAGTTTTCAAACGTTGCTTCCCAGTTCTGAGGCTGTGGGCCTTGCTGACCTGTGTACTCGGTGTCCTGGGTCTTGTTGGCTTTCGCTTTATACATGGTGCCAGGTTGGTTCAGCAATTGCAGTCTGTGTAGGAGGAGTTCCTGTGTCTGAAGCTGGCCCTTCAGAAGCTTCTCCTGTTCCTGCAGACGAGCCACCTCCTCTTGGCAAATGTCTGTTGCCTACACACACACACATTGTACACATACATGTTTGTATGTTTGTAAACATATGCATAGAGTAGGCCTAATATAAAGAAACAGAAGTCTGCATTCTTCTACGTTGTTTCACTGTTATTTGATCTGTAAAACACTGCTGCTCATTTCAAGGAATGTAGAAAATTTAGATGTGCAGCAGGTCAGATCCTTAATAAATGCTATCAGTTAGCAATAGATTATAAAAACTGAACCACTACAGAAAACAGATCAAACTTAAAACACCCTAGATCTAACTTAAAAACAACATTTGGGAAATACACTTAGGCCTATTTGCTTTCTTGAAAAAAGTTAGATGAACAGATTGACACCTCTCCCATGCATTAGTGGTCCAGTAAACATACAAGGCTACAACCTTAGCTTAGCTTAGCTTTGCTTTGCTTAGCATAAAGAATGGAAAAAGCTAGCCCTACTCTGTCTTTGGGGCAGAACCCCTTGTTTCCAGTCTGTGTACTAAGCTAAGCTAACCATCAGCTGGCTGTAGTTCCATATTTAATGAGAGTGATAGCAATCCTCCTACCTTTTAATCTGATGTTAAATCAGGGTGATTAGGACAGACTCTAAGGTAAATTTAACGTATCTCTCCACCACATCTTTCCATAGTTAAATATGTTTCTATTATATTATAATGTGTTTATATTAAATATTTCCAATTTAAATGATTTAAATGCAAAACAGCAAAGAGAGTACTTACACAGAGAGAATGAGAGCAAGCTGTGATGACTATCAGTCCAGTGAGCAGCTGCAGTGGGCCTCTCATCCTCTTCTTGTTTAGACAGCACAAAATTAAAAGACCAGAAGAAAAGAAAGAAGGAGACTTCTACTTCTCAGAGCTTAATTTAACAGCAGGTTAGATTTCCCAACACCTGGAGCGAAACAAAGCTGTGGCCAAGGAGAACCAGAAACCCACAAAATACCTGATTCTCTACAGTCATAAAATATACAAAATATGCAGGGAGTGTCTAGAACAGATGCACCTTTGCCAAAACTGGCTGCACTTGTCTCTTTTTATTTTGGTGCTATGTAATAGAGCAGAATAGAAAAGAACAGAATAGAAGCACTGTGTCATTTTCACAGAAGGTCATGTAAAAAAACAAAAACAAAACTATAACCATTTTCCTCTACAAATATGTCCATCTGATCAGAGGAGACAATGCCACAGCCGCAGCATCAAGTGCTGCTCAACATCCCCAAATCTCTCTCCTTTTGTATTTTTAACCATCTGTCTTGTCCTCTCTTTTTGTCATCACTCTCTTTTGTTATCCATTTGCCAGCTCTTTGATTTTTCCTGCATGTCTGCTCCTCTAGCTAGTGTTCTCCGTTAGTGTCATTAGAAAACTTGAGTAGTCATTGACGAGCTGTATTGTGCCATTTCAAATAAATGTTGCGAGGAGCTTAATGCCACTGAAGGTCAGCTCTGAGGAAAGCTGGAGGAGGCAGAGCAGAAGGAGATGTTATATCTCAAAGGATCACAAAACAGCTAGAGTGAGTAATGAGGCTGTTGATGATTATTCAAAAGGGAGAAGACACAAGTGTACACAGTTTTAGATGGTGAAACTGCAGGTTTCATGTGATGAGAAAGCGAAAATGTGTATGTTCCTTTAACAAAATATCAATAAAGACAACAATCAAACAACAAATCTTACTCCCATAGTGCAGGGATGTTGTACATGATGTTTATGTGGAGATCACTTTCAGATCCTGAACCCAATAATAAGAAAAACAAAATCATTTTGTGTCAAAGTTAATTTTTTATTGACCAAAAAACATTCCCATCAGGCTTTTTTATGTATGTGTACTAAAATACTGTATACACACATACCCATGCGTAACACTGAGAAATATTTCTTTTAGCTTTATAAGTTGTTGAAACCTACATGTACTGATACTTTTAGTGAAGCAGGGCCATAATGCAGTATGTTTAATTAATCAGTCCTCAGTCATCAGTAAAGATATAATTACTCAGCATCCTCTTGTGAGCTGGCAAGGCTTCCTCTCCTGAGGTCGTTGCACTGATCGATGATCCTAAACAAACAAACACACACACACACACACACACACACACACACACACACACACACACACACACACACACACACCGGCTCAATCACAGCAAAAGCTGAATTTGTTGACATTCAGACAGCAAAGGTTCAACATGCTGCCAGCAGCCATTTATATTTATGTTTTATGAAAAGAGTTACAGCAGATAAACCAGATCTGTCCAAAAAGGTCTTTACATTACCACCATCTGGCAAAGCAGCAAATATGTCATTTTGACATTTCAGCTACAGACGCTAAAACACTTTAGTTCCACCCAAGCAAATGTTAAAGTATTCTGCATCTTGCAAGTATTTAGCAAGATGATGTATGACCTCTTCTTTACCAGACATCTCGTGTTGACCGGTGCTGTAACTGTGCCTGGATTCAATGTTTTTGCTTGACAGCACCATGCCAGAACATTTCTCAGAACATGGTCATGGGTTATTTATGAAGAGAACTGCCTCTCTTTAAACCCCTTCACTTCCATCTTACATACTTTGTGCTCAGAAACCAGATAATACTTATTATCTGCACCAATATGTCAATTAGATTTCACATGATGGCTGGTACTCTGCCTCTCTTTTATACATTAATGTTTTTCCAAATGAGCTCTTGCATCTTCATGATCAACAATATCACATTATCAGTCATTATCACCTCCTCATTATCTGTTCAGACTCACATTCAAGACTCTAAGTCAGACTTCCTCTGGCTACCCTGAGTGTCTCTCCTCCTGGTTACAGCTTTAGTGGCCCTTACTGAGAAGAGAAGAGAAGAGAAGAGAAGAGAAGAGAAGAGAAGAGAAGAGAAGAGAAGAGAAGAGAAGAGAAGAGAAG
>JBBMJY010000002.1:3987288-4021993 GCA_037833715.1 Toxotes lorentzi | reverse complement strand
CTGCTGCTGCTGCTGCTGCTGCTGCTGCTGCTGCTGCTGCTGCTGCTGCTGCTGCTGCTGCTGCTGCTGCTGCTGCACTGTCTATCACTCTCCATTCACTAAGAAAAACATTCATTCCCTTATATGTATTCGAAAATAACCATTAAACGTGCTGTTCAAGCTTAAGCGGTCATGTGGAATTTGACATTGTCTCACCAGGTACAGACCTATAGAATATTAATTCTCCATCATTTACCAAATAGACCGCAATTAAAAAAAAAATTGTCAGTATTATTATTCATAATAAACTGAGATACATTCATAAAAATTGTTTTACAAATATTGCATTTGTGCATGTGACTGACATTCATAATCTTCACTGAAAATTGTGTTTCCAAACTACCTTTACTGTGCATCTCACCAGCTACAAAACCAAGAAACACTGCGCATTTTAAGTCATTGTTCGTATATTTGTGACTCACATCCTGAGGTAGGCTGTTAAAAATTAAATTAAATTTGCTGAATGAAAGCAGTACAGCAGATGTGCCGCAGTCAGTTACAGCTCTTATTCCCTGCTCCTCAGTAAACACAGCACCAGGCTTCTCCTGCTGTGACGGGAGAAAACGCCCTGAAACGCTCCTTCCTCTTACCTGAAGACCGATGTGCAATTCAGTAAAATCACCCGGGGAAGTGAATCCCTGCGTCGGCCTCTCTTTGCTCCTCTGTCCCGTTTTCTTCAGCTGACACCGCCCGGTGGGGAGAACCGCTCCGCCCCTCCTCGCCACTCCTTCACTAACCAACCTCCACCACCTCCTTCCCGTCAGCGGCCCTGTTTGTCCACTTAGCCAGGAAAGCATGTATGTATATATATACGCATAAACATATACACTGAACATATACACTAATAAACATATAGACAAAATATGTACGCTAAGAAAACGGAAAGAGAAACATGGAAACAGCTTTCTAAAGTTGCTCCCTCTGTGGACAGTTTTCTGCTGATGGGAACCCATTTTAATGCAAAAGCACTGACTTATAGCCACTAGGTGTGTTTATATGATATATATTATATATTAAATGTATTGTATCAGTTAAAAAGTGCACTTTGGAGGGTGGTGCTCTAGTAACAAACCAAGTCCACTACTTGAAAGGTGATTATATTTGTATAATCAGCTGTTTCTGCAAAGTGTGTTTACAATGCTGATGATGATAAAATGACATGATAAAAGGACATGATGAAATGATCAAAACAAACATGATGAAATGATAAAAAACAAACATGATGAAATGATAAAACAAACACAATGAAATGATAAAACAAACACGATGAAATAATAAAACAAAGTTTTGAGCTTATTCTTGGTTTGTTCAGCACAGTGGCACTAGATCACTTTTACAAATAAAAATCTCCTTAAATAACCATTTAGAGCCATATCAGCATTGTCTGCTCTTTGAACAATGTTTCATTGAGTGTAATATTTCACTGTCCCTCGGGGGAGGCCTCACCCACTCACTGTCTGATGAGCATTATTGGCCAACACTGTTTGACTCACACCTGTTGATAATCCTGAGGATGTTCACTTTAACCCTGTAATGTATCTGACACACTGTGCAGTCATGCATGCCACTGTGGTGCAGTGACCAGTTTGGATGTAAAATAATAAAGTGCTACCTGGACATTTCAAAATAAAAGCCATTTACACTGAGACTGTTAACCTTAGATTATAATCACCAAGCATGGTAGAGTAGATTGTGTTCAAACTGTAATATGCAGCAGGTCACTGATTATTCATTCTGAAAACAAGCTTTATCCGTAAGTATAACTTTGCTGGTGAACTGTCAGAGCTCTGCTGCTGCTACCAGTCTCTACATGCAGGAATTCCTCCTTTCTCCCTCCTCCTCCTCTCATTCCTACTCATCTCATACCTTTCCTTCCTATCCCTCCCCCTCCCTTTTTTTCCTCTTCCCTCTGCACTTGTATCTCTCTCTATCTTTGGAGTTGATGTGCTGAATCTTGTCAGAGTAAATTCCTCCTCTGTGGCAAAAACCCAGGAAGAAATTTCCAGAAGGTCTTGAGTTTTCTGTTTGCCACCCTTTTCTTTTTCTGGGAAACACAGCAGTGGGTTTTCACTCAGGGCTGTACAGTTAGCGTCCTCGTGCATGAACTTGCTCACTGTTGTCTGTTCATTTTAATTTGTGGAAATTTTGTCTATGCACAGTGAACACATAATTTACATATGGCTGAGTCTGTGATGAATTCACAAAATGCAGGCATAAGACAGGGGAGCTACAGCTTTAACACACATTAAACTCAACAATAAAAAAAAAACTAGTCAATGACAAGTTTCCTCATTTTAAATGTCTATCTGAATGTAACACTTTTCTAACCTTTATTTATTCATGCACGTTTAACATTCAGTGCTCCATTCAAACTGTGAAAACCTGTGTGTGATTGTGCTCTGTTAACCCACCCTGGGCATATCAAGTTTTCCTCTCTAGCCGAGTTGTGACTTTGCCTTTGAATGTTAAAAAGAGGACTAGACAGTGATGTCACTGAATGGCAGAGAGTGAGCACTGACAGAAAAACAAAATCTTTTCCACATCTGTTGTTGGTCAAGAAGCAGAAATAGATGAAAGCACAGAAGTTCATATTAACATAGTGATATCCCTATTAAAAGCCACATTGTTAAACAAACTGCGGTAAGGACTGCAAATAAATATTAATTTTATTATCAATCAATCTCTTGATAATTTCTTGGATTCATTGTCATAGTCTTTAAATTGTTGGGGGGAAAAATCCATGATGACATCTGGTCTTGTTTTGTCTGATCAACAGTCCAAAACTCCAAATATGAAAAACAGAAAGCAGAAAATGCCTGGAACCAGAAACGTATGTTTCTATAATTAAAAAACAACTGAGCATTAAACTTGTGATTAGCTTTGTTAATTGAGCACTATAATAGTAGGGGTGGAAGTATAATGGAATCTGTTGATCAGCTGTTCCAGCTCTGTGTGTAGTTGTTTGTTTCCTGATTTACTTATTTAAAGTAAAATTAGTAAATAAGGAAATGAACAACCACACAGAGCTGCCCGGTTAGCTCAGTTAGAGCACGAGACTCAGTCTCAACAGCAGCACACCAGACTCGACTCCTTTAATCAACTGATCTCAGTCTTCAGACAGTTGATTGGTCAAACTGTGTGCTCTTGATTGGTTGGAACAAAAACCTGCAGCCACACGGACCTTTGAGGAACATGTTGAAGACCTCTGGTCTAAAGGAAGATGTGTTAGCTATGTAAACTCAGAATATAAACTGCTGCACACGAGAAACGCAACCTCGTCTGCAGCTGTGAGACTGGAGTCAATGGCTAGTGAGCTAATTTGGGCATTAGCTTGCTAATAAAGATAACAAAGTTTATTTAAGACAAGTAACAACACTGTTCACTAGCAAGGAAACTAGTGCGTAAATTTCACTGTGACCTTTTGGGCACGAAGAGCAAGAAAATGAGTGTGTCAGAGAGATGCACTGAGACGAAGTCCAGTCAGGCAGCGAGTGGAAACACCTGTGTGGGTGTTGACCACTGTGTTCAGGCTCTCTGAGGAGTCTTTCATTATCCAAGTCCAGTCAAGTTAGAACATAAAGAGACACCAGGGTTTACAACCAATGACTGTGGGTTGCAACAAGAATAAATTATAATAAATACATATAATACAATTAGTAAATATGTCTATTGTATTAAGTCTCTTTTAAAAAAAAATCCTGTGTATATTCTGGTGAATTACTTTGTGTGCAGTCCTATTACTGTAATAGAGAAATAATTTATGATAAATTTATTTCTAAATAATCTATTGATTTATATATTTTTAAAATTTGATTCAAGTAGCACAATTTAACAGAAATATATATATATACAGTATATATATATATATACAGATAGATAGATAGATAGAGAGAGAGAGAGAGAGAGAGAGAGAGAGCTCCCAAAAAATCCAGTGTATATTCTGACTCATGTGATAACGCTAATAGCAGGTCAACAAGCCAAACAAATGAAGTTGGTCAATTCACTATTGTTGGCTGCTCGTCTGCCTCGCAGTAATGTGTGTGAGAGAGACACTGATAAGAGGAGATGGAGACAGAAAGATCCACAGACAGGCACTAATGAGGGAGAGAGACAGGCAGACAGGGAGAATCAAGGACACTGACTGAAAGACTGACCACTGTGCAGCTTTGGCAGGATGTGGTGGATGCTTTAAACACATGCTTCTATGACTCATAAACAAAACACATGCAGAACAGAAGCTGACACTGTTTGCAAAGTGTGCATCCCAATGACTTTGAACATTTCATAGAACTGTATACATCTGCATGTTTGTGTTGTGTGTTTGCCCAGGTAAACATGAGTTAACCATCAAGCTACATTACACAGCCTGTACAGTGACTTAACGTACGTTAACATACTCAGCGTAACATTTACATTATTGGATGTGTAATCGATATCAGCTGATCAGCTAACAACATTATCTGACTTAAAAAACAAAAAACAAAAACTCTCATATATCAACATCTACACCAGCCTTGAAAATCCTGTGTCCAGTTATTAATACAACCTAACAAACCTTTGTTTCATGCAGGCTTTGATTCTAGTCATTCAGTGTTGGTGTTCATGTGATCCTACATGTAGACCACAGAGTAAATCTCACACCACTTGGAAGTGTGGTTGGTGTGTGGTAGGGTTGTTGTGCTGAGGCAGTGGTGGTGACTCCATCTTTATTCATCTCAGTTTTGGAGAATGAGACATTTCTTCTCTGCTTGAGATTCAAGAAGCTAACATGGCTGAATTCTTAACTCATATGTCACCCTCGTGATTTCTGAATGAGACCACATGTGGAACTATTTCTTGGCGGACTAAACCAAACTCATGAAGTGATAGCAGGATGGCCGGGTGGTTAATGAAGTCATCCCTTTAACCAGTGGTGGAAAGTATTTTACTTTATGAGATTATTTCCACTTTATGCAATGACAGCTTTAGTTACTAGTTACTTTTAGGATGAAGATTTTTTTGTCACAATGGTTAAAACAACAAGGTTTTAAATACAACATATGTTAATAATTAAACCAGTGGTTTCCAACCTTTTTGGCTTCTGACATTTTACAAAAAGCAGTTTGTAGTCAGTCACAGTTCAGACGTCTATGAGCTCCACCAAATGCTGATTTTTTTCCCCCTCTAACCTTTTCACAAATATCAATATATTCAATATCTCACCAAAAATCAAAGATTAGAGAAAAAGTCCAAAACCTGAAAACAGATTTGTGTGCCAGAACTTTGTTGTTTCTTCTTTCCTCTCCCATTCATCAGATTTATCTGGTCTCCCTGTTTATAAAACTGTATATAAAGCAGTTCAAACCAGCTCCAGCTGCAGCAGCTACAACAGTAACATGCTGCTGACACACTGATGCTTCAGTATTAATCATCTAAGCATGTCATATAATATAATATTATATCAGTCAGATGGACCAAACCACTACTTTTACTTTAATACATTAACTACATTTTGCTGTTATTACTTAAGTAGTAGTAGGACTTTTACTTGTGCTGGAGTATTTTTAGATGACTGTATTGCTACGTTTACTTAAGTAAAGGATCTGAATACTTCTTCTATCACTGCCCTTCACCCTGATCAGTGTACCAGAGTTCAGTCCCTTGTGCATTTGCCAGGATATTGTAAGTTTTACCTGTTTCTGTCTGAAACTGTGAGTTTTACATGGCCACTATAAATGGCTTCACAGCTTCCTGGTGGATATAACGCAGTGTTGGTAGGTGTAAAAGCACTGTGGCATTAAAGCTTGGTGATGGTGTTTACTGAGATGAAAGCTGGAGGTCTGGAGATTTTCATCTTTTGCTCTTTCCAACTGTGTGGGAATGACAGTGCTGGCTGCCAGTCAGCTGTGGTTTAACGCCCCTGCAGTCAGTTTGACACGAGCTGTCGACCTGTTACTTTCTCAGCACACTTCGTCTGAACTGGAATTTACAGTTCTCCTGAGTACTGAGTTTCATTAATGCCCCATTCCTCTTCCTTCACTGTCTACTCCCTCCTTCCAACACTACCACATGTTTATCTTCTTCCCTCATCCTCCCTCTCTCCCTCTCTTCTCAGGAAGCAACATTCAGAAAAATAAGCCCAGAAACATTCACTTTTTTAGCCTCAAACCCCAGCAAACCAGAGATGTTTTGAGCCTTACATGGAGAAAGAAAAGTTAAAAAGCACCTTGTGGGAGAGATATTAAAAACATCAGAGGATGTTCCATCACATCCTGTGTTTGTGAAGAGGTTTGACCTCTGACCTCCACTCCAGTACAGTTGCATAAAGGAGTGGGAGAAAGGAATGCCTGTGACCGGCCACATCCAGTGTTTTGTTTGTGTTTTTGTTTTTGAACAATCTTGCTGAATACAAATGTACAAATGTGCTGAGAGTGTGTGACCACATCTAATAGTTTACAAATGTATGGGTGTGTTTTTTCATATAGGCAGGTCAAAAAGAGAAAACAGTAGCAGTCTGTGTTGTTCCAGAGGCAACACTGGTGTGTTCATCAGTGTGTATCAGGCAATATAGTTGTGTATGAGAGCGACAGTGTGGTTTTAGGCAGGTCCTTTAGAGAACAATACACTCTGTCTCCAGACCACACCCATCTTAAAGTGACCACCCCCCTCCCTTCCACTCACTTTAGCCCACTTGTCCTTATTTGGTCGTGCTGCCAGCTCGGCCGATGATTGGTTGAAGGAAAAAAAACATTTTAATGGAGACACACACCTGTGCAGGCTTGCACACACACCCACCCACACTTGTTCTCAGCATCTCCCGTGCGCACACACATGAACACATACTGTACACACTCGATACCCATGTTTCCCCGATATTTATTGAGTGTGATTGCTGCTTAAAGTAATGGCATTAAACTAATGCAATAAATACAATTACTATACTGAATTATTTACTTAAAGACGCAAGCGGACGCAAGCACACACTCACACAAACTCACACCCCAGGCACTGTCTTGTCTAGACAAGCAGTCAATAATATTGTCAGCCTGGAAAAACACACAGCTCATATTTGCATCTGACAACACACCACTGTCTCTATATCTGTGTGTTTTCGGTGCGAGCACAAATTAAGACACCGAAAAGCAGCATTCCAGACCCCACATTTTCAGGAAGTGGCTTCAGTAATTTCAGTAATGACTTCAGTAATTAAAGTGACGTCAGTAATTTGAGGAAGTTGGTCAGTATCACTGAGAGAAGTTTTGGTCTGCATCTTTATCTCCAGGCCACATAGTTAATGGTTGTAGATCCTGCAGAAAATCCTGATCACTGTCTGTGGCTCTGAAAATCCCCACTCATGTTTTTAGAATCAGAATCAAGTTTTCATGGGCTGAAGATGATCTTCTCTCCTGATTTTTTTTTTTTTTAAATTGTGCTTTTTATAGTGATAAACAGTCGAATGGAAACTGTCACAATATGACACACTATGGTATGATCCTGTAAAGTGAGCTACTTGACCCTGATGGAGAGGAACAGCGACCTCTAGCTGACACACAAAAGAAAACATTAGGAGAGGTTTAGGTTATTTTCACATCACATATATTTTATTACACAGATACAGAAAAAAGTGCAGTCTATGGATTTGTCCAATTTTTCTTTTTATTTATTGACGTCATATCAGTTCACCCAGCGTTGTCTCCTTCAGTCAGTGGACTCTCCTGCAGACTCCAGTTCAGATAAAATGGCTCTGGATGGAAACAAGATAGTGTGTGTGAAAATGGGGCTTTAGTAAAATATATACATCAAATCAAGATTAAAGGCTACTAGAACTTTTTTCTTTGTATTTCCCAGCAAGGCAGTGTATGAACTGGTGCATGTTCATTTTTCTCTTGTTACACTGCACCCAAGATATTTAAGACTAAGCTGCGGTGTTAATCCAGTCTTGGTTTGCTCTTGGATTATAGTTAGACAGGCCTCACAAAAATAACAACTCATTTTAACTCTAAAAAGGTATCTCCCCTCCAGGCTAACTCTGAACTAAGACTCATATTTCCATGGCAACAATCAGTGACACCTTCTCACTAGTGGTATCAAATACCAAAAAATATATTTTTAGAGAGTGAAGTAACTTGTTTGAAATCTCAAGCATCTGCAACATTCATAGACCACAGCATCTCAGCTCTGCTACATGTCAGCACTGTGCTGAGATCCTATGCTACTGTAAACCTTTTGTAATGTTACAGCTGGATTTTCACGGTAACATGTCCTGTAACTGCTGTGCTTCTCCAGATGGCAACCACTTTCTGCTGTGGCTGCTCTGTCAGACTTGTTTTTGAGTTTGAGCTTAGTTAAAAAACAAAAACAAAACGTCCTTTTCCCTTATTTGTCACACGACAGTTGTTAGTGATTGCCTCAGATGAAAACATGCTTCTTGTTGTTGCATTAGAATTCTCCACTCCTCACCTTTGCTCCTCCGTCAGATCAAACTCAGCCAGTGTTCGCTTTGCCAGCTTTGGCGTTGCTGGCAGACAGAAGGCAGCAGACAGCTGAACAATGGCCACTGCTCTCTGGGGAGAGCCGTCGCTGTGACACACTGACAGGAAGTCGTTCAACAGCTCCTCACTGGAGAAGAACACAGCAGGAAACACATGGTCACAAACTGATCGCTTCATTTCTATAACCTGTTGGAATAGTTACATCCAGAAACGCTTGATATAATGAATGTAAGGCCTGATTATTTGTACAAACATGTTTAATTACATCTTTATTTCCTCGCAGTTGTAATGTGTTTACTGTTTGTGTTGACACCTCCAGCATGCTGTGATGACAAGTTGGAGATATTGGAGCCAGGAAAACAAACAATCCAACTTTACTGTGGCTACCAGCTGGACAGTGCCATTAAAAAAATCCCCAGATGGTATTTTTTCCAAGTGCAATATTTTCTGTTTATATGTCAAATGATGAACATGTCATAAACCAGAGCTCTGTGGTCACTTTTTCACAGTCAAAGCTGACTTCTGTATGGCTGTTTGGGTAGAGACTTACGTAGGAACTCTGTTCATGGATTTGAAGAGCTGTAGCATCTCCCTGCAGAGTGAAGGATGGAGCAAAGATGTTAGATATTTTTAACAAGCTCTCCTGTAAATGAATGGACAGACAGAGACAGACCGACAGACAGACCGACAGACAGACAGCTGTCACACTCACCAGGCCTTTTCGCTCATGTTGGCTCGCAGCAGCAGGGAGGTGATGTGTGTGAGAGAGGAGTTGCTGTGCTCCAGACCGGACTTCTCTCTGTCACCACCAAACACAGTCTCTATGTCCAGAGCACATGCTGCAAAAGACTCTTGAACCTGCAGACACACAGATTTTGTTTCACAATCCCCCAGAGGGAAGATCACAGAGTCAAAAACTGACAGTAATCTGTTTTGAGCACAACAATAAAATTAAGCCACCACGTCCACGATGCCCCCCCCCCCCTCACTGACCTCAGGGCTGTGTCTCTCTCTGGCCATCAGGCTGAGCAGCTCCTCCACAATGTTTAACCTATTATCATGACCCTGAGACCGGATATCTGGAAAACAAGCAGAGAACATGAGATTTGGAATATTGAGCTAAAATCACATAATGATGATCTGACTTCTCATGATTCACGCAGGTTACGCAAGCAGAGGCAAGCCAGAGATGGCAGAGTTTCTATCACTGTACATTTTAACTGGAGATCAGACTCACAAGTGATTAATCAGTTTTAAACTCACCTTTCCATATCTGGGGCAGCAAATCAAGGCGGTTGTCTGTGTCCAGAGCCTGCAGCAGGTCTTTCAGTCCCTGAACGTTCGGGTAGTACAACTAGAAACAGAGAACATCATGAAAAAGCGATGGTACGTGTATATTAGAGTTAAATATCAATCTCTTTGTCTCCTGTGGGGAGTCACTGAAAAAGGCTCAAACATGCTAAATTAAGTAAGTGCTGAAGTCCAATATTTTATTTATATTAGAAATAGATCGAATGACTGTATATCACCAAGCTCTATGGTTTCCCTCAGCTCTTTAGAGCTTTTTAGGCCCTTTTAGCTTATGTTTCTCCTCTGAGCTGGAGGAGACCAAAAGGAGAGCAAAAAGAAGGATGAATATTAGGCTTAAATTTGTCGAGCAGTCAGAAACACAAGACATCTGCTGGATGTGTAAATGTGAGCGACTGCTTGCTAAAATGCTTGCCATAACAACTTTCCAGTGTCCAGTGTTGTGTGTTCTGTTTGTTCTAGTCGCCCAAGTAACAAAAAAAAAAATCTACTTGTTCAGCTTAAAATTAAGGTGGTGACCTTAAACTGCAGACAGAAACTAGATCAGTCTTTCGTATACATCTATGAGCTATGTAGTGTTTGCATAACAGTTGATGTGACCCCCACTAAATAAAAGATTAACACCCGGTTGTGATAATAGGAGTTTGGTCGCACTGTGAAGTATCAGCTGCAGCTTCTAAAAAAAGATTTTACAGATTCATGACATATTATATGAAATGGTCGAGAGTAGTACACGTGAACAGGGGGAGAGAGAAGCAGTGATGTACTGACCGAGGGAATGAGCCATTTGTACCACTTCAGCACTGTATCAATGTCCTCCATCAGGCACAGCAGGTTGAAGAAGCGACCACTGGAGACGACAGAGGTTCAGTTACTCAGGACTAAAGTGTGGAAATTCATCTCATGCATTTGTAACAGAGCTTCTGCCCTGGAGAACACTGTTACATTGGGCTTA
This sequence comes from Toxotes lorentzi, assembly GCA_037833715.1. Taxonomy (NCBI): domain Eukaryota; kingdom Metazoa; phylum Chordata; class Actinopteri; family Toxotidae; genus Toxotes; species Toxotes lorentzi. The sequence goes on along the minus strand of JBBMJY010000002.1, from coordinate 4,011,220 downwards.
TGATGATGTGGTTTAATAATGTGAAACAATTATTATTTACTCTACATAATCACTACATATCGGTCTAAGCTGAGGCTCAGAAATATTTGCTCTGTAACTTATATGTGGTTAATTAATTGACCAATTATTTCCTGCCACCCAGTGGCCTGGCTGTGGAACTGCAGGGTATATGTTTTAGGTTGGTGGAAGGTTTTTACTCACTAATAAACACTCTGCTGGTACGGATCTCCCAGCAACCTCCAGTTGTCTCCCACCTCCACTAGACTCTGTACTTTATAACCCAGCTCCATATCTTTGTTATCCAGACACTGTTATGACAGAGATGGGAAGAAAGAGAAAAACAGGTTGGGTAAAGAGAGGAGGAGAGGATGAGGGTATCTGTATGTTTTATGACAAATTTAAGACTTTTAAAATACCTTTTAAAAGCTGGTGAAAATTAAATCTTTGGCTCATGTAACAAGTGAAATGAACAAAGCCATCAAAACCAGCCTATATCTAATTTAATATAGCTAAATATAAAACCTAAGGTTTTGACAATAACCCTTGAATAAATCTAAAAATAGGCAAAGAAGCATCAGTGCTTGATAATATACGCCATTTGAGAATCTAATGAAAGGACTTGCACTCTGCAGAAACACATCAGAGATAAATATTTCTACAAAAAAATAATAAAAAAGACTTACTATTCTCATTGCACTCGCAAAGAACACAACTGGAAAGAAGAAGAGAGAATAAGAGTTATCATAATATATAACCGTGTTTTTTTTTATATATCGATTTTAAATAATGCCATAGGTCAGAGGTTCTTCTCTTGGATGAGTCAGTGGTTTAGATTAAATTTAGTTTGTTTCCTTTTTTAAAATCGTTTAATTGTTCTATGCTTTAATTTCAGAAAACATTCAGACATTAAATTTCAATATAAACTGGAAAACTGCGGTGTTCGAACACTTTGACCGGTAATGCTTTATTATCAGCTCTTACACATCCACTGCAACATACCATCATCAGGGTCCTGGCAGGTGAAGTGGCTTCCAGCCAGATCTGAAATGATTTCCTGTAAAACGTCAGTACTGGTCAAGTTAGAGGAGGCTGATCTATAAAAGACTGCCAGGACATGGTCGAAGGAGGCCAGGCTGGGAGCTGAAAACACACACACACACACACACACACACACACACACACAATTATTACTGTGGAGATAAACAGGAATAAGCTGCCCATAAAACTCTTTAATGAAACACGAAATTCTGTTGAAACATTTTAAATATACGTGTGTGCAGTGTGTAGTTACCTATTCCCACAGCCTTCATCTCACTCAGAGTCTGTAGGGATTTTGCTCTGGCCATAGCACCACAGCGTCTCAGAGCCCTAAGGACACTGTTGAAGGTCAGCAGGTTGGGCTTAACTTTCTGTTGGTTCATCTGGGTCAACAGCTCCTGCGGGCAGAGAGAGACACAGCCAGAGGACTTAGCAGGGTCACAGTGTGTAAAAGTATTTCACTTGATGCACACACAGCTGGCTTCGCTATAAGGTTCTGGTCTGAGTTATCACTGAAGGAAAATGCTGTCTTACCACATTAGTGACTTTTACTGCCGTATGATTTTCAGATGACTGAATATTTAACACTACACTTTATTAAAACACAGAAACCATGTTAATGTTCTAAAAGATTAATATCAGTATGAAAGCACATTACATCAAATGACATAATCTGCACTTCAAACTACTTTATAATGTCTTCTTGATTTCTGTAATACTGAACACCGTGTGGATCCATAAATATATATTATTCATCTGAAAAAAAATCAAACTAATACAAAAACAGTAGACTTCAAAAGAACAGTGTTTTTACTGTTCCAGTCACATTTTAATGCCATGAAAAGGTGTTTGTACAAGGAAAACTGCTGATTCTTAAAAGAACAACAGTGTGAAGGGTCTTACGGTGATCAGCTCCCATCTCTCATCGTATTTTTCTTTGACATCTGGAGCTGCTAGGATCAGTGCGTTGAAGATATGGACGTCAGCTGGACACAGAGGGTTGGGTTATTAATCTAATACACAAAAATTTCAACAGGGATCGACAGCAATGCTCACAGTTAACTGTGGGTTAGATTTAGTAAAATAATGTTTTGTTTTTTTTTGTCAGATTCAGTCATGGTAGTATTGATAAACTTGGGCACACAATGTAAGATTCAATTAAACACAATCAAATTTCTAAAACAGCCACAAGAATAAAAGGAACACACTGAAGACACAGTGGACACACGTGAAGTGTGTCTGTGAGTTTCCTTTTTCAACTCACCAGTCACTTTGTTGTTGAGCATGTCAGTGTACATGCTGTAGGCCTTTGCACAGGCTCCATGCTGAAGAGAGACAGACACAGATAAGCAATTAATCAAGGATGCACCAAAGCACTTATCACTTAAAACCTGTGGCTGAATTATTTTAAGCAGGTAATTGTAGCTGATGTGAGTCTCCCTCTCATACTAAAATGAGCAGGCCATAAGACCACAGCTAACAGCAGTAATGAATCTGCTTGTACCTTCACCATGCCTCTGATCAGAGCAGAGTAACACCGTGTGTCTCTCTCTGGCAGCAGGTTAAAGATTCTCTCTGCGTTGTTGTTTTCTTTCCACGAGAACTTCAGCACGTCATAAGCCCGACGGAACCCAATTCTCCTCTTCTTCACCTCCCCTCCTGACTGCTGCTGAACACACAAGGTTATACAGAAGAAAGCACACATATATACTGAAGTGTTAATATGATGCCCCCCCCGAAGTTCAGATCAGGGATGACTCACCATGTCCTCTGTCTCTGCATCCCCGTCCTGGACAGGTTCTCTGTCACAGTAGAGACAGATCAGGTCTAACAGGTCATGGGTTGTTTCCATGGAGACTGCTGTGCCTGGAAGACAGACAGTGGATGTAGTAGGGTTACAGTAACATTTATAAGAGAGAGAAAATACTGTATACTGATTGTGTGTGTGTGTGTGTGTGTGTGTGTGTGTGTGTGTGTGTGTGTGTGTGTGTGAGATCTCACCAGCTTGCAGCAGCTGGTCATACAGGTCAACAGCAGCTGTAACTTTCCTCAGGCTGATTCGCTCCTTCAGTGCCTCCTCACTCACCTCCTCTAGACACGGTGACACCGTCTCTGGCATCAGACACTACACAAATACACACACACACAAAAAAAACAATTCATTATTTCTTTGTAAAACAACAATTTTATCATATAATAGAAAATGAGTGCTGTGAAATAATGTTCATAGCATATGCAATGAGTGCCAAACCAAAAATACTGCAGTGCAAGACCCAAACTGCCCTTACAGCTCTGACTGAAGGTCTCAGCTCACTACAGACTGGATTTACGTGGATAAATGGATACATGAACTCTGTCACGTCTTCTTACAACAGCATTTTTTAAGCATCAAAGTGAAGCCAAACAAGACAGTTTTGTTATGGTTACAATTTGTTCTGCTCACACTGTGCTGAATTAAACTGTTCAAGCCTGCAGTATTACAATATCTGACTTCTGATCTTCAGGTTCTTTATTACAGACACCTGTGTGTTCAGTAGGAAAGGAAGCTTTCTTACTGGTATGTGTGGCTCAGCAAAGTCTTTAGTGAAGAAGTTGGGATTGCTGTTGACAAAGAATTTGGCTGCAGACCTGCCGGACTCCTGAGCAAGAAAGAACAACTTCTGCAGAGAGAAGAGAGAGAAAGATACAACAGTTACAAAATATGTCACAGTGACAGACTCTGTCTCTTGTGATTACAGCAACTATACAACAGAGGGCAGTCTTTGCTTTAGTTATCAATGCAACAGTGATCAGTCATGTTAATGTTGTATTTGACTGCATCTTCAAATGTTCTCAACATTATCATTAAGAAACAGTGGGTGTTATGATATTATAACCTTTTTTTTTTTTTTTTTTTTAAACCAAAGCTATTTCACTAATAGCTAATTAGTGATGACTAATGTAAACTAGAAATGTATAGAAAAGAACAGCTTTTTCTCCCAGCATGTTGACTTCTTAACTGTGCATAAAGGGTAAAAACGACCATTAAATTCTGATGCAAAGGACGTTGAAGTACTTACAAGGTCAAGTTAATTAAGAAAGTACTGAAGTTACACATGATACCAGTTCTGGCATTCAGTCTTTATTTAGTACCACCAAGATTAACAGCTATTGAAAAATGACAAAATTAAATGAAAAAAAAAATCAAATAAAACCTTTCATATTGATAGTTTATACTACAATAATCCTGTGGTTCCTAAATAAGTCCATTTAAATGACGAATGACTGATTTAAGAATGAAAATAATTAAAAAAACAACAACAAAAAAAAACAGAAAAAAGGCAGCAGAGTAAAGCTGATGTAAAGTTTAGTATGTTTTGACATACAAACTCAGTAGAAGTCCTGGGAGAGAGGTAAGGGTCGTCCTGGAACTGGTAGTTATATGCTGTAGGATCCTAGTGATGAAAAGAAGAGACAGTGAGCAAATAGATAAACTAGAGCACAGCTTTATATCCACAGTGATAAAAGCAATATTAAAGAAGTAGGGGAGCTCTCACCCTGCTGACAGTCGCAGCCAGAGCCTCCAGCACTGCCTCTTTGCTCCTGTTTATTAAGAAACACTGATTCAGAGTCTTGTTTTTTTAAAAGAACTTTGTCGTCTAACAGAATGACACCTGTCTGCCTGCGGTGTGTGACACCTAAAACTTCATATGGCACGTACCATGTTTTCTTCCTGGGGATGACAATATTCTCTGTAGATTCTGCAAAAACATGGAGAAAAAGGTACAATTTTAATGACATTTAAATGACATTATAACCATTATAAATATCACCCTGCCTCTAATGAAATATACTTTGTTGCTAGAAGGTGATTAGGTCAAGTCTAAGGAAACGTGCAGAATTTATCCAAAATCTAGACTGTCTGACTTCCCAACCAATCACTGGCCCAAGCCCATTCACTCCTGCTGAGAACAAATATTTAAAAATGGGACAAACATACTATTGTATTTATTAAGAGTTTAAATAATTTAACATCAAATTTTACTCAAACAGGAGTCAACGGAGCATTTGTTGACTATTTGGGACTATTTTCAGCTGTGGATACACTCTTTCTAGACAACAGTGAAGCTCCATAGATAAATCAGGCGACACAGACAAAACTTGTAGCACTTCTTCATTCGAGGTGGTCCTTTCATGCAATTTGTTCACAATAAGAAAATGCCGAATGCCACAAGCCTAAACAACTTGTTATATCCTGGATACATTTCTTAAATGAGCCCTTGACAGGAGGATGACTGGACTTTGCATATGTCTAAAGCAGGTAAAATATCCTCACACTGGCATTCTGTAAATTAGCAAATGTTGTAATCATGATCACAAACGTCTTTCTAATTTACCTTTAATAGCCTCAGCAGCTTGTTGATGTAGAGCTGGAGTCCAACCAAAACTCCTGGGAAAAACATTAATGACTTTGAAAGAAGAAGCTTAAAGTTACATTTTAGAAAAGCAGACTTCTTAATTTACAGTCCTGTATTATTTCATATCTACTGCCCAGGCAGACTAAACCTAAGAAAGGTTAGGTCCAAATGTTGTGAGGCCTTGGTCAAGACAAAAAGACAATGACAGACATCACAGCACCAGACGAGTATTCAATGTATGAGGTTAATACAGTGAAAAAGCAGAATTATGGCAGACATTTATCCTTTATTAAATGAAATAAAATACGGTCCTGCGTTCAACTTTTTGAAGCTTCTGAGGTAAAGTACTGTTTAAATGCCTCCAGATCTACATAAATATCAAACAGTTTGGCAACATTGCTGCAGTGATGTTAGTTAGCTTCATGCAGATATGACCTCCTGACAAGTGATGCTAGCCGCAGTCTTCATAGGATATCCTATGATTCATAGGACTCATATGGTTATAGGAGTCCTATGACAAAACAAATAAAGCCGACCGAATAAAACACAACTGTACATCTCCTCTTACCTGTGGCCCCACAACTGCTCCAAGTTATTTATCAGAAACCGTCCGTTTCTCTGGATGCAATGCCCTACGTGCCTCCCGGACGCCGCCATGTTGATACAAACTGAAGGATTCTGGGAGAGAGAAACCATGTGGACCAAAAAAAAAGGGGGGGAATAATAGAAGGAATTTGTCCCTTGAAGAGTTACTACGATTCTCCCACAGTTTACATGTGCAAAACTTTATTGATTTTCACTATATATGATATTTTAAAATATATATATATTTTGAGTACAAAGAAAAACCTGGTCACGTGTGTTTGTGTCTCCCCTCTGAGCTGAGGTTTGGTCTGACCTCCGACTTCCCCACGTGTTGGAACAGGAGCAGGTCTGCGTTGCGTGTACTTTAACTGTACACCATGAATTTGTATCAATAAACCACAATAAATCGGAATAATTCTCCAACATGTTGTTTGGAAAAGAAGTGCCATGGCGGCGTTTGGAGGGCATGTCGTTTGGCATGTACTCTGCCGAAGAGATAAGGTGAGAAATAGCTTGTTAGCTTTTGGCTTAATGCTAAACATGAGTTCATAACAACATGCCTGCTCTGGTCTTCTCCTGCATTACACTCATACTTTAGCAAGGAGTTGCGGTGTAAATGTTCATAATAACTACTTCATATGAATTTATTTACCTTAATGGGTTATTATTAATGATTTCATAATTATTTTTCAGAATTATTTATCGCCCACCAAATGTCAGTCAAGTAAAATACATTTGAACTTGAACTTTTTCAAGTTCCTCCCTTGTTCTTTTCTTGTTTTTTTTCTCATATATTTTAAAATCCAGCCACATGAGGATAAAAGACTGTGGAATGTCCTTGATATAGTGGGGCAAACCATTCTAACCTTTCTGTAGTATGTTTATTCTTCTGAGAGCCCATAAGAACTGGGGTTTACTGAGGACCCTGGATTGACCCTCTATGGGCCCATCAGGATGACACTAAACAGACAAAATCCTGAATACACAGTTAGGAAAAGCTAACAGTTATTCTGTGAATGCTAAAGGGATCAGAGAGCTGTTGAGAAGCCAGTATAATTGTGGATAGCAGTTGATGAAATATTTTTTTCCAGGAAGTTGAGTGTGAAGGCGATCACTAACTCCAGGTTCCTCGATGCAGTTGGGAACGTGGCCCCTAACAGCCTGTATGATCTGGCCCTGGGACCAGCAGACAACAAAGAGGTACATGTCTACTGGACTCATATTACATATATACTGTATGTTGTCCAGTACAGTAATGACACATCTATAACATGTTGTAGATCAGTGTGTGTGCCTGTGAGTGTAATTACATTTACCTTTTTTCATGTTACTGTCTGTTATTGTTTCTTCAGGTGTGTTCAACCTGCTGTCAGGACTTCAACAAGTGTCCGGGACACCTGGGACATGTGGAGCTACCTCTACCTGTATACAACCCACTGTTCTTTGATGTAAGTATGTCCACAAACACAGGATACACACAGACATGTGTACAGTTGACTAGTACTGGATGTAACACTGATAACCATGGACCAAACTGAGGGGTTAAGGGCTGATAAATTAGCTCAGATTTTTAAATCATTTTCTAAAACATGCTCCAGTGTACTTGCTTTTAGGATTTTTTTTTTTACCATTCTCCTTCATCAGAAACTCTACCTGTTGATTCGTGGTTCCTGTCTGGCGTGTCACATGTTAACATGTCCCCGAGCTGCCATGCATCTGCTGCTGAACCAGCTGAAGTTGTTGGACCATGGAGCCATACAGGAGGTCTATCAGACAGAGCAGGTTCTCAGCCAGGTGTGTTTATACTTGCTGTGGCAACTCATTTTAGCAAGATTACAGGCTAAAGGACACTTAATCCAAAAATAATTTTTATGGGTTTTGTGTGGGTCTGTTGAATAGAGTTAGGTATTTGCTTACAGTGAATGTGTATGTAATTGTTTCTCTCCTGAAAGGTTGGATGAAAGTGTCTCTTCTCGCTGTAGCTTAATGGGGTTGTGAAGCTATGTAGAGCAGTTCGTTGTTTATACTTTATTTATGAATGTGTGTGAACTGTGTGTGTTAGTACCTGGAGGAGAATCCCAAAGCCACTGGAGATGAGATTGAGCAGGTGCTTAAGGAGTTTACAGACACAGCACTCGGAGTGAACTCTGAATGTTCAGAGAACATCAAACCAGTGAGTACACCTGTCCACACAAGTACAAAGACATGCAGACACAGTAACACTCAAATACAAACACCTTAAATCACTTGAGGACTATTTAATATGACTTAAATGTGTAAACCGTATTGTAGCATGCACTGATTTCAGCCAGACCATGGTTCATTTTATTGTTTGTGTGTGTGTGTTTTTTTTTTTTAGATTAAACACCTTGTTGAAAAGAAGAGCAGTCTGATAAATGACTTCTGGAGGATCCACATGAAAACTAGGAAATGTCCGGGCTGCAGGTAACTTGATAAATGACAAAACCACAAACTCATTTCTCATTTAATTCTCATTTATTTCTGATCATTGGTTTTCTGAAATACTTTCTAAATCATAACCTTGTTATTGGTCTGGTCATACAGTGCAAAACAGGGACTGATGTCCCATCAGGCACCATAAGTGATTGGTGTCTGTAACCAAAGTGAACTATTCTGACTTCTGTGCCGTGTTTTCTACACTCAGTTTGTGTTATATATGATTAAAACTGAATCAGTATTAGAGGTGAAAGTGATTATTTACCCGAAAATCAAACCAGGGTGCTAAAAATATCTCTTTTCCTAGATGTTGCTGAACTTTTAATTGCCAGTTTCCTTCTTAAACCATGGTGTTTGTATGTGTGTGCATAGGAGTGGCAGGTTTACAGTGCGTCGTGAGCACAACAGCAAGCTGATTGTCACAACGCCATCAGGAGTACAGACCAGTGACAACACTGATGGTGAGTAGTATATTTTGTACATATGCTGTTCATTCTTTATTATTATTATTATTATTATTATTATTATTATTGCTGAGTGGTGTAGTAATCTGTGGGGAAAAAGCCTCTTTCTGTCTTTGCTCTTGTGGAGGTGATGTATAGGGTGCCCTTTGTACATCTTGAGTAACCCCTGCCTGTACATACAGTAGATGGATCTTACCAAGTTCTTATTTATGTCTCCTTGCACAAGATCTGGTGGCTGGAAAGAGAGTGTACCTGACTGCTAGTACTGCAAGAGAACACACCAACAAACTGTGGGAGAAAGAAGGTAAGTCAACAGAACAGCTGTCCTCTTTGCAGCCCACGACCCTGTGTTTAAAGCTGGTATTTCATGGATGCTGGTGAGAGTGCTGAACTACTTACATATATATTTAAACATTTAAAGATGAACACTTAAAGTGTGGTCTCATGAGAAGGTCCACGTGACTTGAGTAGTATCAGATGAAGAAATGGTAACATTTAAAAGAAATCTATGAAAACTGAATGGTAGATTGCAAATGTTTAAAGATGAAATAATAAAGATTTAGAGATTTTGTTAATGAGTCTGTGGATGTAATAGATGACATGCTTTCTCTAACTTATTATTTCTATTGTCTCTTACCTTAAACCACATATGTGATAATCACTACGTCCTTCTCATTTCCCTGTTGTTTTGGGGGATTCAAAATAGAAGAGTAGCAAAAAAACAAAAACAAAGTGAAAACCTTCTTCATTTTTGGTGGTAAGAAGGAATAGTTTTCAAATTATAATCCTTCTCTCCTCTGTTGTGTCCAGGTTTTTTCCTGAAGTGTCTCTTCTCTGGGCTGGAGGAGGGCATGGTGTCAAAGGATGGAGAGAAGGGTTTCTATCCTGACCTCTTCTTCCTGGAGCTGCTGGTTGTCCCACCTTGCAGGTACGGTATTTAATGTGAAATTTAAAAACTCACCGCAACAATTCATACAGTACTCACCACATCAACTAGAATGTTCTTTAAAATCAAAAGGAAAACATTTATGTGACTGCTGGGAGACATTCACAGTAGGAATAAAGAGTAGGCCTAAAAATAGAACATAATTTGCCATGGTTTATGATATTATTTCAGTAGTATTTATTTTGTATGACCAAATGTATGCTGATATTTTGAGGTTAACTGAGGTTGTGTGATCATGTTGCCTTATCATAACCTCACACCTCATCCTGTACCTGTCAGGTATCGTCCAATCAATCGACTGGGTGACCAGATGTTTACTAACGGTCAGACAGTCAACATGCAGGCTGTCATGAAGGACTGTGGAATCATAAGGAAACTTCTGGCTCTCATAGCTGGGGAGAAAACTTCTCAGGAGGAAGAGGTAAGATCGTGTGTGCAGGTGCTGACCTGTAATTCATGTTAGGGTACGAAAAAAGGTTGCTCAGATCCAGTTAAATGATTTCTGTGGAACAGTCAGCCACATGGTGACTGGGAACAGAACACGTCAACCTGTCCTCTCATCGTTTCCAGGCCCCTGATCAGACAGACCAGTCGTTTCTGTCGGGGATCCCTGGACAGACATTAACAGATAAACTCTACAACGTCTGGATCCGACTGCAGACCCACGTCAACATCGTCTTTGACAGCGACATGGACAAAATGATGACAGAAAAATACCCTGGAATTAGACAGGTATCACATCATGCACAGCTATTGTGGGTAACACACAGCAGCATGGTGTCACATAATGTGTTTTGTCCTGTTTAATATCAGACTTGAGATAACAATGTTGTTCCAGCTGCCTCTTTATCTGTTGCATCAACAACAACACGATACAACACATCATAACATAGAATAACAACCTGCAGTGTAGTAACCCTTCCTTTTTATTGGCTGATAAAGAAATTCCAGTTGCCTGACTGTCTCCTCTCCCCTGCCAGATCTTGGAGAAGAAGGATGGATTGTTCCGGAAACATATGATGGGCAAACGAGTGGACTACGCTGCACGATCTGTCATCTGTCCAGACATGTACATAGGGACCAACGAGATCGGAATCCCTATGGTACATCTGACTCTGATTCATTTTCCCCAAAAGAAAGAGTAGCTAACATAAAAACTATCAAGACCGATCACCAGAGCTCACAAACTCTCTAAATCTCTTGTGTTTTTGTGGAGGTGTTTGCCACCAAGCTGACCTACCCTCAGCCCGTCACTCCATGGAACGTGAAGGAGCTTCGCCAGGCCGTCCTCAACGGGCCTAACGTCCACCCCGGGGCCTCCTTGGTTATAAACGAGGATGGCAGGAAAACCATCTTATCAGCTACCAGCTTTGCACAGAGAGAAGCGGTTGCCAAACAGCTGCTGACGCCCTGTCCTGGTCCACATAAGATGCCAATGAAGATAGTGAGTGAAGTACTCTGGTTGTACACTTACAGCCATAAACCCTTGTGCACCCTGCAGTGTCAGTTTTACTGTCAGCAGCATAACTCCATGCTCTTCTTTTTCTTTTTTGTGTCTCTGCAGGTGAATCGTCATATAAAGAATGGAGATGTGTTGTTACTCAACAGACAACCGACTCTGCACAGACCCTCCATACAAGCCCACTGTGCCCGAATCCTACCAGGAGAGAAGGTGAGACCTAATCGATCTAGGCTATGTTCTGATTTGTGATTTATAATAGAAGCATAGTGATATTATTCTGTTTTGTTTGAATTAAATCTGTTTGCTGGACTTTATCAGCTGATTTTCTCTGATATACATGTATGATATCTAACAAATGTTACTTTATCTCACGTGATACTACAGGTATTAAGGCTCCACTATGCCAACTGCAAGGCGTACAATGCTGACTTTGATGGAGACGAGATGAATGCCCACTTCCCCCAGAGCGAGCTGGGCAGAGCAGAGGCCTACACGTTAGTCAGCACTGACCAGCAGTACCTCGTCCCCAAGGTGGGTATACTCACACTGCAAGATGCTGGACTTTCACATGACACTGCTCGGCACAGTTCTCAACTCTTAGGCATGGCCATATTATACACTGCCTGGCCAAAAAAAAAAAAAGTCGCCACCTGGATTTAACTAAGCAAATGGGTAAGAGCTTCCTGTTGGATAATTACTGCATGGGCGATTATCTTTCAGCAGGCAACAAGTTATTTAACCCCAACTGATGCAATGAGTAGCTTCTCATTTCTTAAACAACCATGTCGAAAGACATCCTGTGGTTGTTGCAAAGATAGTCTGTTTGAGAAGGGTCAAATCAGTGGTATGCATCAAGCAGAGAAAACATCTAAGGAGATTGCAGAAACTACTAAAATTGGGTTAAGAACTGTCCAACGCATTATTAAAAACTGGAAGGATAGTGGGGAACCATTGTCTACGAGGAAGAAATGTGGTCGGAAAAAAATCCTGACAGATCGTGATCAGCGATCACTTAAACATCAGGTGAAATCAAATCATAGAAAAACAACAGTGGAACACAGGGCTATGTTTAATAGTGAAAGTAAAAGCATTTCCACATGCGCAATGCGAAGGGAACTCAGGTTATTCCATCAGTGGATTTTTTTCTTCCCTGATGCCATGGGCATATTCCAAGATGACAATGCCAGGATTCATCAGGCTCAAATACTGAAAGAGTGGTTCAGGGAGCATGAAACATCATTTTCGAAACAATGCCACAGAGAATGGGTGCTGTAATCGAAGCTAAAGGCGGTCCAACAAAATATTAGAGAGTCTGATCTTTTTTTTTTAGTGGCAGCTTTTATTTTGGCCAGGTAGTGTATTATTCAGTGCTTTGAATGTTAAGTCTTCAGTGAGTATCAGCTCTAACATTGCATATGCTCAGCCTGTCTACCCTCATTGGCCTGGAGGTCTGTGTTATGTAGTCATCTGGATAAATCTGGTGAATAAAACATGGAGCCCTCTCGGATTTATAATATGGACCTAAAGGTTTTACTCAGTGCATTATTCACCTAACTTAGAAGCCCTGATTCAGGACACCATAGGTAACTTTACATAACAGTAACTAGATCTGGAAATCTGTGAGCTGGTTAACTTGTGATAGCAGAGGTTACAGGAGACTCGGTTGTCTTTAGCAGAAGCCTTCATGGAGAAGTGTTCAAGAATTTTCTTTTCTCTCTCTCTCCATTTCTCATTAGGATGGTAAGCCTTTAGCGGGTCTGATCCAGGACCACATGGTGTCAGGAACAAGAATGACCATACGAGGCTGCTTCTTCACCCGAGACCAGTACACTGAGTTGGTCTACAGAGGACTGACTGACAAACCAGGCAGAGTAAAACTGCTGCCGCCGGCCATACTCCGACCACAGCAACTCTGGACAGGAAAGCAGGTAAATCAACTAGTGAGTGATGCTCAGTTCTTGTCTTCTTCTTCATACATGACTGTGTCCATGATGCACTTGGTGTTTCCTGTAGGTGGTGTCTACGCTCCTGCTGAATGTAATTCCAGAGAAAGCTGTGCCTCTCAACCTGGTTGGCAAATCAAAAATCCCCAGCAAGGCGTGGATCCAAGTCCCACCGCGCTCTGCACCAGGATACAGACCTGACAGCATGTGTGACTCACAGGTACACAGAGATTTCACTTTTCAATCCAAATCGATGTTTCAGCAGTGATATGGCTTGATACGAACTCCTGCATCCTTTTGCCTTTGGTTGAAACTTGTCTCTAGTATGAATGAACCAGTGACTCATATGATGTTTGAAACAAGCATGGACAGCAAATTGGGTAAAACATGGTGTGGAACTATTCATGTTTTGGACAAAACCCCTAAGGAGACAGTCTTTGACATGTTCATGTTGTCATATATTAAGTTCCCTTTCTTCCATTTGTCTTTGCTTCCCAGGTGGTGATTCGTCAGGGGGAGCTGTTGGTGGGGGTTCTGGACAAAGCTCACTACGGCTCCTCAGCCTATGGTCTTGTCCACTGCTGCTACGAGCTGTACGGAGGGGAGACCAGCGGCAAGCTGCTCAGCTGTCTGGCTCGACTCTTCACTGCCTACCTGCAGCTGTACAGAGGCTTTACTCTGGGTAAGAACCCAGATACAGTAAATAAAACACACGCTAAGATATTTGTTTCTTTCTCTGACACTGAAATTTTACAAACAGCACAGTTGGCTTACATTTGTCAGTTGCTGCATGTAATTCATTGAAGATAAAAGATGATGCTTTAAATTTTTTTGTGTGTGTGTGTCTAGGTGTGGAAGACATTCTGGTGAAACCGGGCGCCAACAAGCAGAGGAAAAAAATCATTCAAGGATCACTGAAGATTGGCACCAAGGTGAGTTTTAGCACCAGCGTGTGCTGCTGAAATGAACAGTGTGATCGTGCTTTCTTTATCGTTAAGTCCAATAACATGGCACACGCAGAACGTCCGTGAGGCGCAGGCGTAGAGCACCTTCGTAAAAGCACCATTTTTTTGTCACTCAAATAAATAGAAGATGTGAGCCTAAAGCAAATGAGTATTTACAAAGATTGCAGCCTTGTCAAATTCAGTGCTTCCTCCTCAGTGGATGCCACTGGCCAAAATGGCTGCCACATTAAAGGTGTAGTTCATGGGCCCCACTGTGCTTCAACGTGGCCGCTGGGGATAAATATGTACTACACACAGACATTAACTAGTACAGCCAAAGACACTGTTATGCTGTCTCCACTGATTGTTGGTGTCTTAACTTCATCATAGTTAAAGAAAAAAAACGTTAAAAATTGTCTTGTGCTTCCTGTTTTTCAGGCCCTCCAGGCAGCCTTCAACCTGCCCCCCAACGTGGATCAAGCTGAGGCTCAGAGCCGCTGGCAGGACGCTCACCTCAACCCAGACCAGAGAGACTTCAGCATGGCTGACCATAAATTCAAAGAAGTGGCCAACCAAGTTAACAATGATATCAACAAGGTGTCACTATTATCATTAATGCACAACACCACAGAGGGAACAAAGAACTTTACAGGAACTCAAAGGAGGAGCAGCTTTAGCAGTAGTTAATTTAGTTCTTTTAGGTTATTTCTTAGAACATCTGCTTCAGGTGAAGTGCTTTCCAAGATGTTCAGTGATTCACAGTGCTTTAACATCCTGTTTTCTCTCCTGTACTGAATCCTTTTCAAAAGTCATGGGCGGTTACAGAACAGCAGATGTGTAGCTGGCAGGTATTCATTGTCAACCAGCGGGACACAGAACTGTGTTACCAAGTCTAGCCAAGTAAACTGAGGCAGCAACGAAAACATAACAAGTAGAAAGTCTTCATCCCTGTTACATGGTGGTTTGAAGTGTATGGAGGATATTGTGGTTAAAGAGGCTGAGCACATACTCACAAGTCTGGCAGGAGATTTATGTGGCATGTGTTTTCCCCTCATTTCCTGTCAGCTTTGTGCTGACAGGAAACGTCAGCACAAAATAAAATCCTCTAGAAAAACATGTTTAAAAAAAGTTCTGCATGTTATCAGATGTTGGAAACACTGTCTTGTGTGTTTGTAGGTGTGTATGCCAGTCGGACTCCACACCTCTTTCCCAGACAACAACCTTCAGCTGATGGTCCAATCAGGAGCCAAGGGATCTACCGTTAACACCATGCAGGTACTTTGCCAACCCCCCAACCCCCCAATCCCACCAACACCCCACATCTCACTCACTTTAGGCTCTTAATTGACAAATATCCTGACCTGTCTGTGTGTGTGTTTCAGATTTCGTGTCTACTAGGCCAGATTGAGTTGGAGGGCCGTAGGCCTCCACTGATGCCTTCTGGGAAATTCTTGCCGTGCTTCCAACCATATGACCCTGCCCCTGGGGCCGGGGGCTTCGTCTCTGGAAGATTCCTCACAGGCATCAAACCACAGGTACATGAAGAGACCTGTGTGTGTGTTTGTGTGGATGACTTGTTTTTAAAGTTGCTTTTGTGCTGTATCTCTGGCTGAGGACTGGGATGCCAAATTGCACACAGGATCGATCTCTGTAGCTCTTTGGAGTCTTTTTAATGAGCACCGCTGCTGTGATTTGGTAGCTTTAGCTCCTTCAGATGTTTATGACTCCTGTCACTTCATGATATTTCTTTCCTTTCTGTGTGTGTACTATGGTTGTGTTCAGGAGTTTTTCTTCCACTGTATGGCTGGCAGAGAGGGACTGGTCGACACAGCTGTGAAAACCTCTAGATCAGGGTACCTGCAAAGGTAAAGTAAACTTCACTGTTTAATAGACCAGAAAAGGCTGCTGTCATCTTAAAACATGCAGGCGTTGATTTCAGATTTAGAGTGATCCATTTTTCTGTCTCTCTCAGAAGCTCTTTCAAACAGAAACGCCTCTTAGATACAGAAAAACACATACTTGTTGACTTCACTGCACCAGGTCTGCTGCATAAGGGTGATAAAATTGAGAGAGAAATAGAAACCTGTGCTTTGGTTTTACCAAAAAGATATTTTGGACCAGATCGCTCTTGCCAATGTTCCATAGTTAATTTAACGTTTAGTTGTATGAAATATATCTGAAGTTGTCCCTGATGCGAAGCAAAAACCTCAACCCCTCCAGCCGCCACTTACCCTGTCCCTCTTGTCTTCTGTCCTCCCTCACATCCTCTGCAGATGTGTCATAAAGCATCTGGAGGGTTTGGTGGTGCAGTACGATCTAACGGTGAGGGACAGTGATGGATCTGTGGTCCAGTTCCTGTATGGCGAAGATGGGCTGGACATCCCCAAAACTCAGTTCCTACAACCAAGACAGTTCCCCTTCATAGAGGACAACTATGAGGTAAAACAGAGTGTTATAAATAATTATATGTACATAAATAATGCCAATGGAACACATTTCTTTTGTATATACACAGAGTTCTTCTCAGTGTCTGATAATTGCATCACGTTATTCTTGCAATGATCAAAGGGAGAATGTTATTTCAGCTTCAGGGGATTATTTCGCTGTGGTTTAGACCAGGTGCAAACGACACTTGCAGTGGTATTGAGGTTTAGCTGCATGCTAAACCTCAATTCTGCAGGATGTGTAAGTCACACTAAACTGACCTCTTCGGTTTGTCAGGTAATCTGTAACTAGGATGTGACACATGTGCAGGTTTAACCACAGCAGATGTTTGTCCAAAGCAATGTGTTTTAAAAGAACACATGATCCTAGGTACAGACACCACAGCTTTCAACTTGACTTAAATCCTAAACCACAGCTAAGCTAAATGAATATTTAAAAGATTGCAGCCTTGTCAAATTCAGTGCTTCCTCCTCAGTGGATGCCACTGGCCAAAATGGCTGCCACAGCGAAGATGTGGTTCATGGGCCCCACTGTGCTCCAACGTGACTGCTGGGGATAAATATGTACTACACACAGACATTAGATGGCATGAGCTTAGCCAGTATTACATTACATAGCATTCCTCTTTAAATGAAGACATATAGAAAATATGCTAAATTCTTTTCCTGTCCCAAAAGTTAGATGAGAAGACTGGTACCACTCTCATGTATTAAGTATTGAGCTATAGCAAGGAGGAGAGATGGATAACGTGTCTGCACTTCCTCCCACTGAACGAAAGTGAATGGAAAATGTCTCAGATATGGGCGCTGCCATCTTTCACTGGTGACATCATTTGAAGCCAGAGTAATGATGCACAGTAATGATCAGCTGTCAATCATGACAACTCCTTTTTATAAAGTCAAATAACTAAAACTAAACTTATCAGAAATATGAACACTTGAACATCAGCGTGATGAGAGTTGCCTAAAATGACAGAAATTGTCTTTGGGAAAAATGTATTTCATGTGTAGATTAGAAATGAGATTTTCTTTTAGTTTGCCTGTGCCCTATCCGCGAACATGGAGGGGGCGGGGTTTATGCCCTATATTTCATCCACCCATCAGGGGAGCTGTATCATCCATCTTTATATACAATCACTGCTCCGTACTGAACACGCAGACATGCAAGTGATATCAATCTTCTCATCTAGAGCACTCTGCTAAGTGAATGTATTTCCCCAAATGATAAACTTAAATATAATCCTGACAGTTTATCATTTTAAGTTTTGCTCAGCTGAATTTTTCCCCTCTGTACCTTCATATTCAGAGGAGCCCATGGTGTCCTGTAACTACAGAAATATTTGTTTACCATTTTTATTCTACCATCAGAAGTTACTTTTGTAGAAGAAGAATGAATCAGTGAAATTCTGTTTGTTCATTTCAGTGTGCCACTTTCATGCTCTCACATGGCCAAATTTCCTTGTTGACCAGCACTGTTTGTTTTTGGTGTTGATTATGCTGCTCACCTCGGGTTCACTCACAGTTGAGTCTTTTCTCACATAGCCGGGAAGGTCTTTTTACTTTAAACAATGTTGTGCTTCCCGGTGTTTGAATAAATCTTGGATTACCACATAACTTCCCACAGAAGCGGTAGAACATTACACCGAACAGTCGAAAAGAACCAATCTTATATGTCCTCTTCCTGTTAGGTTATCAAGAGGTCCCAAGGCCTGGACAGGGTTTTGGCACGTTTGGACCCTCAGACTGCCAGTCAACACTTTACAGCCATCCGGCGCTGGAAAGCAAAGCGAGAGGTGGCATGTCCACGGAGAGGTACGTAACAACATGATCCTAGGCAGTAAAATGATTTCTGTGATATTATCATCAGATTTATCATTGTAAAATCAATATTTACAGTTACAGTTTCATACTTTCAACTCTTCATGTAATTTGGCTGCTAAAATGTGAATGTGCACATTCTTGTAATCTTTTAAGTGGTGTAAGAAATACCCAAATACCGTGCTGAGCAGAAAATGAACAGCCTGTGAAATATTTTGAGTTGAAGGAAAGAAGAAAAACTCCTCTATGATATACGATGTCATAGGAGGAGCAAATAATGCAGCAAGACAAAAGAGGTTATTCTGCTTCTCATAATAATTGTTATCTAAGAAGAATAGCATTTGAATGAGAAACTTTTGAATTACCCATCATATGTACCTAATCATATTAGGTTTCAGTGATAGATATTTTAATGGATGATCTACAGACCGGTGACAAATTAAAGGAAAAACCTGAATAAATGAGTGGAGATTTATATGAAATGCAGAGGCTTCCACACAGGTGCACTATGTGGTGCAGTTCAGCAGTTAACATCCAATCATGCTCTGTGGAATGTATAAGATTGCTGAGCCTCCTCAGGTGACTGAGAATTTCAATTCAGGACATGATCAGACTTTGTCAGCAACCACAGGCTGTGAATCATCACATAGAGAAGGATGTTATAGCCACAGCCTACCTAAAATGAGAGGATCCAGTGGCTCTGTTACGCTGTGGGGGACATTTTGGTGGCATGATTCAGGTCCACCTCTAAGGTCCACTTTCCTTAGAGGGAAGAGTCACTGCAGATCAATACAAAGTTGTTCTGATCACCTTTATCCTATGATGAAACATCTCTATCCTGATGGGAGTGGTCTCTTCCAGGTTGATAATGCCCCCATCCATAGAGGCAGGAGGCGTCACTGAATGGTTTGATGAGTATGAAAATCATGTGAATCACATGCTGTGGACTCTGCAGTTACCAGATCTCAGCCTAGGTGGACACCTGTGGGAGATTTTCGACCATCGTGTTAGATTGTGCTCTCTGCCACCACTATCAAAACACCACAGGAGGGAACATGTTTTGGAAGAACGTTGTTCATTCCTCCTGTAGAGTTCAGAGGCTGGTAGTATTGAAACTGTGCTTGTACTGACTTGTACTGCCTCATCTCTGATGGTTTATTCTAACTTCTTTTTAGTATATTACAGATTGTACACATTGTCATTGTCAAGCACATTGTTAAGAGTAAGTCAAAATAGAAAATTTGCTCTTGAAGACCATTCAGAGGAGTTGTGGTATATTTTCAGCCTTGAGCGTCAGCAGAACTCTTAGGCCACCACTGGTACGAATGTTAGCAGCCAGCCTCAGAGGCAAAACCCAGGGCCAAAGGTCCCCTACAACTGTGTTGGCTATGAAGGACATTACTGCTGAGCATGTGGCGACAACTGAGGCAACCTAAATGCACTTCTGAAAATGTTTGTTCAGAGAGATTTTAGCAAGTGAATCCAATTTTTGGGGACAAATGACAAAATGAATGATTTTTAAAGTGAGGGAGGCGTTTTCCTCCACTTCAAAGAGGAAATTATGTACTTTGTAGCCCTTAGTGGATCATCGGACCAGGAGAATTCAGGGAATGCATAGTGACATGTTTATGACCCATATTAACATTGCTTTTGTGAGTATACATTATGCCATGTGATGTTTGTGGATGTGTGTTTTTATCTGTGTCAGGAGCGTTCCTGTTGTTCTCCCAGAAGAAGTTGGCCAAACTAAATCAGACTGAGCAAACAACAGAGCCACATGTCTGTGGCAGAAATGCTGCTGTTCTGCAGGTATTTAGCCACAACAAAATTAAAATGTACAAATCATTGGTTGGATTTGATGCCACATTGTGTTCAGTACAGACAGTATGATCTCTAACCTGTGGTGTAACCAAACTAGTGTGAACTCCTTCTACAGCTTGCACAGCAATGGTACTCTTTGGATGAAGCTGGCAGGTCAAAATACAGCAGGAAAGCCTCCCGCTGCCCTCAGCCCTCGCTGGGCTTGTATAGGCCGGATATCTGCTTTGGATCGGTGTCTGAAAACTTCCACGACATCACAGAGAAATATCTGCAGAACAGAGGCAGGATGAGTCAAGACAAACTGGACACCCACAGGTACTGAATGTGAGCGTTTACAAATGGGTAAAAACATCTATGCAATAAAATGTAATGCAATTTTAGGGAAATCTTAACACCTTGCCTTTGAAGCCTGACTTTTAGCGTCCTCCTTTTGTGAGCCCTTCTGGTCCTTAAGAGAATAAGGTCAGGAGATCAGTGGAGGAATCCAAATTCTCCAATTCCAGTATTATTAAGAGATCAGGCCTTTATTTGAGTCGTCTACATGCTGTTCACAGTGCAGCGCTTTAAATGGGCTCTTTTTAAGTATAAACAACTTAGATTTGTGGGAAAGGTTCTTCACAGCACATTGTTTGCAGCTGCAGTTGTTCTTGTTTTTAGGATAAAACAGAGGACGTTATTGGCATTTGATAAATCAGTTCCGCTTAAACTTACTATTAATGCAGACTTAATAATATTATCAAATGCTCAGACTAAACCTCCCCCTCCTTAGTCAGTTTTAACATTAATTCTGAGAAGGTAGGATTCATGTAATAAATCCTATCTTTTACAGTTCAGTTTTTGTTGGAACTGTTTTAGAGAGGTGTTGATTCAACATCATGGTCATTTTGGAGGATGCAGTAAATGATGCTGTTGATGTGAATTTCTTTGTGCTTTGTGTTTTTTAGTATCTTGGCCAGTATGGTGCAGTACAATTGAGCACATCACAAAACAGTAATGATCACTGATAAAGAATAAACATGAAACTTTATTTATGTGTGTACTGTTGTTTTTATTTCCGTGGTTCATGACATCACCTCCGCCTGTTCTCTCTTGTGAGGTAAAATAGGCATCATCCTTTTCTCTTCCTTTGTCTTCAGCCTTCGCCAGCTGTTACACTACAAATGGCAGCGTTCACTGTGTGATCCAGGTGAAGCGGTGGGTCTGCTGGCTGCTCAGTCCATAGGCGAGCCCTCCACCCAGATGACCCTCAACACCTTCCACTTCGCTGGCAGAGGAGAGATGAACGTCACTTTGGGAATACCTCGGTAATGTCCCTGCTTCGCTTCACCTCCTCACTCTTTATCTACCTTTCATGCAGGCATACACACAGGGCTTGTACAACCATGGACAGTGTTCTAAAAAATCAGTTTCCTGCTGAAATCCTGATTTTATAACTGTGGCTTTGTCTCACAAATTCACCGTGCACATAAGTGAAAGGCCATGGCTGTTTAGGCTATATATGCATACACTGCACTGTGTATGCAAATACACTGACTAGAGACTGGGTTCCTTCCGTAATAATGCCCACTGATATGTGGTTTCCTGTTGTGTTGGTATCACTGGTTTCCTGTTTCAAATTGCTTGTTATTATAATTATTAGTGTTACTGATAATATTCAGAGGCTTTTATTTTTTAGGCTTAATTTTATGGTTTTATTTGTGATAATGTACATTGCAGGTCTGTCTCCGCTTGCACATGATAGTTTTATCTGCAGCGGTGTGTGATTACAAACAAATCTATGTCCACCTCTTTTCGTCTATCCCTTTAATTAATTTCTCGTACCTCACCCTCTTCCCTCTATTCATCAGACCTTCCGACCATATTTTTCCTCTTTGTCTCACTCTCTCTAAATACTGCATGTCTGTTTGTCTGACAGACTAAGAGAGATCCTAATGGTGGCCAGCTCCAACATTAAAACTCCCATGATGAGCGTTCCAGTACTGAACAATAAGAAGGCCTTGAAGAGAGCAAAGACGCTCCGTAAGAAGCTCACCAGAGTGTGTCTGGCTGAGGTAAGGATAAGCTTGCGTTTTCTGCGGTTTGACTTCTTTTCCTTGTCTTTCATTTCCATTGTGTAGCTTGTTTGTCATATCTTTTACTTGTGGTCTCATGTCAGTGCTTGCCATTGGCATCTTCATTAATTTCCTGCTTAATTTTGCACACCTGTTTGCTCAGCTCAAACCTTTGCATAAGAGAAATGTTGATGGTAAGTGTGGTAATAAATAAAAACAAAAGAGTTCAGCACAACTCTGCGTGTGTGTGTGTCTGTGAGAGCAGGTCCTGCAGAAAGTGGATGTGATAGAATCACTGCGGATTGAAAGTCACCAGAAGCTGCAGACATTCAAAGTCACCTTCCATTTCCTGCCTTTTGAACGCTACTGTGATGATAAGCTGCTGTCTCCTCAACAGATCCTCCACTACATGGAAGCAAGGTGTGTGTATGTGTGTCTGTCTGTGTGACAGCACTTTCAGTATCCCTACTGAAGAAATAACCTGATATCAATCTCTCATCCTCTCTCCTTCACACTATGTCCTCACAGGTTTTTCCGTCTTCTCCTCGAAGCCATTAAGAAGCGCAGCACCAAGCTGGCCTCCATCGCAGTGGAAACGAGAAAGGCCACCCCCAGAGATAAAGATCACAATGGCGATGAAACGGCTGACACAGCGGGGGTCTGTTTCTAACTGGCTTGTCTTTAATTCAGTATTCCCTTCAGAATTTTTAGGATTAGTGTTGTCGGTCATTTTTTAATGGTTTTACCTGAGCTTATCTTTTCCTGCTTGAAAACTCAGCAAATCTCAAGTATCTTTGTCATGTTGTCATTCACCAGTTAGATGATGTGGAGGGAGAAGAGGAGAGAGAGGTTGTTGATGACCAGGGGAATGAAGGAGATGCTGATGCTTCAGACGCCAAGAGGAAGGGCAAACAGGAAGAGGAGGTATGGAGAGATAAAATACTTCATATTGATTAATGTAGTGTCATATGATAAAAGCTGAATCACTGGATGCTCTTGTCCTTCCAGCTGGTATTCACACCCCTTCACTTTTTTGCCCCCTCATTTCCCGTCAGTGGACAGCCATGCTCAGCCCTCTACAGATATGTTTGTTTGGGTTCTAGTCAGGGATCTGGATGGGCCACTCGAGGACACTCGGAGTTGTCACTAAGCCACTCTTGCCTTGTCTTGGCTGTGTGCTCAGTCGTTGTCCTGTTGAACAGTGGTTTCATTAGACAAGAGAATCTTGTTTCTTATGGTTTGAGAGTCCTTCAGGTGCTGTTTTAAGCAACTTTCATGTGTCTTTCACTGAGGAGAGGCTTACGTCTGGCGACTCTGTCACAAAGCCCAGATCAGTGGAGTGCTGCAGCGATAACTGTCCTTCTGGAAGTTTTTCCCATCTGCACTCAGGATCCTTGGAGCTCAGGCAGTGACCATCGGGTTCTTGGTCACCTCTCTTATCAAGACCCTTCTCACCTGATTTCCTCTGTTTAAGAATTACGGAGGCCACTGTTCTCTTGGGAACCTTCAGTGCAGCAGAAATGTTTTGTAGCTTTCCCCAGATCTGTGCCTCGATCTGTCTC
>JBBMJY010000002.1:3924208-3983732 GCA_037833715.1 Toxotes lorentzi | reverse complement strand
GGGTCTCTGTGAAGCGCTTTGAGACAATTTGATTGTGGAAGGCGCTATATAAATAAAATTGAATTGAATTGAATTGACAATTTAACTTGTCTTCTATCAAGAAATTTCAGTGAGTTCTTATTTGGGGGGATATTTGGAAGATATTACTACATTGTATCAGATTTTATGAAGACATTTGGGATGGTGTTTGAACATAAAGCAACTTTTTTTTTTTTTTTTTTTACTCCAGATCTTGGACATCAACAGGCTGTACTCCAATGAGGTTCATGCCATGGCTAACACCTATGGGATTGAAGTGGCTCTGAAGGTCATAGAGAAGGAGATCAAAGATGTCTTTGCTGTCTATGGTACACACACACAAACACACACACACACTTGCAATTATAACACAGGCAACAAGGCATTCAGAACCACTCACATTTGGTCTGTATCTGTATTTCTCTGTCTGTCTCCAGGTATTGAGGTTGACCCCAGACATCTGTCTCTGGTAGCGGACTACATGTGTTTTGAAGGTGTATATAAGCCCTTGAACCGGCACGCCATCAGGTCCAACTCTTCCCCTCTGCAGCAGATGACCTTTGAGACCAGTTACAAATTCCTCAAACAGGCTACCATGCTAGGTGAGATAGGGTGACAGTAATACTAATACTAAGCGGGGGTTTCTGTATACAGTTTGATTTTATAGTTCTTTGTGCCATGACTGACTGTGAGAAGAGACCTCTGACACTACTCAGTAGATGAGAAAACACAGTGTATGTAGAAATTTGAGAGGGTAGTTCATAGTTTGAGAGTATGGGCATGTTGCTTTCTAGAGACAGATTTGTCCACCAGGGGATTTTTTTAAAATTCAAGTTTGATGATTAATTTAAGCTTAACAGGAAAACAGTAAACCATATGTAGAGTCTCGTTTCCACTGCAGGACTTGTAGCCCTTCTCACACATTCTGCGTACTAAATACAGGTTATATAACCCTTATGTATTGAATGAAAGTTGATTACAGTGCCTCAGGAAGTTTGGAGCCTTTTCACATTCCTGTCACATGTCTCTGACTGTGGCCCTAGAGCCAATGCTGCGCTTGTCTTTGTGTTTTTGGTCATGGCTGTTTTTCTTTCTTTTTCAGGGTCACACGATCAGCTGGTGTCACCTTCAGCCTGCCTGGTGGTGGGGAAAGTAGTCAAAGGTGGAACAGGACTGTTTGAACTCAAACAACCTCTGCAGTAGGGGAGGAGAACCCTCATGTGGCCTGATATGATTACAGAGCTTGAGTGGATTATCCTACAGTTCTGCAGTCTCAGACACCTAATACAGACCTCACTTTTCTGACAAATAGATCAACTAAATGTGGTGAATGTGACAGTCGTGTCATCACATTCTCAGCAAATGTTCTTTAATGTTTGTGGTGTGAAGAAAATTCACAAATTCTCTGGAAAATGAATGTAACCCATCCATAGTCAAACAGCTTATGTTTTCTGTTGCAGCCACTGTATCATACTGCAAAGGGATGCATTGTGGGAGTTAACAGCACAGCATAGTACACACACATAATTGTGTCATTCTTAGTTATTTTTCTGTTTGTATTTAATAATAAAATATAAAATATGTATAAAGTTGTATCTTAGTGTCTTTGTTTGCCAGTGTTTGACGTGTTTCATTGGGAAATTGTTTTCATTGGTTATAAGCTTTAGTGTGACGCACTGGTATTTTGTGCCGGTGGGCCAGATGAGGTATGTTACTACGTAGGAGCGGCTGATTGGTTAAAGGAAGGATGGAAAAACAAGCTGCGATGAGTAGGTGGGGGATGGCTCACCGAGTATTAAGCTAAAGGGTTCGTAATGGCACAACGCATGGATCCATGGAAGGGTAAATAAATAAGTCAGCAAATGTTAAAGAAGAAATTGTGGTTTAAAGGATAAAGTTAAGCGCGGATTGGCTCAGAGGGGCTAACTGTTGTAGTTCGCATAGCTTTGGTTTTGGTCCTCCAGAGCAGGCGAGCGGCTAACGGTCACTGCTCGTTTTGATAACGTTGATGGCGTATGGTGCGGACAAGTAACGGTCTAACCCACTTCAGCCACTCTCTTACGTTTTACTGTCCGTGCTCCGAAGATACCCTGGCGTCGTTTGGCTCGGTTCGGCAACGTTATTTAATTTAACAGTGAAATCCCGATGCGTGACTTTCTTTTATACCCATAGGCCAGCTAACCAGTCAAAGTAGAAACATAGCAAGAGCTCATGCATTTTTAACAACTAATGCGGTCAATCATTAACCAGCTGCCAAGCAGCCCTCAGAGCGAGAATACTGATACAGAGCCATTGTTCTGCTGCATCCCCAGGCTTTGTATGTGATCTGCACTAATTCATTTATGGATTAAACGTTAACAGTAAGCCAGTTTTCTGAACGATCACTGTTCTGTAGTAGCAACAGTTATCTTCCCGCAACTATGCAATGCTTTACACCATGAACCACATCGAAGTTCACGTTGACATTAACGTTAATGTAAGCTTGTTTATAAATCCACAGGCAGTGCTGAAAGCTACATCTACTACATCTACTATAATAATGTAACTGTATCGTACTTATGGGTTTAAATCTAATGTTTCTAAAAAAAAAAAGATAAGAGAACTGTTGTATTGGATTTCATTAGATTTCATCTGTTCACAGTTATGTGGTTGTGGTTACACTTAGCGACACCTCAACCAGCTCCAGCGCTAAAAGGTTGCATGCGTGTTAACGAACCAATAATAATAATAGTTCTGTATTATAACAATATAACAAATGTTAGCTAAGATTTAGCTGCATTTCAATGACAAATTAGTAATTTACTGTACAATACATTCCCCAGTAGCACCAGTTTATGTGTCCCAACATAAGAAATTGCACTGCTGCAATACAACTACCAATATTACCTATCACTGAACTTTATAGTATCACAAAACAACAAGGAAGTTATTAATAGAGGTACTGCTGTTGTTGTACTGTTCCGTCTTACATGCTTTACTAATGTGGCTAATGGTTAGCTTACCTTTAGTGATATGTATCTATCACTGTATGTCCAGGGCCAAACCCCTGAGGGCCAGAGGGCTTCAGGCTTCAGCAGAGATACCAGAAGAGATCCCACAATCCAGTGTGAATGAGAACAATATGAAGCCGTCTTTACGCTGGCCAGGACCCAGGTGGCTTTCACGCAGCACTACACAAAGACTCTCTTTTCTGTGAACCGTCGTTTTTAGATGGACACAGCTAATTTGCTTTCATGTGTCCTGAGTCGAAAAGGGGTTCTCCTGATATCTCCGACTTTGCTGACTGTTCTTACACACCTGCAGGAAGAATGAGAACCATCAAAGAGGCATGAGACACCAAAGTTTCTGGTTGTTTGTCTGTCCGTCCTGTTCTCTTGAACGCAAAATCTCAGCCGCATGTGAATAAATACAAGCCTCATGTGAATCCCAATAAATATGACCTGATAACATCTAAAAATAATAAGGAATATTATGTAATAATAATAAGAAAATATTATCAGTTTTATAAATTAAATAAAAGACACTAATAAACCAAATGTGGACATCATACAAGCCAGAAACTAATCATACAGGCCAGAACCAGAGCAGTGCACTGTATTTACAAATAGTCCACAGGAAGGTGTTTCCAGAAACACTGTGATGTTCTCTTTTTCTTTTAACTTAACCTACTAAATATCCCTTTTGTTTTTGTCTCTTGGTCGTGAAAAAAGTCTGTAATTACTTTTGTGATGGTGTAGGCAGTTTAGTTAGAAGTTAGGCCTCCCTTCTCAGGGAAAAGATGGCATGAGAGCGCAGATGAATATTGTTCATGTTGAAGAGTTGAATAACCAGCTTGATAACATTTAGTGGATGCTGTCAAGACTCAACAGAATGCTTTTAGTGAAAGGGGGGGTACTAGAATTTAGTATAACCCAGGGATAAAGGCTTTTTTTAAACGGTGGAACGATATGGGCGTCTTCATACCATTTCAAGTATGAAGTGTGACTGGTTCAAACAAGTTACAGCTGATGACTGGATGTTACAGATTGTGACATTTTCAGGCTATCTTTTCAAATGACTGCTTACTGCTGTACTGAGTAGCAGGCCTGACGAGTTTGGATAGTCCTGTAGCTCCTCTTAGGTCAGTCTAATCCACCTTAGGCAGTTAAAACCTAAAATAGTGTCATCATTAGTCATCATCAGTGACTAGTATAAAACTGAAAGGCTAGCCACCCTATCCCCAGGCTATAGTGTGTCAAGATCAAAAGCTATGTTTCTGCAATGGCAGTGAATGACAAAAATGTGGAGAGAGCAAAATGCTGTGTGTTCTTGAAAGCTTTACTCACCACTGTATTTTCCCAACCACAAGTAACATTCACTTTCTTCCAGAAAGCGCACATTTTCTACTGGAATGAATAAAGCTGAGTAGCTTGAAGGGATTAATTGTAGGACCTTTTAGCTTTTAGGAGGGAAAGACTAACAATGAGAAAGTGGTGTGTATTGTCTTGTGACCTGTGACCAATGTGCATGCAGAGACTCACTCAGTTTCGAGATGAGAGTGCAACCCGGTTATTTTCTGTAGCTACAATTTCCAGATGTCCTAAAAATGGGTTAGTTTGAAAAACTAGTTAGACTAGTTAAACGTAAGATTTACCTAAGTCGAAATGGAGGGTTCCTTCTTACATTCTGTAAGAAAGCTGGAACTTTTATTAGCTGCTACTGGGTATCAGGAGTCCAGATCAGAGTAACTTTATTAATCCCCAGAGGGAAATTCTTTGGTTTCCATCAAACTCCCAATGGAAAATGAAGAAAATGAAACGTAGCATACAGAAGAGTTGGAAGATAGAGGTAAGATAAAAAAAAATTCAAAAACTAAATAAAATAAAATAAAAATAGAATAAAATAAAAAATACTACAATATCTCTACCTCATAGAATAAACATATATCCAAATATCAGTAAAAAATATATAATTTGACAAGAGTAAGTTTTGTCAGTGTCTTTGTGTTCAGAAAGTATTTCTCTCATACTGTTCGCATGGTTAAAACTTGAAGCTGCGGGCAGGAAATTCAACCTGTTACTCAGCTGTAAACGTGTCTTGAGCAATTAATTGCTAAACGCACCATCCTCGATATGTAATGCAAATGGTAATGCTTCGAAAGTCAGCACACTACTCCACAGATCAGTCTCAGAACATTAGAGGTGGCTAAGGCTGTGGCTTGAGAGTGATAGAATCAAGAATCTTTTACTTGGTATCATTGTTCCGTTTCTTAGAACTGCAGGTGGTTCTTGTCTTCACATGAGATAAAATGCTCTACAGTACCCCTCTGGATCTCCACACTCTTTGACAGCTGTGAGCCTGCATCTCTGATAGTGGGCATCTGTGAACTCTGTGGTTCATAGTAACATTGCAGCTTACAAAGCAATGCGCTGTGTCTTCAAATAGGTTCTAGTGCATAAAGTATTTTGTAATTTCTCCTCATAAAATGTTCCACTCTTGTGCTTGTCTCCTCTTGTGCTGATGTTTTTTGTAATGGTTCCTTCTCTAAAACAACTCTTTGTCCCTCTTTTCCCTCTCACCATCTTCTGTGTGTGCTCCTGTCTCCAGGCGGATGTTTGTGGTGTTTTGTGGTGGGGTTTTAGTCTTTCTGTTTTTGGTGATCTCCCTGCTGCTGACTGAAACATGGTCACACAAACCTTTGAAGTGGCACATCAGCCCTGCACATAGAAAGGTAAGACTGGCGATTCTGAGGTGCTTTCATGTCTCCTGATCACGTTCTCATAGTAGAAGAGCTGACACAGAGCGTAGCTGGTATCAGTGAGGAAATATTTTGATACATGCTTCTCCTCAACTTAATAATTCACACCCTTAAAATACTTATTTTGTTCCCTTGAACTGATTCATACACTCACACTAAACCTCCCCAGTAATTAATATTGCAGGACTAGGAACAGAATGAAAACTGTTTTATCTGGTGTGGTTAATATCTGTATTCAGAGTGACTCTGCTCACACAGGCCTCCAAAGCTTTAATGATTCCACAACATTAAATTAAATTACCCAAGTAATATTTGACTTTGTTTCCTTTGCATGCTTCCTAAAGTGACTCAGTTAGTGCAAACTCAGCTTCAAGTTTTTGGTGCATTTATAGCTACATATGGCTGCACAGTGGGCTTTAAGCATCTGTTTTCTATTTTAAAAATAATTGATCTGTGGGGACACATGAAATGATTTGGGAAAATGAATCACAATTCAGCAAGAAGAGGTGAATTGGTTATCTATTCATAAGAATGGATGATTAAACTGCCTTAACATTGCAAGAAATACATTTTGAAATGATCACTGATGGTTACAGATTGAAGTTTGACTTTGACTCAGCTTCCTTTATGAGACACGGTTGCAGTGTAGATATTAGATACTGATTTGGCATGATACTCAGCCCTGTCTTTGGGTGAGGATATACTGCTTCTTTAAACTTCCTTTAAATTGAAACTTAAGTTGTAACTACTAAAACGTCTTTTTAGAATTGATATGATAAACAATGACCAAACTAGGGGACCATCTTGTTGCAGAGTAGCTATAGGAAGTATTAGCAATAGTAACCAACTTTATAATTTCACCACTTTTATTTTACACCTATGAGTTTATAAAAAAACACAAACAAAACCCATTTTCATGATATGGGACCTTGAACTTACTGCAGTGAATCCGGCTCTGAAATTTGCCACAGTTTGTCACACTGTAATTCCATTTTGTCTCCATAACTTCTGTTTTGCTTGCAGCGGGTGCATGAGCATGTGCTCAGAGTTCTCGAGGGTCAGTGTCGTCCTGGCAGCACCAGGCGGCGCCTGTTGGCTCAAATCCATTCCCAAAGTTATGTGCCCCAGCCCTTCCTGTGGAAGAACAAGCTGCTCTCTGATGACTTTTACCAATATCCACCACCATTTGGGTTCAAAGGGCTTCAGGGAAAAGTAAAGGACCTCCTAAATCTGGTGAATGAAACTTCTTTCTCTCTGTCATTCTATTTCTTTAGTATTTGACAGTTATTTACAGGGTAGCCATATTTATTTAATGGCTCCTTGAACATTCTTGACCATGTGACAAATGGCAATGCTGAAACACCAAAAGCTTTGTGTGTCATATGAAGAGTCTAACCTTGATTTGAAGCTGCCTCTGCCACATTATACGTGGATATATAGCACAGTGTTACACCACAAAGGTTGGTACAAATGTTGAAGTAAAAGAAAGGCAATATCTTGCTCAGAATGATGATGCAAGATATCCGATAACAGTAATGATCCAAGACTAGTACGATCTACAAATACAAATTTACCACTCCATATTATATAATTATATATAAATATGAAATAATACATACATAGCTCTTGTGTTGGAATAAGCTCATGCACAGGGACAGATTGAGAAAAGAGTGGAGCATCTAACTGTAGTGTCAAGGTAGTTGAGGATAAATCAGTTTAGGTATCTGAAAGGTTTAAATAATAATAAAATTCAAACATAATTTCTACATTGCGCAGCCCATTATAACACTAGATGTTTCCTTTGGGGTAGAAATAAAACAATGTTCCTGTCATTACAGCACCTTTTTGGTTCATAAATCTAATCATTCTGTCTGTTGATTTTCCTGAAAAGCTTCCAGACTATAAAGTCCCACCTCAGCGGGAAACAACAGCAGATGATTGTCAACGCTGTGTGGTCATGGGAAATGGAGGCATTCTCAGAGGCCTGGAGCTCGGCCCACTCATAGACCGTTTCAACACTGTTATCAGGTTAGAAACACAAATGCAATGATACGACTGTATTAATCTAATTTACACATAACAGTCCTTGGCAGTGTTGCTTGTGGTCATGATGAGGAACAGGGACCAGAGGAGCGGGCACTGTTACAGGACACGGTAACATGCTGAGTTGTCAAAAACCTATTTGACTAACAAATGCGTGGTGTGAATCCATGCTTGAGCTTGAGTATTCTGGTAATAATCATCATCACCACTGACACCTCCCACTGTGTAGAATCAGAAGAGCCACGAGGCAATGTATTACATTAAAAACCTCTGTGTGTCCCCTCCTTCAGGTTAAACAGTGGTCCTCTGGGAGAGTTCAGTGTTGATGTTGGAAATCGCACCAGCATCAGGATGAGTTACCCAGAAGGCACGCCGCTCCACTGGGTCGACACAGACCCAGACACTGTGTTTGTCGCTGTGGTGTATAAAAGAGTAGACATCAGCTGGATCTCTGCTATGATTAGGAAGCTTGCTGTGGTGAGTAGTGGTGGGGTGTGTGTGTGTTTTGTACCGATATCAGATATCCACTCATGTGGTCTACACTTGTTGTGCAGCTTCAGTCTAGAAACGTTAGCTGATTTGAAGCATCAGAAACAGCATCAGACATGAAAGATGGAAAATTGAGAAATAATCAGAAACGGCCCCTGCTCTTTGGATAATACTCCGGATGATCATGTGACATTACTCCTTTTAAGAATGAGTTTCCATGCAGAATAGCCACGTGACTCTCTGCAAATCTTTACAAATTTGCAATCACTCCTTTTTCATGTTGGCCTGTTCCTCCTACTGTTTTTAATCTTGATGCCATCACAGAACATAGAGTCATGAATTGTGATTCAAAAGCTGATCTGTAGTCTTAAGAAAGAATTATTTATATAAATAAAGTTTACACTGTCATAGATCCTTGCTGTGACACCTCTGTGCTTTGTGTTGCAGCCTCTGTGGGACAGACTCTTCTTCTGGCAGACAGTTCCTCATCAAATCCCTCTTGAGCCCAACAAGTTCAGACTTCTAAACCCACTTGTCATTAGAGAGGCTGCATTAGAACTACTGAAGTACCCTCCACCCACATCACGCATGTGGGGCTGGGACAAGGTAATACACATTCCCAAACCAGTGATTAAATCGGTTTGTCTGTTGTCACAAATGACATATATTAAGTAACCACTAGATTAAGTGATTCAGTTTGTCTTCTATTATTTAACACCAGATTGCTTACTGTATAAAGGTGTTTACAGTTGGATAAATTCAGTGACCGATTGTTTGAATTTAATTACAAAAAAGACAAAACTCACTTTGTCTTCTTTGTATAAGCAGTAGCTATATGCAGCAGTTGTGTGTGTTCTTCCTTCTTCCTGTACTGTATGGAAATGTCACAGTCCCGATTCATCTCATTATACAGTGCTGTTTTTGCAGTGTGAGATATGTGAAAAAGTTAAGTGTGTGTGGTGATCACAAAGACATCACAAAGTCCTTGGATTGTGTGTTTTTAAGCAGTACAAATCAAAATGTTTACCGTTTCCCATCACATGTACCGACCCAAAGTTTTAGATGTTGAAATAGACACCAATCATTTCTAGTCCCCCTATAATAATTCTAAATTCTTTTCAGTAATGGCCCCTCACCTACTTCACAGTGTCTGTATTCATATTGAAGATTTAAAGGCAGAGCTATTAATGGATGAGAATAATGGCGTTAAGATCATTCTTGTGTCTCTAATAGAGTGTGTCTATTACTGATGGCTTTTTGTTGTCAAGGGAGTAACTACACAGATAAAATTCGAGGTTAGGGAAAAAAACAGCTGAAAGAAAATTATGACAATGATGGTTCTGTCTTTAATAATAGTTTTGGGTCTTTGTTTTTCTCTGCAGAATGTGCCTACCCTAGGTGTCTCTGCACTGAATTTAGCCAGTCTGCTATGTGATGAGGTCAGCCTGGCAGGCTTTGGCTACAACCTCACCCAGCAGGGGGCGCCACTGCACTATCATGACCACTTGCCTATGAGTGCCATGCAGCAGCAGAAGATGCACAATGTGGACAGAGAGACTGAGCTCCTGAAAAGACTCGTCAGAGAGGGAATCGTCAGTGATTTGACAGGGGGCATTCACTGCTCCTTCTGCCCCAGCTGACCTCCAGACATTTCACTATGAAGCACTTCTCTTTTGTGCTGTAAAGTGCTTGCTTTTTAAGAACAAAATACATCCTGTTGGGGAAAACAGAAAAGCAATGGCAAGACCAAAGGATTTACACACATGAGAAGAAAGAAAGAAAAGAAATGGATAAGAGAGAAACTTGGCATAAAGACTGAAATCAAGCATAATATCTGAAGAGCAAAGGACATGGAAAAAAGAGAGTAATTCCAGTAGTATTAGGCTTTTTAACTGGTGATGCAATATTGTCATGTTGGTATTATTTTTTTTTCTTTTTTACATCCTCAACTTGTTTATTTTGCTGTCTTCCAAAATAGCTGGTCTGTGAAAGGTGAACATGAAATGTGTTACATGTGAACTGTATATTTTTTTTATTTGTGTCATTATTCATAGTTTGTAATGTTGTTTATAACATTTAAGTTGCACACTGTAACTTTTGAAATTACTTTTAAAAAGTTCATATATTTTAAAAGTATATGTATTTGGTCCTCACAACACATTTCATTACAGAGTGAGATAGTCAGTTCCTGTGTTTTCATGAAAATGTTTTAATAGCCAATACAATTGAAAAACAAATCAGATGTAAGGATTAAAACCGGTCCTATACCCAGTTAAAATGTGAATTTTACTCTGTTCTTCAAGAAGGAATGTAGTTTGTTTTTTTGTTGTTGTTTTTTTCCCCACTGTTTGACCAGTGGAAAGTATGAATGAAAGCACCTACCTAAACTCTTAGTGATGCAGTATTTTTTTCTATGATGTTTTTCAAATGTGTTTCTTTTTGCTTATGTCTTTATTATGTCTTATGTCTTTTTTCAATTATAATTTAAGGATTTAAATCTCCTGTTTATATCCTTTTATGTACCATCTTGATAAACCCACAATTCACATCAGTGTCCAGAGTTACAGCTGCTGCTACTGCACAAGTTTAGAAAAAGCTAATAACTATCTCATTACTGAACAAATGGTAACCCTGTTTACGGTGAAGATATGCAGAAGTCAGGTTGCTTTGTTTTTAAGTTGAATGTGCCACAAAACTTGTACTTTTCAAAGTGTAAAAGACAGTGCACACAGGTCAGGATACTGCAGGTTAAATGTTACATATTATTTGCCTCTCAGCAGCTCCAAATCAGAGACAGAAACAAATCATACACTGCACTTTGTGCAAGTATTAACCCTCACTGATTAGACTCTGACAAGGCTTGTGAAACCTTGCCAACAAAGCCACCTTGCCAACCGTGGCTTAGGTCTGCTGATTGTACAATAAAAGTTGCATCCTGTCTTGCACTCATACATAAAGTGATTGTTGAAGTTCATGTATAGTTTTCAGATAGAGGCATAATTAAATTTAAACCTTAATGAAGCTATCAGTGCTTGATCAGTTGTATGTCTTTCACGTCGTCAGACATGTTTTAATCTTGCCATTACCTCTTTCGTGAATTGCAATCCGATGGCAGTCTACTATTTGTATGATAACCGGAAATATGGCAATTTTGCCTTCAAAATGCGGGTGTTAAAATGTCCTAACATCGTTATACCGTAAAAAGACAATCTGTGAAGACTAAAGTCTTGTTTTAGTCTACTTAATATTCTTCCGAAAGAAGAATGTTGTCTTTTTGTGTTCAGTTCTAGCATCGTTTACTCCGTAGAAAGTTATGTATATAGCATGGATTTTATTTTGAAACATTCAATCCGGAAGTTGTATTTTTAACTCAACAATAAGGTGCTCGTGGTCAGCAACTAGAAGGCGGAGAGCACTGCCGCGGACAGGTGGGGAATCTACAAGTTAGTCTTTTTTTTATTAATGTTGAACTAAATGACTAGCTCGTGTAACTGTTTTTACACTGCGTACTAAACAGATATGATATGTACAAATCCAGCGTACAGAAATAATGGTAAGTGGTATTGAGAGGGAGTTCAGGCAGAGCTCCATTCAAAGGCAGTAGTGTAATGCCTTCTTGTGAACCTGGGACATTTTCAGTGGTTTTATCCTATGTACTTTTTAAATTCGGTGCAAACAATTAGTATACCTGACGGCTTGTACGTAAACACTGAGCGTTTAATACTGTTTCTCGCACTCACATTACACTGCATTACACCGTGAAGTCTGAACGGTTAACTCATTGTAATTGTTAATAGAGGCTGGTCTGATATAAAGTGCTGGCTTTATGTGAAAATGGCTCCAGTCCAGTTAAAGATTTCTCTATGAATGTGTTTGACAGACTTCAGTTCAGTTTAGTATGAACATAACTTATCCTGCGGTTTGGTGTTGTAACTTTTACTTAAATGACCTTTAGGTCCAGTCCCCGAGGTTGAAAGGAAGAAGTAAGTTTTGTGTTTCAAGAATTACTGTTGTAAAAGATTGTTCAATGTCCAGCTCTGAAGTCGGTTTTGTTTAAAGTCTGTTAGTGTGTGTGTGTGTGTGTGTGTGTGTGTGTGTGTGTGTGTCGATGCAGTAACTAGAGATAAAATAACAGGACTTTTCTGTAGAAACAGTCATGTTGCATAAGGGGCGTGAGGCAGGTGAACACAGTCTGAAAGATGCCTTTTAGTGATGTGTTGGTGGCGAACGAAGCGGCTCTTTGAAGTGAGGGAGGGAGGGAGAGAGAGAGAGAGAGAGCCGCTACAGAGACAGAAACAGAAAATGAGTGACTGCAGGAAACGCAGTAAAATTTAGATGCATTTGAATTACATGGATATACATCTAAATACAATAAGTCATACAAATAATAAACATTTAATATGGTGTACGGTGTTTGTACATTAGTAATTCATTTTACACATAATTTTACATTATTTTGGTAATAAATTAATTTAAGGAACGAAAAAATGTGAGAAGCCACTTGGGAGCCGAAAGAGCCGGCTCTTTTTAGTGAGCCGAGCCATAAGAACCGGCTCTCTTAAAAGAGCCGGAAGTCCCATCACTGATGATCTAGGCATGGATGTATGGAGCACACTGCATGTTTTGAGGTGAAAGGTGACTTGTCCCTGATTGGCTGACATCTACGAACCCAACCCTGCTTTCATTGATTGGACCGCCCCCCACCCCCACCCTCGTATAGTTCTTTCCCCCACCCTCTCTCTGTCTCTCTCTTCGGCGGCGCTCGTTATGTACGCCGGGGCGCTCAGCCTCGATAAGCCTTGGTGGAGTACCCGCTAGATTAAAGCGATTAAACGCTTCACAGCTACCTCAGGCACTGAGAAAATCATCCATCATGAAGGAAATCATGCACGGACAACATAGCTGAAGAATATTTTATAGGAACTAATGTTTGCAGTAATCCTAATACATGCGTGGTTCCTGTATAAGACTATAAGCTTACTTGACCTTCAGTTTGGAGCAGGTCAGCCAGTGCATGCTGGTGTACATGCATGGGCATTAAATTGCTAGGCCCCGCGAGATAGTTTTGATATCCGTAAGATGGAAGTTAAAGGGAGCATTTTGTTTCTCTTAATTTTTTAATATTGAGACTGGTGTACTGAGTGCATTAAAAATTACAAGCTGTGTTCAGAATCATACTGCAGTAAAAACAGAAGTATTAGTGAAAAGTATCAGTAACTGATATACTCTCACCATGCACTTCATTAGGAACACTGTACTGATACTGGATCAGAAGTATCATGTTGGAAGTGGCCATGCTTCTGACCTGACCATCACCTTGCATTGCCTCAGCAGAAATCCAGACTGATCCAGACCAAGCTATGTTTTTCCAGCCTTCTTCTGTTCAGTTTTGATCTGTTCATTTCTGACAGAACCTGACACGGTCTTCTACTGTTGCAGTCCATCCACCTGAAGGTTGGAGGTGTTCTACATTCTGAGATGCTTCTCTGTTCACCGTAGTTTTAAAGACTAATTATCTGAGTTACCGTAGCCTTTCTGTCAGCTCCGCCAGGAAGTTTATATAAATAATTGCATGGATAAGCAAGTGTACAGGTGTTCCGCTCCAAAGAGTGACGAGATAAATCTAAACCAAAAACAAATAGTTTTAGGTCTTTGTGCTACAGTTAATTAGAAACCATCTGAGCATTTTAGGGGTTAAAAAAAAAAAACTAAACTCTTTGGTGCTAACAACTAACATCTGAAATGTGACAGGGCTCCCAAGCAGACACTGCTTTTTTGTACAGCTCCTGGCTTAATTTTCCACAGCACATTGTATCTTTTTCTTTTTTTTTTATAATAAAATCTTAATCTGTAAAGTACATCTGTGAAATAAATGCAGTGTACTAGAACATTTCCCTTTGAGATGTAGTGAAATTAGAAGTACGAATGGAAAAACTCACAACTACACGTACCTAAAATCACACTTAAACACAATACGTGAGTAAATGTACTTAGTTACTTTCCACTATCATGTAGTAGTTTCTGTGGTTGGATTAAAAAAAGTTTGAGATTCTTCATTCATATGACTACACTGAGATACAATCATGCCAAAACACTGGATGAATATTGACATAGAAATTAAAGTTAATTCAGAACATTGTTCAAATTATACATACAATTATGTAAATATTTAACAATCAAGATACAAAAGAAAAGAGTGAAGTGCTTCATGTAAGTTCCATAAACCAGTCAGTATACCAGTCAGTATTCCTACCGCTGGAATACTACTCTGCCTTAGGTTTGCTGTTTGTTAGTTCATTTATGAGAATTTAACTCACATTCATTTAAGATTATGTGCCATTATAGCATAGCATGTTAACTGAAATATTAAAGGGATACACTAGATTTTGACATATAACCAAAGAAATTCTCAATTAATCAAACCACAATATTTAAAGACTAAGTCAATCCAGGGTCTTAAGTGCCCCTGGGGCAGTTTGCCCTTTTGCCTGGTTCATAATCCAGCCTAGTGTAAGACATTGTAAGTGCAACAGGCAAGTTGACTGTGCGTTTTTTCCTTGGTCTCTCACTCTCACTCACTCTGCTGATTGTGTTAAGGTTATCTGTCAGTGACTGATTGAGTTGAGATATGAATATGATTGTACAGGAAACAGGAGTAAATCTGCGTTATACGTTTACATCCGTATAGCATCTGGTTAGACAAATGTCCAGCTGTTCTTCAGCAGTCCTCGACAAAGTGTTAATGCAGTGTGATTGTACGTGTGAATGTATTCAGTGCTAAAACGGTTTTGCCAATTGAGTGAAAAGGAGCCTGCAGCTTTTTTGATAGTTTATTAATGGAGCCAGTTGTCAAACAAAAATGCTAAACATGACCAGCTCCCAGCTTCTCAACTGTGAGGATTTGCTGTTTCTTTTTTTTTATATCTTATCTGACATTAAACTGAATATCTTATGAGTTCTGGACTGTTGCTCAGACATAGCAAGAAAGTTGAAATGCGACCTTCAGATAAATGAAGTTATATTTTTCAGTATTTTGGGACAGTTTATAAATGAAGCAATTAATTAATAGACTCTTAAACTATAAACAGACCCAGTATGAAAGACACAAAAGTGTATGCCACAGCTCAGTGAGTCAGTATTACAGCTTCCTCTCTGTTGTGCAGTTTTTCCTTTGATCAGCTTTTATCTCACTCTGTCTAATCATCTCAGCTGACCACACAGGGGTCAAAGGTCACTGGGGGAGAGGTGAGGGGACTAAGCAACTGCTTGAACCTGTTGGCTTGGTTGGCTAGGCATTTGGTTGTGAAGATGTATTTCCATTCATTTATTCTAGAATCTAAGACAGGTGATATTTAAGTGTAATAACACAAACAGAGTGTATTGATGCATACTGTGGTTTTGTGCTTTTAATGATGTTCTATGTTTGAATGTGCAAGTAGAAAAATCCAAAACTCACCATAACTCGCTCCCCCGACCTTTACTATCTCATTGATCTCGTCTGTGGACAAGTTTATTGATTATTTACATCAAGTCTCTGAGTCAATCAGACTGACCGTCTTAGCACAACTATCCAATCAGAGCCCTCCCTGGAGGCAGTCTGACCTTTGATTGGTAGATTAGCAGAGGTTACACATCACCTTGCAACAGAATCCGTGTGAGTGTTTCGTCCCAGTGGTATATCAGTGCATCCTCCTCATGAGAGCAGTGCGTGTGGCGGTTGCTGTAGCTGCAACAAACAAGCATTTCACACAGGGCGGCTGTTATTGGATGTTCAGCTGTCAAAGGAAAGCCACTGTCTCACCTGGCTGCTTTCTGCTACAGGTGAGTGGTGAAGATATTCTATGACATATGGAGAAACATACACAGGCATATAGACATTGCAGTGTTGTGCTGATAGAAAATGGAGATAGAAGTTGTTTACCTGTCACCCCTCTGTGTACAGTCTGTTGAAAGCTGTAGATACTAATTCCCCAAAACCAAAATGAGAAAGAACATTTGCCCCTCAGTTATAGTCTGTAAAGGCTGATTTGTTGTGGAATGCAATAAAATTTCTTGAATCCTGTGCCGTGAAATACAGCACCTATGAGTTGTGATGTGCTGCATGTAAGGTATGCTGTTTTTGACACGTAACCTTTCAAAAGTGAAAATAGGGATTAGAGACTAGAAAGTAGGATTTTAAACCCAGTCAGCCTTTATTATGATCATAAATAGCACAATATGAAGAAATGAAAGAACTTAAAGCGGGACTTTGTTAGTAAAGATGTTACTGAGACATTACTGAGCTGGTTCACAAGTGATTTCACTCATAACTTGTAAAACATTCATCACCAGTCAGCATTCAGTCCAGTGAAGTGGGGAATGATTGTGCTTCAGTGTGTCAGACCTGCTTGCTAATTAATCCTGATTTGTTTTAAATTCGTAATTTTGTGTGATCAGTGTTGTCCCTCAGTTTGTGTCTCTAACCTGGAATCTTGGCCTAAGGTCATCATCCTCACCCAGGGTTCACACATAGGTGGACCTGTTCCCGTGTCCTCACCTTAAGACCTCAGACTCGGTTTCTAATCTGTTTACTCTTAAACAGCTCTTCTAGTCAGTCACCTCACCCGTGTGTGTTTGTGTGCATGTGTGTGTGTCTGTCACAACTCTGAGAACCGCATTCCCCGCCTGTTAAACACAAACTAAAGGACACACCATGGGAACCTTACACTTGACACCTGCTAATCTTGTTCTGAGAGAATCTGTTAAATATATGACATGTGATCTAATTACGATGCAATGTGAGCACCAGCTGAACAAGTTTCCCTGTCATTTTTCTACAGTAGTAGAAGCAGTAATAAGTGTCTGAGGTCTCTGTGCTTAATACTTAATACCATGTTCTGCCTGAGAAACAGTTTTGCTGGTGGTTGACCTTGAGTGAGCGGTGGATTTAAGAATTAAGAATGTAAGAAAAAAACATTGCAAATGCTTTTTGTGTCAAGTAATCAAAGAAAGTATGAATGAAAGTATTCATGCTCTGCGAGTTCTTTAGCACTCTGTTAAATGTTTCGTCAAACTGAACTCAGACCTAAAAAGCTAAATATAAATGAATATATTGTGTCACCCTGGGTGTGTGCTGCAGTGCACCAGTAAAGAACAGGTCCTATCATGGCTCCCTGCACCTGCCAACAACATGTATAGTATTTCATTTCAAACCACAGACTCACATGGCCTAGGCTCTTGTCGTTTACATCTTATCCTGACCATTTTGATTTCAGCTGGTTCCTCCGACTTCCCATACCTTAAAGGTTCTGAAAACCTATTATCTGCTTTTCTGTTTTTGCCCTTGCTTTTCTTACTCTTTTGAAAAGGAGCCCTCTGTATTTGGAAAAAGGCAATGTCAATGAAACTGTGATGAGGGAGGTGCCACTTTAAATGCGATCTAATCAAACTACACCCACAGAGTCCTGATGAAGCAAAGAAGCTGAGTTTTACACTGTTAAACTACAGATGTTAGAAAGCAGCTAGCAACAGGCATCATTTCGCTCAAAGCAAGTTTAAGTACAGCCTTGTAGAGCCTCTAGCATGTCATAGATTCCTAGTCATGTTGTTGAACAAATGAATGATTTGTCTTCTCTTGCTCACTCTAGGCACTCTCCTGGCTTGTACCCCCAACACACACTCCTTCCTTCAACACACACACTCTTAACTTCACCTCAGGGCATTCATTGTGACTCTACCTCATCTTGGGACCTGGAGAGAGTGCTTCCTGTTATCAAACACACCCTTTGGCCACCATTACAGCCTCACATTCATCTAACACACACACAACTTTACTACCCCACGGACACACACACACAGGTCCTCTCTCCACAAACACACACTCGCCTTTTGCCTCATCAGCAGCATCATGCTGAGCCAGGAGTTCTTTCAGAAGCTGAGGTTGCCACATCTGGATGATGTCGGTCAGTACATCAGGGGTGTCCCTACCCCCATGTTAGTTAGCATGGGGGCGGTGGCTGTCGCAACAACCTACTACCTGGCAACACGACCCAAGGCCCTCCCAGTCTGTGACTTCCGCTTACAGTCAGTGCAGGTTCCGGTGAGTTTTACGCCCAAGTGCCTGTTAGAGTTGAGTAATCGAAATTTTGCTGGTTTAGATCTCTAGACTCACAAAAGCAGCACTCGCTGTTAACGTTATACTGTGTAGATCCAGGCATGAGTAGTTTTACGTAACTGTGTTGTTGCTGATTAAATGCCATGGAATATGAAGTATATGAAAATTGATGGGACTATAACCAGGATTTATACAGGATAGCTATGTTCAGGTTTTTCAATCCTTATGCCATAAATTGTGAGGGTGGAGCACACCTGAAATAAGTCAAAGAGGAAATGACAAGTAATTACCACTCTGAGCAGTCAAAAGCCCCAAGCAAACTACTACAAACAAATTGGTACAATAGCATTTAGACTTAAAACTACCAGGTATTAATCATAGTTCACCTTCAAAAGCAGGACAAGCCCTCTTTTTGCCACGGCCCATGTTCAGTTTGCTACATAGAAGCAAATCACACAGGAGGCAGCTAATATTTTACTTGCAAATAAGGCACAAAATAATACAATGAATGAGTCAGTATTCTGCAATGCCGGCTTAACTTGCCTATTTCACTTTCATGGCACGCTAGCCTGTCTTTTTTCCTACCTTCTTTAGGACCTCAGTTCTACAACAGCAAAGTGTTCCATATCCAGTTCCTAGGTATCATACAGTAGTTTCTGTTATAGGTGTCAAATCATAATGGCATCCTAAACTCAGAAAATAGTACACATGTAAAATAAAGTAGAAAACAAAGGTTTCCCATTCACAATCAACCAGCTTGTAACTGTAAGTGCATTAAATATCCAAGCAAAGGTCAAGAGACTGAGTCTGATGTTGGAATTACTGTAGGAACCATCACAGGTCTCATGGCCCACATTTGTTTCTCCTGTCAGGGCGGAGATTTGGCGCGCAGATCAGTTCTTCAGAACGAAGGCGATCACTTGACACATTTATACGATGATGCCAGGACAATGTATGAGTTCTTCCTCAGAGGGGCCCGAATCTCCAGTAAGTCACAAATAATATATTACCAGTGTGTATTTTTTAGTTATAAGGTGTTTACAGTAGATTTCTTTTTACTTAAACCAGTTTACATTTTTTACTAGAACATCCCTTTTTACCTCACAGCATCTTTCCTCTAAAGTAAACATTGTAGTTTTACTGCTGCCCCAGTAGGAAGGTATAGTAAGTATGCGTGATAAGAAGGTGTGTTAAGATATAAACAACTGTGTTTGCTTAAAATTCTTCTTTCTTCTATTCTCACTCCTCCCTCTGTTGTTCTCCTTTCATCCTCCAGATAATGACCCCTGTCTGGGCTCCAGGAAACCAAAACAGCCCTATGAATGGATGTCCTACAGAGAGGTAAGAGTCAACATCAGCAGCTCACCTTATAAAAACGTTATGGCCTCCAGCTGGACAGCAGTGGAGCTACAAGCTGCATGTTGCATAAACAATTGTTGGCAGATAAACTGCTTTCACACATGCCATTACCCAGAGGAGCTGCATGTGGCAGCGTAAAGTGGTCTTTACGCTGCCAGCTGGTACAAAGTCTGTGTAATGTCCGACTGAGCTGATGTGTGAGTAGAGC
Source organism: Toxotes lorentzi (assembly GCA_037833715.1). NCBI lineage: Eukaryota > Metazoa > Chordata > Actinopteri > Toxotidae > Toxotes > Toxotes lorentzi. The sequence continues at coordinate 3,963,785 of JBBMJY010000002.1, read as the reverse complement.
AGGTCACTGTCCGGAGAACTCACAGCGAGCGAGTGGGCGTATTGATGGCGTTTCTGTCCTGCCTCCAGTAGGTGTGAAGGCGTTGTTGTGTGCCTCATGTGTGAAAGGGCCTCTCTAGACGTTGTCTAGAGTTCAGATGTAAAAACAGCTGTAGTGGTGGTATTGGTAGACCCAAGTGGGGGAACTAAAACCACTGTATTTATATTTGTTTCTAAAGTGGCTTATCTAATGAAGTGTATTTCCTCTTGCATGTAAATAATAATTAAAGAGGCATTTCACCAGTTTTAGTCCAGTTAACTCTTCAGGAGGAGAACATCTCAGCCTGTGAAAGCAGCCCTGGAGGATCTGTCAAGTCTAAGGAAAAAAAAAAAGGACTTAACCTTGGGAACATCAAATCTTTAAAAGAGAGCCTGCATTACAAACCAGGGGCGTGAAGTTTAAAAGGCATGGACATTTACGTGGCAGAGTCTCACAAAAAAATGGAGGATCTTGTGTCTTTGGAATTTGACACATACTTGGAACTAAAGGTCACTTAATCACACCTTGATGTGTGAGTTTATTAAATTACCATCTATGAGGTTTTAATGACTTAACAATAACCATAACATATTTTAATTACTTTCTAATTAATAAGGGCACTACAGTATTTGAACAGGAAAGAGACTGTTTGCCTCTTGTCTGTCACTAATGGTAAAACATTAAAGAAATCTTCCAGCTCTAAGAGTGAAAACATTGTGCTGAGGTGTTATTGGCTGATTTACACCACTGCTGTGAAACTACTATCCAATAACTTTTAGTCTGTGATAGTGACAGCAAGTTAATATTCGTAATATTTGTTATTGCCATAATCAAAAAACATTTTACATTGTATGTAGCTGTTTGCTGGCACAACATTAACAGGTCTGTCTGTGTGTGTTAGGTTATGGAGCGAACAGAGAATCTGGGTTCAGCGTTTCTTCACAAAGGACACTCCAAGACCTCCGACCCCTACATCGGCATCTTCTCTCAGAACAGACCTGAGGTGCAGACACACACACTTTAAAGCTTCAAAGTGATTTTCCTTCATTCAGTTTAACTAGTACCTATAATGTCTATGGAAATTTGGCCAAAGAATAGAAGAATAGAATAGAAGAGACATTTGTCTGGTAATATTTGCATCATTTCACCACAGAAATGCATATTGAGTCTATTTGTCATCATATCAGAGTTAATCTGTTAATGTGAATGAGTACATGCATCATCCTGTGATGTTTATTTGTTTGTGCGTGTGCTGTAGTGGACTATCAGTGAGCTGGCATGTTACACTTATTCTCTGGTGTCGGTCCCTCTGTACGACACACTGGGAACAGAAGCCATCGCCTACGTCATAGACAAAGGTAAACCACATCAACAAATACACACACTTCAGTTTCCTTCTTTGTATGTGTTTGTGTTAGTGAAGTGCTGCTGTTAAGGCGAGTCAAAGTTCAAGGCCTGGACCCAAAAGCAGACAGGAGAGATGACGAAAAGTTTAACCGGTTTATTACAGAGTCCAAAAAATACATGGGAATGAAAGAAATAAGACAGGGCAGAAGAGGCTGAGGTGGCGATGAATGAAAAAACGTGGAGGTGAGTCCAGAGAAAACTGCAGGAGGGGAGAGACAGCACGGTGGTTAGTGGGAGTCAGGAGCAAGATACAAAAAAGGTAAGATAATCCACAAAAGAGTTTCACGAGGGGAAAGCACAGTCTAGTCAACACAGAAGTAGATGGAACGAACTGGCGAGGAAGGACAGGAAAGCCGAGCCTCTTATAGTTGGTGGGATGACTGATTGCGCCTAGATTGCGCACAGGTGAGCGCAACCAGTCAGGGCCGGAGGAAGGAGTAGGGAGGAGCTGCCCAAGAATCCACTAACTGACAAACAAGTCCACACCTGCGCACAGAGAGAAAAACAACAACAACAACAAAACCCCAGAGGCAGCTGAGCTGCCTCATAACAGCTGCTGGTGACCTGCTTGTTGTGTTTGTTGTTTCTGCAGCTTCCATCTCCACTGTAGTATGTGACACAGTAGATAAGGTCAACCTGGTACTGGACTGTGTGAAGGACAGGAAGCACTCTGTGAAAACCATTGTTCTAATGGAGACCCCCAGTGCTGGCCTGGTCAACGAGGGGCAACAGGCTGGAATCCACATCCTCAGCCTGCAGGAGATGGAGGTCAGCAGGAAACGTTTGTCCCCAAGCTTTAGCTTTCTTTTATTTCTTAATCAGTTCTTTACCTTTTCCTTGTTGTTTTCTTCTGTTTTTCATTTGGAAATGTTCTGTGTTGTTTTTTTTCTTCCTGTCTTTGGTTATGTTGTTATAACCATTTTTTGTATCTAACTCTCTTTGTGTTATTGGTTTAGTTTCTCTTGTCACCGTCTTTTGTATGTACTTCGTTTTGTTTTATTGCTGTGTTGTCATTTTATTTTATGTTATTTCCTATGTCTGTGCTTTTTTAAAAATAGTTTTCTTCTTGTATTGGCTTCTTTTTTTTTTTTTTTACACTTTATTGTTATGTTGTTATGCTTTCCTTGGTCTTTCATTCCATCCATGTTGACTTTATTAATGGGCGTTTCTTGTTATGCAGGCTATGGGGAAGGCCAATCATCAACAGCCAGTGGTAAGTAAACAGTGCCCTGTTAAATAACCTCTTACTAGTCAATATTTGTCAAAAGACAATTATATAGTGCATTATATCGCACTGTTTTACTGTTGATGACTCCATCCCTCCAGCCTCCACAACCTGAGGACCTGGCTGTCATCTGCTTCACCAGTGGAACAACAGGTGTGACACACACATACTGACTTGGACCCAATATAATTTCCATAAATATCTAAAAATATATTTTCTAGATATGAATTAATATCTATATATTCACTCTCCCTCTAAATGTGTGTGTGTGTGTGTGTGTGTGTGTGTGTGTGTGTGTGTGTGTGTGTGTGTGTGTGCGCGTGCACTTTCAGGAAATCCAAAGGGAGCTATGTTGACACATGGTAATATTGTGTCCAACTGCTCAGCCTTCATCAAGATGACAGAGGTGAGGGTCTGATGTAATATGTAAGCTGTTAAAGTCTCAGTGAAACAACGGTTGAAATCATCATTTGCATTCGTAATAGAAATATTTTTTAAAGCAGTTTAATTCAAAGAAAGAGGTAGGTCCCTTTCCTCTACCTCCTCCTTTCCTTCCCTACCTCCTTCTTTTCTTCTACACCTCCTACTTTCTGTCTTCCCTCACTTTCCTTGTTGGATCAGGAGGTGGAGACTGGGGCAGAAACCACATTGTTTTGGAAATATATTGTAAACAATATTTGTGGCGACTGATATCTAAACACACACCCCCTGATGTGATACTGCTCTGCTAGCTACTGTGACCCATGAGGGTAAAGTTGGGTACTTTTTATATGACAGATGTGATTAAATTAAGGAGTGACTCAGAATGGCCACAGGAGCAGAGTGAAAGAACAGGATAGGCAGGAACGTAAGAGGAATGGAGGAGGTTACAGCAACTTGACTGTCCTTAAAAGTAAAAATACAGAGACAAAATTTAGTAATGCATGAAGGAGTAGAGAGGGAGGAAGGAAAGAGGGAAAAAGAAAAGAAAGAGGGAATAGCAGACACAGAGAGCTCTTAATCAGTTGTCTGATGCCTTTTATCCCGCCTGTTGTATGGACACATGCAGAAGCATGAAACAGTGAGGGGCTTTTATAAACTCTGTCTTCTTCTCTCCAGTCATATGGTCAGACCACCTCAGAAGATGTCATGCTGTCTTTTCTGCCTCTGGCCCACATGTTTGAGAGGGTTGTGGAGGTACAGACACTAACATGGACAACTTTCTCTCTCTGTCTGTGTATATGTGTGTGTTTGTCTGGGTCATGTCCATTCATGTGTTTGTACACCTGTGTGTCTGCGTGTTGTTGTCTGTTGTGTGTGTTTTAGTTTTGCTGTCCGTTAAGTCCCAGTGATGTCCACATTTCCTTCCTGCCCTTGGCTCATATGTTTGAGAGAGTAGTGCAGGTATGTTCCCTTAGTTCCCTTTGTCACCCTTTGTTAGAGATAAATCAGAATTCCTACAAACCCTGTGTGTGGACCTCTCTTTAATTACACACTCTTAACTTTTTCCCTCTGCGTCTCTGTCTAATATGGCTGACAGGGAGTGATGTTAGTGCATGGAGCCAGGATTGGCTTTTTCCAGGGAGATATTCGCTGGCTGACAGATGACCTGAACACACTGAGACCTACTGTGTTCCCAGTGGTGCCCAGACTCCTGAACAGAATGTATGACAAGGTAGGTGGTCACCATGATTTTGAAAAGCAGGAGTGTTAGGTTAGAGTTAAAACAGTACACATGCTACTGAATCTCTGACCCTGCTCTAATTAACATTTTAAACTTCAGATGTCCATGTTACCTCCATTTAGCACGAATGCAGCATAGACCTAAAGAATGATGATGATGAAGGTTGATACTGTTCCTGCGTATTGTGTGTCTGCGTATTTCTGTAGATCTTCGGGCAGGCCAACAGCTCGTGGAAGCGGTGGCTGCTGGGATTTGCGTACAGGAGGAAGGAGGCAGAGATGATGAAAGGCATCATGAGGAAAGACAGTATCTGGGATCGACTTATCTTCAGGAAGGTCCAGGTACACACAACCAGCACAGTTAAAACTCCTGTATACTCCTATCTTACTGTACAGTTAGGAGCTACATGTCCAGGAATGGTTTTTAGAAGGGGGGGGTGTCATATTCAATTTATTAAGTTAATTTGAATTTTAGTTTTTTGTAAAATGTCTACGATGTGAAAATTATTACAGTTTGTAGAAAAAGGCTATTTTTCGTCTGATTAGCTGGTTCATTCTCTGGCGTAGTGAATTAATGGCTGCAACTACAAAAGGAACGCTCTGGAAAATGACTCAGCCTAACGATCTGCAGTGTCACCTCTGATAATGACAGGTGAAGCCCAGGGAGTCAACAGGATAGTGCAGATTCTACTGTGTTTGTCTCTATAAACTGGACAGCTATAGAGGTTGACAGATTTTTCTCTTAGTACATGAATTTGTTTAAGAGAATATTAAAGTAGTGTGCTGCCCCCTACAGGCCAGCCTCGGGGGTCGTGTTCGTCTCATGATTACAGGAGCTGCTCCCATCTCTCCTGCTGTCCTCACTTTCCTAAGAGCTGCAATAGGCTGTCAGGTAACATACACACACTCAGGCTGAGTTTAGCCCTTGTTTCACATTTTATCCTCTCTCTTTCTGTCACCTATCCTGGAGTTCTCTAATGTATTACAGATGGTAATATGTAGAAATTGTTCCATCTGATCCCAATCAGTTCTACATTTCATAATAATAATAATAATAATTCTATTTTGTCCACTGTCTCAGTTCTATGAAGGCTATGGACAAACTGAGTGTACTGCTGGGTGTACGCTGACCATGCCCGGGGACTGGAGTGCAGGTAAGATTCTTTTTTTCTTTGTACACCATGGCATGTAACCTTGTAAAAGTGATGAATTGACAGATTACTCAGATTTACGAGAACTAAACCCGACCTCATGTCACCAGGTCACGTTGGAGCTCCTCTGCCCTGTAACTCAGTTAAACTGGTGGATGTGCCTGAGATGAACTATCTGGCTGTAAACGGAGAGGGCGAGGTGACACACAAAGACAAACGCGTCATCACAGATGAGTTGAACATATTTGTGATAATGTATGTCATTCAACTGTGTGTATGTTGGTTTCTAGGTGTGTGTGAAGGGTACCAACGTGTTCCAGGGCTACCTGAAGGACCCAGAGAAGACAGCGGAGACTATTGATGCAGATGGATGGGTTCACACCGGAGACATTGGAAAGTGGCTTCCGGTGGGTTCATGTATCTTAGGTTTAGCCTCACACAATTTTTTTTTTTACATCATCCTCACTTTGTTCCTCGGTGCATAATTATTTCAACCAAAGTTCATTACATTTAGCTAGATTCATAACATTCTGTGTCTCTTACAGTCTGTAGATGTTTTTAATGCAGATGGACATTAATTCTGTGTGCATGTGTGTACTCAGAATGGGACGCTGAAGATCGTGGACAGGAAGAAGCACATCTTTAAGCTGGCGCAGGGGGAGTACATTGCTCCTGAAAAGATAGAGAGTATCTACATGAGGAGTGATGCAGTGGCACAGGTCTTTGTACATGGTGACAGCCTGCAGGTATGTGGGAAAAATTCTGCGTGGAATAATTCCCTGTTTAAGGATCACAAAGTTACTCCTGGCTTCTTCTGACCTCTGTTTTCAGTGGGATAGGTGCAAAATCCTACTGTATTAAACTTAAATGTATTCTGTTTGTCTCCAGGCATGTCTGGTAGCAGTGGTGGTCCCTGACCCTGACTTCCTGTCTGGCTGGACCAAGAGGACCCTGGGACTGGAGGGCAGCTACGAGGAACTGTGTGGCAGAGCGGTAATATTTTGTAGAGTTGTAATCCAGCATATGATGGATTCAGACTGCACTTCCTTTATTGTATGTTGCTGTCTTGGTACATGAAACACCCCTGCCAATGCAGCCCTTTGCGATGTTTGAAGGGAAAACGCGCGTGTGTGTGTGGCATAATGTGAAGACCACATGCTGTACTTGACAGTATGTGAAAATCAGTGACAGCACGCAGAGAAGATGGAAATAAGAGATTAATGGCTGAAAGATCCAGCTTCTGCAAATACAATTCCTGATGCTACCGCAGCAGGAATGCAAACTAAACCAAAGCCACTGAAAAAAAGAGACCGAGCTTTAACGTTGACAGTTCTAGGTTCACTGTGTCAAATATGAAGAAAATGATTGTAAAAATATCCACTTTTATATAATTAATAATGTTGAACTTCAGTTATAAAATCCATTCAGAAGAACACATTTAGGTCTCGATGAAGGGTTTAGCTCCTCTGATAAGGCTGTAGGGATACATCAGTCCAAAAAACAGTTGGGAACTACTGATATTCACAGAGGATACGTAACATAACAGGTACACTTGTACTGTAGAATTCAATGGAGTATATAACAACTCTCCCACAAATACTGCTTTGAGAAACAGAATTTTAATTAAGACAGAAAGGTAAAATTCAACTCTGTGGCTGTTTTTTTTTTTTTTTTTAGGTGGCAGTTTGCGGGGATGTAATGGATTTCACTGTATTGTAATGTATTCCTGTTCTATATGTACTCTGCATACAGTGGAGTCCAAAAGTCTGAGATTTGAGTTGGCCCAAATGCCCATTTTTATTTATAGCCCATGTACCGTGTTTGAATTCAAAGGACTTTTGATATCATCATTCTGAGGTATCTTTCTTTTTTTCTCTATGCGCAGGAAGTCAAAGCAGCCATCTTGGAGGACATGCTGCGGCTGGGCAAGGAAGGAGGCCTCAAGTCCTTTGAGCAGGTACAGCACTCACTCATAATTGAAATATCTTTTCCTTATACCACTAAGTGGGTCTGGAGCATTCTTACAAACTTTGTTCAGACATGAGATGCTGTTTTTTTCTAGAAGTGTAACTCAGTCTGCCAACTCCTGTGCGTCCTTTAGGTGAAGGCCATCCACATCCACACTGAACTGTTCTCAATCGAGAACGGCCTGCTCACTCCAACAATGAAGGCCAAGAGGAACGTAATGCGCCAGCACTTCAGAGCCCAGATAGATGAGCTGTATACTGGGATCCAAATGTAGAAAGAGAGGGCAAGAGCAAAGTGCAAGAACAGACACAAAAGCTCTACCAAAGTATGTTTTAGAAGAGAAGAGAAAAGGAAGAAACAGGGAGAGGAGTACAAGCTAAAGCACACATTGGGAAGCAAATGAAGGGGTCCTCTCAGACCAAAAGAATCATCAACCTGTTTGGTCCTCATGAAAAGTAACACTAGAACAGCAGGTGATGTAGCTTTTAATGGAGCTTGATTCAGAGCATTTAGAACAAAATCAAATGACCTGTAGGATCTATGGCACAGAATATAAGACCTCTGAGGGTCCAGAGTAGATTTTAGCTTTAAAATAAATAGAAATACTTTTGCAGAAGCTATTTACAGCACAAATCCTGTGATAACGTGTTGATTCTAATCATCTATTTAGTTATATTATCTCCAATAAGGTTATTTTAAAGGGAAACATTTCTCCTCTGTAGCATCAGATATCTCAGGAATTCTCCGTCATGTACTACAGTAGGTCCTACACACACACACAAATTCACACACTTGTTAACTTTAAGGATGAAGAGAGAAGGCTCGGACTGAAATGGGTTCACTTAGGGCCATACTGACGACTTTTGTAACCGAAACACCCCCACACATCAAAACTTGAACATTTCAGTGTCTTTGATGAGATTTTTTTTTTTTGTCAGATATAATTTTGTTTTACTGTGATTGTTGAGTTGGTTCAGTTGAAGTTGTTTTTGTTTTTGTTGGGTCCTAAAAGCTTTTTTTATGAATGAGCTTGGGTCCAGTTAGGAACCTGGGAACCAATAGAGTGAGCCATATTCAAGATTACCCAAACAAAGCTAGCTGTACACAGGGGATTCAGGTACTAAATTACACTCAGGACATAAGGAACTTGTGTCAATGTTTTAATTTATTTATGATAGTAACAGGGACACAAGAGATTTGAAAGAATCAATTCTCTTAAATTATTATTTTATATTAGGGTAAAAAGACGCATTTCAGAATAACACTGTTTGCAATCTTAATTAAATCCTGTTGAATGTTTATGGTTTTAATTTCATGGAAGTACTATGGTCTTGCTATAACTGTTTTTACTGTCATCTCAGATTTCTTTTGTAAAAGTTTAATTAAAAAATTGTGTGATCTCATGTCTTTTGCTTCATTGTGTCTGTAGAAACCATTTAATCAATATGTAGTGTAATTTTGATTAATCCTGCTTTTTTTTAAATATATATATATATACTTATGTTCTGAAATTATTTTCTCCCATGACATATTCAACAACCGCAGCAGAGGGTGAGTCCTTCTCTCTTTCCGTAGGATCGAAATTTAAGCGAATCCGCTCGTGGTAGATTTGTTTTATTCTTGTTTTATTTCTTACACATTTTCAGTGTAATTGTTCATTAAGTAAGCTGTATCCATACCGTATCACCGTAAAATTACACGAAGATTTTTGCATGAACTTATTTTAAGCTGTAACCTTCTCGTTTGTTAAAAATGTACCGCCTCTGACCCCTGTCTATCTGGAGTGGTACAGTCCGGAACTTGAAACATTTTGCGGGAAGCTGTTTCAATTCGAGAGACGGAGTGTTTACAAAACAGACTTGTTATTAAAACTCTAGTTTTTCCCCAATGAGGTGAGAAATGTGCATTATAAGTTATAATCTAGCCATCACCCGATACTATATCGATGGTACACGTTGCTCTTTGTCAATTTGTAAATGTCAATAACGTGACAAGGTGGTAAAACTAGCAACAAAATGGGGCTTTGTCTTCAGTATTGTTGTTATACGGTTACCAACTGATAGAGGAGCTATTTTAATTCAAATAAGTACTCGGTAACATTGGTAAGGCAGTTAGCTTTGTAGTACTGACCGACATATTAATGTGCTACGTTACTGAATGGATTTCGGTTTGAGTTTAGCCACACAACGGATAAACAGAACTCCCAACGAGATCAGGGATCAGCAACAAGCAAGTCTGGAGGGGGAGTCATTGTCACTTCAGCAGAGGACGTGCTTACTGACCGACCAAGGAACCAGAGTTGTTGCTGGTGGTGGTGGCACCAATATTGACATTGATGATAAAGATCCCCTATTTTCTTTGTTTCCACAGTGCCAAGAAGGGCAAAGGAGCCAAGGTGCACACAGTGCCACCAGCTGGGGGTGAAGTGAGTCAGTCCGTAGTCATTGAGATTTGATTAAGTGCATCATGATTTAGCGAAAATTGAAACAGGGATGAAAATGGATCATCCCCGTGTCAGTCTAAGATGCTTTTTTTTAATGTAATTGGCATTTTATTGTTCTGTTTTGTGTTCAAATCCAGAAAGCTTCGTCTTTTGATCACATGGATTCTCCCAACCTGTCTGTCATAGACAGAGCTAGCTTTCTGGAGGGACTGCAGCTAAATTATGGTGAGTCTTTTCACTGCATGACTATCCTGCCCTTATCCATACCAGTGTCCTTATGTCTGTCTCCTCTGTAGAGTATCCAAGAGTACGGAAGAGGATTAAGGCCACATGTGGGGAAAACAAAAAAAATCTGGTTTTAGACTTTAAAAGCTCTGAAAAACTATGAACCATTTCAAAAGTATCATCATACTGTTACAAGTGAATCCATAATCAGTTGCATTGCATTTTTTTGTCCTACTCCTAATAATAATCTTGTGCTGCAGTTTTGAAAAATTAAGTTACAACAGAAATTATTCAAACAGATTTCATGTTAACAGCAGCAAACTATTTTCTTGGATGTAAACATGTTTGCCTGTGTATATACCTACATTTTCCTCTTTTTCCCCCAGTTTATTTAAGTCACCTTGTTTCCAGAGTCTAGCACAATGTCAAACCATCAATCTTGTGCTGACTATAGAGCTGTTGTGTTGCCTAGGTAACCCCCTGCACAGCACTGCCATGGAGGAAGATTTAGATGTCATGGAGGAGGGAAGAAAGGACATTCCTCAGATGTTGAAGACTGGTGCTAAACAGCGTGGAGCTGCGGTGAAGAGGAAGGAGACAGAGACAAATGAAGAGAATGGAAAAGAAGACGAGAAGAAGAAGAGGAGTAGGAGAAGTTCTGGAGAGAAGGTCAAAACCAGGTAAGGTGAAAGGAATTTGTTTGCTACAGTTATTTACCACAATAATACTACTGTATTATCATGTGGATACAGCATTTTGTTCCACCTGTCTGCACTGAAAAGACACAAGAAGGGAGGAGAAAGAAAGGAAAAGAACAGAAAACCAGAGGGGGAAAGAGCAGAGTCAGACGCTAGTGCCATTCCCCAAACAAGCAATCAGCCAAACCCAAAAGCCCACCGAACACTCAAACAGTTGGTTGGGAAGAAACCTGCTAAGAGGAGGAGTTCTGGAAAGACATCTGCAGCAAGGTGAGGTCACAGAGAGACGTTACTTTCCACTCCAACGTGATATTTTACCAGTTAAAACAAAAACTCTTGGCAATCTTGTATAATATGCAAATATGTCTTCCTATCAATTTACTTATCTGTCCTTGTGTCACAACAAGGCCATTTAAAAGTCAGCAAATGAAGAAGGACACGAAGAGAGCGAGTGAATCAGGTAGTGAAAAGTCCAGTAACCCTCAGTCACAGGTAGGTCCACAGTGTATGTAAGTAGTAGTAGTAGTAATAGTGTCATGATGAGAGCATTATTATAACAAAACCTAGGAAAGAAACTTCCTTTGAGGATGGATGAATTTTTTTCTTCCAGGAGGAGTCTGACACTGGCACTGCCCACCAGAGCCGTAGGAGAGTCCTGTCCTCTGAGGAGGAGGTGGACGAAGACATGAGTTGGGTATGGCCTAACTTCAGTAGACAGCTGCAGCCTACAATCTAGCAGCCACTAGCTTGTGGCCTGCATTGTAACTTGCCATTTAGTTTGTTTTTTCATCTTTTTTCTTTACCTCACTTATTCAGAAACCAAGTCCAGAAAGGGCCAACGTGTATAGTTTTGGCAGTACCAGAAAGTCTTCGTCTGATGGATCCAAATCCAGAAAGTCTTCATCGGGTAAGAGAGATGAGCACCAGCATCATGTAATATCTTTAGACTTAAAGTTACTTAAAGTTGGGTCTGTCCAGTGGTATCACAGTCTGCCTACCAGCACCTCTAAAGCTCACTAATTAACACGTTATACCTGGTTTCTTTAATCTGCATAAAAACTGAAAAGCAAAAATGAAAAGTTCAGGAAATTTTGGACATATTGTGATAGGTTTTCGGTTTATTTGGACCTGTTTATTCTTCCCCCTGAAGGCGGGGCATCTTCAGAACCAGAACAAGCCAACACCAATAAGCAGAGGAAGAAGAGACATGGTCGTCAGGGAGGGACAGATTTAGAGGTGGTGCTGGATGCCTTCCTTGAATTCTGTGACCAGTACAGGTAAATTGCCACATCTAAGCAATTACTGTTCACAAATATCTCTTGAGTTTTCTTTTTATAATGCTGCAGTTAGAGATGGTTACATTCCTTGTGTGTGTTGTCATCAGGGAGTCTGTGGAGTCTAAAGCCGTCAAACAGTCCATTGATTCTTTCTCCTCCAATGTGAAAGAGCAGCTTTTGGAAAAGGTCAGACTTTCCAAATTCATTTTAATTTGTTACACTGAGGAGTCGAAGGAAAGGAGCAACTGGATAGTTGTAGTGTTCAATATGTTACAGGCTGGCATTAAACTTCTACCTACTCAAATAGTATGTACATTTAGCTTTACGGGGTTATAAAGCATTAGGCTTCTGATTAGAAAATGCAGTACAGAATTAAAACATACAAGACTGTGAAATACTTGTAAGACTGGAAAACAGCTCTATACTTCTCATAAGTTTTGAGTCATCTCATTGATTACCTTGAGGCTAAGGTGCATGAATGCCAGCAAAGTGTTTTTGATCTAAAGAACCTGTTAGGATTTGCCCATAACTGGATTTTCAAACTGCAGATTACTGATAATGTACAACCACCTTTTCATGCCAAAAATGTTACAAGGAAATAAGTTGTTCAATGTTTTCCACCAAAGTAAGCCCCTAAGCCACCAGTGTGGCATATATCAAGTCAATATAAATGTAAACCTATGTACTGTGTTTAAAAACTGTGAAACTGGACATGAATGATGCTGATTAATGTGAATATGTACATTCTCTTGTGTGTCTGCTTTTCCAGATCGCCTCGTACAAGGAGCTCAGGGTTCTAAAAAGAGAAAATGCCAAGGTAACTATGGCAACCTGCTTTTAGCCAAGCTGTGACTATAAAAATATTTCATCACCATCCAGTAGGTGATGAAATATTTCATCACTTACTGGATGGATTGGCAGAAAATTAGGTACAGACATTCCTGGTTGTTCCTGGATGTATCCTAAGGACTGGTGATTACCAGTTACTTTTCTTCTGGTGCCATCGTGAGACTGACATTTGTGATTTTGAGGGAATTTGGTACACACATTTACTGTATGTTCCTGTCAGGATGAATTGTCATCACTTTGGTGACTTCTCATATAGCACTAACACCACATCAGATTTGTAATTGCTGGCGTTCACATTTAGCTCAAAGCACCACTGTGCTTAAGCACAGCCTCACAGAGCTGCCAGCATGACTGCATGTCCTTAGTCTTGTTACATATAGTGTTGATGACAGCCTGTATTCACAGTGCTACCTCTGTCCTGCATGTGATTGTGTCTGTGTGCGGCAGGTGGGTTCTTTGATCCGTACAAAGACACAGAGACTGTTGGATGCCAAGCATGAGCTGATGAGGTGAGAGGCAGTCCAGACACATATTTTCATTTTCAACCACACATATTATTGGAAGGTTTTTGTGTCTTTAAACTAAAAGTAATTTATTTTACATATTATTTTAACATAATACAAAAAAATGTCGTTTGAGTGTAAAAGTAAAAGTAAAACTTCCTGGAAAGGTTGTTTACTCTCTTATTGCTCTTACTGACCTTTCCTCTGTTTGACTGGTTGAACAGGGCAGAGAGACAGGTTTGGCTGCTACAGAAGGAGAAGGCTGAACTTAAACTCCGATTAGCTGATCTGAGACAAAGCCACGCCTTCCTCCATGACATCAGAGAGCTCAACCAACAGTACCTGGACTACCGACACAAACACCCCAAGGAGAAAGAGACGGTACAAACACACAACACTGTATCACCTAAATACTGTTTTGAGAATCTGTGTGTCTCTTTCACAGGTACAGCTTTGGAAAATACAAACTATCTTTATCTTACTGGTGTTTTCAATAAAACCATCATGGTAACACACTCTCTCCTTTCCTCTCCTCCACCTCCCATTCAGTACGGGGCGTCCAGCTTACCGGCTCTGCTGTTGGAGACAAAGCATATTCATGCAGCAGAGCATCAGCTGAGAGGAATCAATAACCGAATGGAAAAAAGACTGAAGGAGAATGGGACTTGTTAATAATATGCTATGGCATAAAAGTGCACGCACACACACACACAAACAAATGCACAATGTTAAAGTCTCGCAATGCACATATAATATATCTAACATTTTATGAGTAATTCTAAGGCTGCTGGAAATTTTGTAAGGCCAGAGGCAGCATTTCTTCAGCATTTTGGCCACTCAGACCATGAGTGGCCAAAATGGATCCCTGCTGATAATAATTGTAAGTTTAATAAATACTAGTAATGCAAGCATGTTTCCTTTTTGTGAGTCTTTTGAGCTCCACAAGGAGAAGTTCTTCTCTTGGCAAAACATTATAACTTCTGCTTTGAAGTGATGTTGAATGCTTGTTGTCAAAGGAGAAAAACAAAAAGTGAGAAAGAAAGAGAAGACACAGACTAGACTGTTCTGCCAATAAGTTCTCCGGATGTGTGTCCTGTGAGGTGTATTTTTCTCTTGCAGATTGTACGTTACGTAACGGAATTACGTGTGAATTGTGTCGCGAAAGTAACAGACAGTTTTCTTAGCCAATCAACTACAGGTCAAGGTGCTTCTGACGTTATTCGGTATCGCCCCCTCACAGGGAGTAGCGTCTCTGATTGGCTGAAAGTTTCAGACATGAGCTTTAAACAGTTTGACATTTCCTTTTGATGATACTTAGGGAGGGACCGGGTCCATACGTATTGCGACCAGCTCACGGAAGAGGTACGCTGATTTTGGTTGAAGTTTATCTGTTTTGTTTTTCATCATTTACATGCATGAGTTCAACGAAGCAGACGTTTGTTCCTGTGTGTCTCCAGCAAACGCAGGACTGGTAAAATTGGTGTCCATATCATTTTGCTTTGCTAGTAACTTAAACCAGCCGAAGGCACCACCTGAGATAGGTGTGTTTCCTGATGTAAGCATGAAATAGAAGGTAACTGCAGGTGAACAAAGTGTCTGACATGGTATGTTATGACAACTATTACAACTTTTTCAGATCATGTCATGTCACTCTTAGCTAGGGAGTTCCGTATGCAACGTTTCCTGTTGTAATTTAATGTTGAGACAGTTTACAGACACATAACGTTACCGAGTACATGTAAGCATGTCAAGCTTTGAACCAGTATTAACTCTCCCACAGAGAAGAGTATTAGTTAACATTACATGTTGACGCTGCATGGAGTAGCTGGACACACAGTTCAACAGAAAACGTGTCGTTAGCTTCGTTAAGGAAGGATGGATTATATGTATTTACGCAGATACGAACAGTGACTCATATCATTCAGACCTTGTCAGAATCATTTTCGCTTTTCATCTGTCTGCCCTTGCTCGTAAAATATAAGAGCCGGTGAGTTTGATTTTCCTTTTGAGTGGTATACCGGTTTTGTTGAAGTTGTGTTGTGTAGTTTTGCATCCCTCGTCAGATTAACTGAACCAAATTTACAGCAGGCCGTGGGTCGATAAGTCAGAGTTTCTGCTGTTCAGGAAGGAATCACAGGCAGGTCAGTCAAGTCAAATCTTGAACAAAGGGTTGATTTACCCAAATTACAAAAATCATTATTATTATTATTGTTATTATCATTATCTCTTGGAATTTTGGGAGATCTGTCCTGAAAAATTTCTGCTGCTGCCCCACTTCAATTTGAGTAAATAGTTTCAGCTTCTCAAAACACTGAGACAGGCAGAAAGAGTCTGCTGGTTACTCTGAACAAACCACAGACCTCACAGTCAAAACCTTTCTCAGAACTACTATCTTTCTCTGTGGGAAGAACCATATTCACCGTGTGAACTGCTAGAATACCACTTGCAATGTTTTTTGTGGCTTGGATTAACAAACCCTCTAAGGACTTGAAAGATATACACTAAATATGTAACAGGGTTTCCTGTTATTGGTTTTATGACAAACAAAGATGACCTCCACTGTTAACAAAAACAAACAAAAAAAACCCCACTTTCTTTTATGTAATAAAATGTTGACCTTCAGGTGAAACTGCCGTGGCCTGCCCCTTAGTGACTCTTTTCTTGGACTTTGTTATTTCCTGTTTGTTTTTAAAATCAATTTCCCTGTGTGTCTGTTGTGCCTTCACCTCAGGTCTGTGTTTTTCCCACCTTTGTGATTGTCTGCCCCACTCTGATTAGTTTCACTTGTGTCTCGTTTTTTTCCCCTCACTAGTGCCAGTCATATTTAATGAGTGTGACTTTTGCTTAGGCCATCCTTTACACGTATTTCCAAGGGGAAACCCTGTGTAGCCTGCAGAGATTTTTGTTTTCTTTGGGGGCTGCTGTTCTCTTTATTTAATTGTTTGGTGCACACTGGTTTGTAGTTTGTCTGCTGTTTATTGCTCTGACCCATAGGTTTTTACATGACCGTACACCTTACATGCACCCTTTTGTTATGGCCAGAAATCTCAAACTTGGATTCATCAGTAAACAGGACATTTTTCCAGTTATCCACTGTGAAATGCTGGTGTTTCTTTGGCCACTTCTTTGGCAACTTGTTCTCTGAGGCCATTACATTGTTCTGCCTAAGTGCAAATACAATTGATCCAGTCTCTGCAAAGCATTATACAGTTCCATGCACTGCGTCCTTAGAAATGTTTGTCTGGCCCTGATTTGACACTAAGAAAGCCTCTCTTTACTTAGAATAACAGTTTGACTTCTGGCACTTTCAGTTAGTTATGATGCCATTTTTCCAACTATTTCCTACTATGGGTTAGGCACATCCTTCTTTATAACTGGTGAACAAGGCTGCAAGTTGAGTTTCTTGAACGAGCCTCTGATGAGTAGATCAAATCCACCTGAGTGTCATCTGAACGCATGCTTCAGTGGAAGGGATGCAACTCAAGAAATCTGACCTTTTGTATAAGCAAGTTAAATGGATGTATAAATGTAATCTACATCAAAAAGCTGTACAAGCTTAGCAATATGAATGACAATTCCTTTTCTGTCAATCAACTAATCGTTGCAGCTCTAAAGAAGTACTTCTATTACAATTACTATTAATAATTATGGCAGCTTGTGTTTTGCAGGGTTTAGTGCAGCAGTGCAGGAGACAGCTAGCAGCATTCATCCTTTTTTTTCCAGGTTTTTTTTTTCCCTGTGTATTTAGTTTTTTTTTCTTATCTTTGTCTTACAGGTGTTGCAGAATTTCTGATTTCTAAAACACTGTCCCTTTTTTATTCATGTGTGTAGGAATATGGCTGGAATTCATGATGATGGTGACAAGCAGAGCACTGAGGACCGTGTGGATGCCTTGAAATTTTTTTCAAAGAGGTGATTACTGTACACCAGTAACAGTCTGACTATTCATATGCTATGTACCCAAACCTGTATGCTCTCTCCAGTGAAAAAACTAGGGTAATTATTCACTCACAGGTAGCAGCTGCTCACCTTAAGCTGGGGACACACTACACAACTTTCACAGTCTTTAAAGATTTTGAAAAGACAGTGCACACTAACAGACTGGCTTCAGCAGATGTTTGTATGACGACTGAAAGACTGGGAATCACACACTTAACTGTGCCTGATGAGGGATCACAGTACATGATTTGTCAAACCAACTAAAGCCAACTGAACCTCTCGCGAGGGTGACAATTTAAAGGGTAAACAAACAAACCAGTTGGTGGCAGTAATGCATCAATTTGTTGTTTGCCAACCACCAACAAACTCAAAGAAGAAGAACTAAACTAAACAAACATGGACGACAGTCGGCTCGCTGCCACAACTCGATTAATCTCTCCTCCATTTCTGTGGTCCAGGTCCACTTTGTCGGCACTCTCCCGCTCTCGCTGTTCGCCATCGTCGTTTTGATATTCCCCCTACTTCCTGTCGATGTTCCTGTCTGACACTATTTCCTGTGTCCCACCCTCTCTTTTTCATTGGCTGTTGGCAACACGTGTTTGCAGTTTGGTCGGTAATCAGTTCACACTACCCGACTGCATCCAGATTAGGCTCAAAAAATTCAAACATGTTTCACTGACTGCGACTGAGGTCGGGTCGGGTCTGTTTCCCTCACACACTTGCAGATTCATGTCTTCACCCCCTCACACACTAACAGATTTTTGGGCCAACTACCCATGCTGACTGTCTCCAACTGGTGCAGACTTTGCCCAACTGGGAATTGTGGGTAAGATCTGACAAAAACCTGGCCATGTGTCCTCAGCTTTAAAGTCCTTGCACATCTACACAGGTGTTTTCACTTATCCTGACCCGTTAGACCTGTTCTCAGGTTGACAGTGGGCAGAGCTATGCTGGGCATCACGTGAGGTCACTGTGTTCTGTGTGTTCCTTTTATAGTGTCTTTCATTTTGTCAGATTATTATTAATTTGATTTTCTTAATTCAAACAGCAAAAAATTCCATCATCCACAAAGGAAATTGGTAACAGTTTAACTTCTTTACCTGTTGTTTGGTTTGCTACAGTGTAGGCTATAAACCACACATGCAATAGATGTGGAAAATATGAAGTTACGAAAAAGGAAACTGCCCCACTCTTGACCGGTTTAACAAGCCTCTCAAGCTTTGTCGCCACTGAGTTGTCAAACCTTGTTAACGTGTGTTATGGTGCTAAACAAATTTTTGATGTTTCAAATGATTTTAAATCATGTTCACAAGTCTGTGTCTGTTTCAGGCGGGATGCAGCAGCCAAAGAAAGTAGAAAGACTGCTGAAGAAGTGGACTCTGTCCCAAGAGGCAGTAAATCAGCAGGGTCTGATTACTGCTACAAGATGGACTATCCCTGTATGGGAACCTGTGTGA
This sequence comes from Toxotes lorentzi, assembly GCA_037833715.1. Lineage (NCBI taxonomy): Eukaryota > Metazoa > Chordata > Actinopteri > Toxotidae > Toxotes > Toxotes lorentzi. The sequence continues at coordinate 3,944,963 of JBBMJY010000002.1, read as the reverse complement.
TCATCAACAATAAGAACTTCCACAGTAGGACAGGTAAATACACTCATTCAACAATTCATACACACTGATGTACACACCAGGGTCTTTATTTCATGGGCACTCTAAAACCATTAGTTATGCATGATTTGTTTCAGTAACTGCACAGGCTTCCACAGGGGTAAAAACTGTCAGAGGTCCTGTTCTTCACCTTTCTTATATTTCTGCTTACATCACTTTGTATGTAGGCTGCTTACCTATCTCTGTTCTGTGAAGAGAGGAGTGTGACTGACATCAAGTTTTAGGGGAAAAGGCTGTAAGAGATAAAGTAGGCCTTTTTCACCAAAGATATTTCGACATGTCACTGTACGAAAGGTGCAGGTTTAAACATTAAAATGAACTTTGGCTGAATTCCATTTAGCCGCTTCATGCTGCTACATGCGGGCTCACTGCCATGACTCACTGTGCCAGCTGAAAAGAGCAGAGCCATTCTCAGTGTCATTAGTAACCATTGTGCTTTTCCTGGTGTTACAAGTCAAAACGTCTGTTGTGAGAAAGGCCTGATCTGATAGATATTATTTTAATTAAGTTTGCATAACTGGAAGCTTTGGAAATTACAGCTACGTACTCGCATGTTACATTTAAATACAGTACTAAACTTTCCTGTAGTCTGTTCATTGATCTCCCACTCACTGACTATGATGACCCACTTTCAGAGAACCATCTATAAAAATTATAAAATCCATAAACAACTGTATTTGTCCACCACATGAGAATAAGTGTATAGTGCATTTTGCACTGTTCTATAGAAGCTGCTCATTTAACCTGAACCACCTCCTATTGTAGAAGTAGTTTTGTACTTTAATCAGATTACTCAGTGTAGATGTACACTGTGTTGTGATTCCCCTTCCACTTCTGCATGCCAGTAAGACGCATGTCTCAAAAAAGCCACATCAAAATCAATGTCCTCCCATTTACATATGTGCATGTTTCACATCCTTGCAGCTTTTAGTCACAGTGCATATGTTAGCCAGACTGGAAATGCTCCCTAAAATTCATTGGTTCCGCAGGCTCATGAATACACATTAAAGCTTGGCAGAGCAGAGCCACCACCCTATCCTCCTCCTATGTTTTTGTTTTTTTTTTTCCTCACTGAGATCCACTTAGATAATTTTCAAGAAATGATCCGAAAAACTGTTACAGAGAGAGAGGGAGTCTTACAAAGCTTGCATTCCCACCCTTCGAACTATATTGTAGATTGATTTGAAAGTGTGCTGCATTCCTACTCAGGGATATATTTTTTTTTTTATCTCTAGGCATGAGTGCTCGTAATGGGACAGATATTGATGCTGCTTGTGCTGCGCAGGTCTTCTCTGGTCTAGGTTATAAGGTCACACTGGCCAATGACCGGACTGTGGAGGAGATGCAACAGCTGCTGTCACAAAGTAACAGTTTTCATATATTCAAATTTTACACTATTTTTTACAATAAATTTTTCTGTGGCTGAGTGAGTCACCTCAGGTTAGGATGGTGCCCATTAGGGAAAATGTTAGCGCTTTGTTTGAATTTTTCTTGTTCAGTTGTTAAGTGATTAAAAAAAAAACTTAACTGTTTGCTGCATATACTGCTGACAGACTACATTACCTCATGCAGAAACCTCTAGATGGTGGTGGAAGCAGGATTAATTGTCTGTGTTGTTAGGCTTTAATTCCCAAACATTGTCAATGACTTATTAAATGTTCTTGGGAACTGTTGAGTGGCCATCCATCCAGGTTGTTGTTCTCGTGAGAAATGTTTCAGTTTAATCTTAAAATATCAGTTGTACTCTCAGAAACAGGTAGGGCATCGCCTAACATTTAAAATGAGAAAGGAAAAAGTATCTGGTCTGATGTGAAACTGTGTTGTCTATCTATCCTTGTGTCTGTCGCTAGCATCCCAGGAGGACCACAGTAAAAGTGCATCATTTGTATGTGTGTTGCTAAGTCACGGAGATGAGGGGGTGATATATGGCACAGACGGCTGTGAAAAGCTGGAAACCCTGACAAAGTACTTTAAAGGATATCGCTGCAAAAGTCTGGTGGGAAAACCAAAGCTTTTCTTCATACAGGTTAGTTAAATATTTACCACACAAATGCATTTATGTCTCATACATTGCAATTGAAATGCTTGTTATATAGTAAAGTTTTTATTGTTGTTTTAGTAAGTTTTTTTGTTTTTGGTTGTGCTTTTTTTTAACTACTAATGAGTCAAAACTAATAAATTGGTATTGAAGGCTTTGACCACAATCAAATCTAAGCTGCTTCACTTACATTTGACCTTTTAATAAGGGTTAGCACCATCACTGTTAATGGATTATGCATGGATCTCTCCTTCGTCTTTTAGGCGTGCCGTGGTTCAGCTCTGGATGATGGAGCCCTCATTGAGACCGACAGTGTAGAAGAACAAACATCAGAGAGGATTCCTGTGGAGGCAGATTTCCTGTATGCCTATTCCACTGCTCCAGGTAAACAGCGGCACCAGAAAAGAAAAAAAAAGCTTTATATTCAGTAAATGACACATAGAAGACTGGCTGATATCTAAACCTGATACTCACTATGTGTAATCGTATTAAAACAGGAATGCACTGTTATTGTATGCACCTTTTATAAGAGCGGTAACACTGTCAATTGTCCAGCAGGATACTACTCATGGAGAAACACGTCCAACGGCTCCTGGTTCATGCAGTCATTGTGTGAGATGCTGGAGCGTTACAGTGGAGAGCTGGAGCTGATGCAAATCATGACTCGAGTCAACCAGACGGTGGCGCTGCACTTTGAGTCCTACTCCAGCCTACCTGGATTCACTGGCAAGAAGCAGATCCCCTGTATTGTCTCAATGTTGACCAAAGATGTCTACTTTCCTACATTTAAATAGACCTGTTTAACCTTGAAGAAACCACCTACCTGTAAGAAATGAGTGACTGTGCTGGTTTTAGCAATTTCTGTTCAATTTGAACTACTTTTTAATTTTTTATTACAGTTTTTTAGCGTTTGGTCTTTCAGAAATCCTCCTCTGCTTTTTAGCACACTAACACAACACAAATACTGTAAATCACTTTGACTGTGCTCTTTAAGGTTCTGACTTTTAAACCAGGCTGGCAAAAAGTAAAGTACGAGTGATGATTGTAAATCTACCTAATCTGAACTGAGCAACACAGTAATAATGCTGTTACTATATTATTACTGCCATTGTCTTTGTATTGTGTTGACTCTTGATTGTCACTAAACAAATTCAATTAGAGCAACACACCTGCTCCGTGCGTTCTCAAGTTTGTCTCCACACTCCCTCAAACTGACAGCGTTACAGTGTGCCACAATTCCATCCAGTCTTAGGATTTAAAGGTAATTTCTTATTGGCTGTATTGTTTCCAATCTAATCTAGTTGGTTTATCAGTCAGTAGGGAAATGAGGAAGAACTGGGACAGTTGTAGATGGAGAGCTGGTTGTAAATGGATCATTTTTTGAGCAGAAATTTTATTTTTTGGTTTGGTCAAATGAATTCTTTGCATGATAACATCATAGCAGTTTATCTAGAAAATATAACCTATGTAAAAATATGTTAAAAAAAAAAATAAATTCTGCATTCAGAATGTCCAATCTCAGACTCAGGGTTGCGACATAAATATAACGGCACACATTTTAGACAAAATGGGTTTTTAAAAAATGCAAAGAAAAACAAACTTATTTCCTTCTTTACCTAAGGTTTTAATGTGCTTCAAAAATCCTGGAAGCTGTTTGCTGCAGTGTGTACAAATGGAATTCCTGAATCTAAAAGAAATAACATTAGTTGGAGTGATTGCATGATAGGACAATCTGTCTTATTAGAATAAGAAATTTTTTGAAAACATGCTGGGTCCAAACTTATACTGAGCAATCTGAGGTTTTTTTTTTTTTTTTTAAGAGTGATGTGGTGGCAGCATATTCAGAGTAGCTTTGAACTAGTTTTTCCAGCAAGATTTTGTAATGTTGCTCTATGTTGCAGGGTTGCTTTTCTGGACAGGAATTTAGTCTGTTGGTAAATGAGGGCCTGGAATGAAGAGAGGATAAGGTAGGCTAACATTTAAAGATTTGACCTTTCCTGTATCTGATGCAGGATCTGAAATCTGAAAACGTTTGGGATCAACTGTCTTTTCAAATAGTTGATCCCAAACGTTATAAGGAAAAAAAACTAGAGGGTAACCTTCTGAGATCAGGACTTGACAATTTGCGTATTGTCATCATTTTTTTTGTACCTGGTTTGTATTTATCAACACTAATGAGAGTTTCTGTTTGTACGTCAAGACTGATAAAGGTAATGACCTGGCTATTGAGCATTTTTATTGTCAAAAAGTACTAATGATTAACACTTTATGAGGATGCTTTTGTAAGTTAGTGGCAGCATATAAACAAACAACCACTAGAGGAAGCCAGAGAGACATACAGTGTGATTCTGTGGACCTTAAATGAATCAGCAATCTTTCAAAGGTATGGCGCTCCAGGAACTGAAACTGTGGTGAAACCTAACCCTTGATGCCCCAGGTCAGGCCATTCCAGTACTGTTAAGATACAGATGAATAAGATTTCCAATCGGCTTGCGTCTGTTGGGACAGCCTGCTGTCACTCTTGAAGGTCTATTATACATTATATATGAGGAAGAATATAATATTTTTACCTGTCAATAGTTCTTCCCATCTACATTGCTGCTTTTGTTTTTGGCCCATCGGTTGCTGATTAACTTTAATTTCACTGTTAGTTTATCAGAACAATCCCCAGTCACAGCTGCCAGTCACAGCATGAGTGTAAGAACGTCAGGAATTGATAACCCTGAGTTTATGCAGATCTGTGCTGGTCCACAGAGCTGATAACTGAACCAGCTTGACTGTTCACACATTTTGCATATCTATAATTTGAAAACCCTTTTTTAAAACATATTTTCTCTTCTGGTGTTTTTTTTTTTTTTTGGTGTAAACAGAAAGGACAATACAGGAGGCAAATGGTGGCAGAAATGACAGGAGTTTAGTGATCATAACTTAATCAGCATATTCAGCCAGCATCTTAAAGCATTAATGTGTTTATTTTAAAGTGGTCAGAAAATCAGAAAATGAAAGTTATTCAAATGAGGCAAAATATAAATTCCCTTGTTCCCTTTCTGAAAGACCAGACTTAAATAAGTGTAGTATAACATTAGCTTTAATAGCAGCAGAACACCACAAATGAATATGTTTGCATCATTGGTAATATAATGCCAAAATTATAATTTACCATTATAAGATACAATTGCATTGTTAATCATGTACACGTTTATATCAGAAACTGGAACAGAACGGTTTAGTTGAACCGATTAGATATTTTAAAACGTACCAATAATATGTATATGTATAAAAAAATAAACATAAAATCTATTAGAAATAAAGAGAAAATGTGCACTCGCAGACTTGCAGGTGGGATGCTTTATCACACATACACACACAGGGCTGCTTCAAGTTTCTGGTTTCGTTTCCACCATCAGCCGCGGAGAAAGGGGAGGACGGTGAGAGGAAGGGAGGAGGGGATAGAGGAAGTGAAAATGAAATCCAGCTCAAAGATCTTCTATGACTTTTGCAGAACACGATTCGAAACATGGCGATCCTAGCTGCACTAGCCACACTGTGGTTCCCTTAGTAAGTTGTCACTATTTGCTATTATTAGCCACGACATTATAGCTCTGTGAAGGCGGAATGTCAGCCGTGTTTATCAGCCACATTTAGGGGGCGGAAGGGAAAAAATAAGAAGGGAATGAAATGAAAACAAACCTTTTTGCTAACGCCCTCGCTAAACTGAATAAGAAATAAATGAAACCGCGAAAACCTGAAAAGACGATTCTCCTGGCTTTCGCGGTATCAATAAACCAGAGCGGAGTGAGCCCTCTTCGCGTCCGTGTTTGTCTGGGGAGCGCGCACGCGGCCAAGACACTTCCGCGACGGCGCTCGTGAGCGACCCAGAGCGAGAGCACGAGAGCAGGAGGGGGATTTCCAGCTCGAGCCCCTACTTCCCGAACCAACCGATGTTTTGCTTTCGGTCTCGACACAGAAACAGAAATAAACGACGGATACAGTTTTGTTTTTCCACTTATAACCACAAATACATCAACTTGTCCAACTTCGCCGTTGCTTGTTATTCCGACAGCAGGACCGTGAAGCCACAGGCCGTCAACTGAACAGGTAACATTTTTTATTTCCGCATATTAACGCTGTTGACTTGCACTCGCACCATACAGACTTCCTACAGGACGACATGACGGATCCCTAGCTCGTTGTGTAAGTGAAAGTAGGACTGTAGTTTTTCTCAGCGTTTGTTGAGTCGGTATGGTATTTATTTTCACTTTTGGCTCGGTTGTTTTTGGATCAGCACGCTGGCACACAGTAGAAAACAGACCGCGGTTAACTTTTGACTTGAACCCTATTGCTAAATCAAACTTTAATCCAGCATAAACCTGTTACTGACATTTGCCTCCACAAAGCTAAAGGGAAATGTGGCTACAACCTGGCTTTTGTTCATATTTGATATTAAGTGGAGTCAGAGGAACTGTTTTTGTTTGTTGTTGCTTTTGTTTTCTTTTTTTTTTTTTAATGCTGTAGCTTTAACCGTATTTGTACTTGTTTTGTCGCTATAAATGTACTGGCGCGTGAACAGTGTATTCGTGCTGTTTTCACCTCTTCGTGCATGTGTTTGAAAGTCGTTGTACTGCTGTGAGTCGTATGTTGTTTGAACTCCCTCTCAGGCAGCTTATCCTGTCTTGCAGCTTAGAAATGCGTTTTAAAGACATTTCAGAAATGACATGTGTATCTTTGGGTGGTTGAGAGTAAGCAGGAAAAAAGTAATGTCAAAGCACTTCCAAATTTTACTTAAACATTATATCATTTGTAAGGCGCACCTGTACCACTAGACTCTGTGAGTAATAATTATAATAGCAGGGTTCAACTATAATAGATACATTGAAATTATGTTTATTAATTTTGAGCCACAAACAATTCTCTCTACTTTTACAGCTTGGCAGCTAATGCAGTGCTACACTTTTTTTAAAAAAATCCAAGGATAGTAAATGTTACTTGTTGTGCAACCAGAAAAGAAACACATTGCCACATTGTTTTATAACTAGCAGAGTTGGTCTGAAACTAGTTTAGTAGCTTGAGATAATGGCATGATTACATGATTTTCCTTGCCTTTGTTCATTTTAACAGTGAAATGAATTCATAATTTGTTCCCTAATACACCATGCAAACTTACAAACACATAAATCTTTTTAAACTTTTATTGGTCGTAGTAATACAGACACTGTACTTTAGTTAGACTGTGTGTATGAAGTGTTTTATCAAGCAGTAAGCCGGATGCAGCTGTAAGTTTCAACCCTGTAGCTCATAAAAAGGGATAATATTTTTATTTGATGCTGTGCCATGTCACCCTATTTGACTTGTTAGAGAGCTCACGCTGGCATCAGGAGGCAATGTGTTGGCACACTTCAAACTTTACCCACCTCACTGAGGGTGGGGTGGGTAAAGTTTGTTCTCACTGTAAATAAACATGCTGTATTTATTATCCTATTTTAGTTCTTTCTTTAGTGCTCCCCCTCTTGTCTTTATCCTAAAATATTTTATTTAAAATGTTTATTAAATTAAATGAAGACAGTCAGTATGGGGTTGTGGATAGGAATGGGCTACATGGCTACAGTTACAAACATGATTACACAGCTTTATTTGAGAACAACATTTTATGTGACACTGTCTTCACCACACAAATCAAGCAGTGAACCTGGGCAGGATTTTTATTTTTATAAACACAGACAAGAGAGATTCAACAGTTTCTTTTGCTCACAAAGGAAAATAAAATTTAAAAATGCATGTTCCTGTAAAAAAAAAAAAATTTAGTTTCTTCATGTATACCTTACTGCAGTTATCATACAAACAGTACGTTGCTATCTAATATAATTAAATATTACTTTATGTGTTCACAGGCCACAATGCCAGTAGAAAGAATGAGAATGCGACCATGGCTGGAGGAACAAATCAACTCCTGTCAAATACCAGGACTGAAATGGGTTAATAAAGTAAGTGTACACTCAAGTGCACATGCACACACACGCAAACACATAAATACTATATTTCAAGAGCTGACAAAATGTGAATGTTTCTAGGAAAAAAGAATCTTCCAGATCCCATGGATGCATGCCGCACGCCATGGCTGGGACCTGGAGAAAGATGCTCCACTCTTCATGAGATGGGCCATACACACTGGTAATACACCGATATAACTGTACACTCACTGGTTCTCCTTTTCACTGGCTTCCAGACACCAGACCAGTTCTGTCTCACATCAAAGAAATTTTGATATGTATAATGTCTTACTTTGCTTAGCTTACTTTGGAGGTACCTTTGTAAGGAAGCTCACAGGGATTCGGTAGGAAAGAGTAGGAAATCCCACAACTCCATACCACATCAGCAAAAAAAGAAAATGTATTAATCAACTAAATTTTTCTCTGTACTTGAGGAGTGTCCCTAGGTTCAGAAAAGGATTCTAAAAATGAGATAACACTCCTCTAATATTTTAAATAATTTTTTCAGTATTGAAATTGGCATTGGAAAATGTTTTATTTTCAGTTCTCTACATAAGGTATTTAAAATCAGCACACATCTGATCTTATTTTCAGAGCTGGGGAAGTTCACAGAGCTAAACCTAGATTTATTTTTTAAAATGATGTGTCAGAGCAGAAAAGCATAGCTCTGTCATTTTAACTAATCTTTAGATAACTAGTGGTAGTTGGTGACAGTAATAGTAGCACTACTACTGTCACATCGGTTACTGCACATAATGTACTACACATACTGGTAATATGGAGGGATAAGTAATTCTGAAAGGTGATGATGTCCTTTTCCTGAGATACCAATGAATTACGTCTTTGTCATTCGTTTTGTGTTTGCGTAGGTAAATACCAGCCAGGCGTAGACCGTCCAGATCCAAAGACGTGGAAGGCTAATTTCCGCTGTGCCATGAACAGCCTGCCAGACATTGAGGAAGTGAAGGATAAAAGCATCAAAAAGGGAACTAATGCCTTCAGAGTTTATAAGATGCTCTCCTCCACAGAGAGAAGTTTGAAAAAAGGTGAGTACTGTTACTGTTGCTCAGCTTGGTTTGGTTAAAAAACCCATCACTTTTCTAGATTTTATTATTGTATCTTGAAAAGTACTTACTTGTTATTAAATCTATGTGTTTCTGTCCATTTAGGAAAAAAGAAGACAGACAAAGAGGGGAGGCTCAAGGGAAATAAAGAGGTAGATAAACATATAAACACCTTTGTCATACATGAAACCACCTTCAGGATAGGGTTGCAAGTTTTTATGGGCACATAACGCACAAAAAAACCTCAGTCCACACTCAGCACTGCCGAAGAACAGCAGCGTGATGGAGAACAATAACAGCAATGAAGAAGAGTGAGTTTCTGATTTCTAAACTTGCGGCTGAGTAACTGCTTCGCCACCTGGCTGGTTTTGTGACGTTAGGGATCACAAAAATATGTACTTTACTGAGAAATGCTGCCTTTGTTCCAAAGCACAGCATTTTTTTTTCTGGAAGTCTTAGTCAGTCCTGAGCTGGCAAACTGACAAAATATCTAACATGAACAATCAACTCTATCTCCAGTTCCCATGACAGAGAAATTTGCCCGAGAACAGGGAGGGTAACTAAGTACTCCTCCTGCACAAGTTTAAACATTGCAAAGTACAAACCAGCCGCTGCTGGTTCCATTTGTTAATAAATAATGAAATGATGGAATTGGCTGATGGAAGAAGCACAGATCTTCCCCTTCCACTTATCTTTCCCATAAATCTTCCATAATTACAAATCTTTTTCTGTCTCTTTGATCTCGTCACCATCAGGAAGCTTCTCCATCTCCAGACCAGACTCCTCTCGAAACCAGTGCTGGACCAATTGACTATTCTAAACAGGAAGTGGTCAAGCAGGAAGCGGTAGAGCAATTAGTGATGGACAGTGCCTCAGGTACTACACCTGTGTCCTCTTTCTACTAATATGTGGTTGTTTTGTCTGTGACCTTGTCCCTGGTTTTGGCCTGTGTTTGAGAACACAGCAATTCTGCTCAGTTGTGTTGTGTGTTCATTGTGAAAGACAAGACAAGAAGAGACTTTGGGGTACTTTATTTTATTAATCCTCTTTGTCCCCTGTTGGACATAAGGCCACGATGAGCTCCCAGATTTTGGTGCACAGGTTATTTTATTACTTCGTTGTGAATAACTAAACAGGTGTTGGAGCAGCCGACAAATATTATGTCTTTATCTTGCAATTGTGGATAGATACTGTATGTGGCTCCATGCACCCACCCTGCCACACATTTGAGACATTTTTATCAGTAAATCATTCACTGAATCAGAACGTATGCACGTGTTCAGCGTATTATACTGTGCCCTGTCTGTCCTCCATTCACAGCCATTCACAGCTCAGTAGAGGACAACGTCATCACGAGCGAGCAGTTGCCATTCGTCTGTCAGACAATTGAAGTAACCACTGAAAATGAAGAGCAGATGGTTAGCTCCTCCCACTCCTATCCGCTCCAAATCTCTCCTGTGTCTTCATGCTGTGGTGAGTCCTCTCACAGACACACGCACAGACACACAAACACCACACTTTACCACATTTTGTTACCAAAACAAGCATAAATAGGTCAGTTATATGGCTTGTAGGAGCAGTAGACATTGTAGTTGTTCAGAACCACAACTGTGACCACGCTTGCATACGGCACACATTTCAGGACATAGTGGTTACTGTTTTTTGAGCATGGTTAGTTGTGGTTGTGTGTTGAAACATATGGCTTCACCTGGCTGTGATGCTCAAATCAGTAGTAGTTTGTTTTTTTTGTTTGTTTTTTTTTTTTGGTTAGCATGTATGCATGCCGTTCGTTTTGAATAAGCAACAAAAATGTGGTTCAGATGGTGACCTGATAAACTATTGTTATCAGTCATTACATCATCCATTATTACACAATCCAACTAAAGTAAAGCACATCTTATCTTAAGTTTGGGAAATTGTGGGCAAACCAGCTGAATGTTAAAAAAAAAAAGCTGTCAACAAATGTGAAACAGAAGAGATTATTGTGGCTGTGGCTGTTTTTTCAAGCTGATTTTGAGCTTGTATCTGGAACAGCAGAATGCATTTTGTTATATGGAAATAAAAGCTGAAAGCTCCAAGTAAAAATGTGTTTCACGCAGGAGAATAAAGTGTCAGGTTTTTTTGTTAGAGTAACATCAGTTGCAAAATAAAGGATTGGTTCTCCTGTTCAGTAGATACATAACCATAAAGGCTTGCCCGAAACTTAACGTGGTGATGCTTAAATATTTTGTGTTTGGAGGTCATTACATTGTCTCTCTCTTTTAAATCTTGTTTTAATTGACTTAAACCCTGGCTTCATCACCACTCTTAGATCTGTTCATCACACCTCTCCGTGTATATGAATCTTTTCTCTTTCCTAACCAGACATCTGGATCTTTTATTCCGTCCCATCTGTCCTTCCTCCTCTCTGTACATTAAACTCTTTTTGATCTTTCTTAATCACTACCATTGCTTGAAGAGTCAAGATTCAAATTATAATCATTCCCCCTCTTGCTTCTTGTCTTTCTTTTTTATGTTTCTTTTCTTTACTCATTTAACATATACATTTAATTGTGCTATAGTGCAGTACAAACAAATCCGGTGCAGAGTGTGAGTCTTTTCAATTTTCTGGTTTAAATCAAGATTTAATTGAACTCCTCCTCTTTCTTTCCCTCTCTGTATCTTCCTCTTTGTCTGTTTTTCTTACCCGCTGATACATGTGCTCTAAGGATGACTTATTGCAAAATTACCATTTCCTGAATACCATCTTATTAACTGTTTTTGTGTCTTTATTTCTACAGGCAGTGACACAGACAGTGACACTGAAGACACTAAAGAGGTGAGTCTCCCATTAAACACACCTATTCAGATACAGAGGAGAGAGTATGAAAGAATTAACTGCTGTGATCTTCAGATAAACAGGTTTTTACCTGTTCCAACCTCACTGCTGAAACAGGGTGTGAGTGTTTCTCTCTCTCTCTTTCTGTGTGTGTGTGTGTTCCTTCCTGTAATGTTACGAGAGACTGAGAAAAGGGAGGGCCTTGTCAGGAACTGTGACTGTCAAACATTAACAGTTTGATTTGAGGTTGTTCTTTGCAGTACATTGTACCCACACTAAACACACACTGGGCCTACACATGCACACACACAGAGACACTTCACAATACAGAATACAGAGTACAGAAGTGTTTTTAAACTATGTTTTAATGTAGAAACTCTTCTTTAAATCACGATCTGACATTTTTATTGGGAATATTATTCAGACCTAGGATTATTTTTGTAGTGTTTTTTTTGATGTTGTATTTACAGCATAATCCAGCACAATTTCACCACAACATGTATCAGAAATTAGCCACAGCCTTTGTATTGTGGATTTTTTCTTATGTAGAGGTTAATTACCCTCCTTTTTTTTGGTCTGTCCTTCTCAATTGTTTTCCCGGACAGGGTGTTGGTGCAGTCTGGAAGCGTGACTACAGCACAACAGTTCTCAGGGTTCCAGCATGCTCTCTTCCCGGCATGGCCACTTTTGTCAGCGCGAACAAGCCCAACTTCAGGGTCACCAGCACGCGAGACCCAGCCCCTCTCATCAGCTACCACACCGACGGCTGGACGCCGGCCTACACTCAGAACTCTCTTGTGTCTCCGGCGACCAGCCATACCCACGAGATGCGCGCAAGTGTCATTATGAAAACCTCCGATGTTACCTCCTCCTGACCCCAGATGAGGGCGTATCATGGCCGCCCTCAGGGCATAGGAATGACACAGAATGTTATTTTTCTTAATCAGGGCCACATGGTGCCTAAAAGGCCAAACTTCCAAATCTGTGGTTTTATTGTAGCTTGTGTTTGGGCCATGAATCCCCTCAGTTTTCCTTTTAATTGGAAAAAAAATTGTCGACTGGTGGAAATTCGCCATTGACTTGCCCACTAATTGGTGAGCACTGTAGCCCAGTTTATACTTTCTACATCTGAATGGCTGCGAGGGTCTGCGTGGTGTAAATTTCATCATCTTCCCACATCTGCGAGGGTTCGTGGATGGTCCCTGTGCAGCTTTAAATGAACATGTGGAACATACGCGTGGACAAACATGTACGCTCACTGGCAATACCGGTGTTGCTCCTGTCTGTTTTGGAATATATCTAGCCCTGTAGACACCTTCGTCATCCTTGTGTCCCTGGTGCATCATTTTCCCTGCTGCTTTTTGCTAACACTTGAGTGTACACTATGCTGAATGAAAGAAATTCTCCACTTTTGTGTAATGAAAAACAAATTTTAGTAGTGAAAAGCTCTTAATGTTTTTTTAATTGTACAACTTGTAGATGAATACATTTTTAAGTGAGTCAGTATTGCCTACCTGTAGCCAGGTTGGAAAATACATCCTCATATTCATCCACTGTGTTGTGATTTTAAGCTATATACAGTCTCCAATCAGCTTAAACTTTCATTTCCTAAGTGAAGTGGTCCCTGGTATTTCATTTCATTACCTGATTTGTACACATCATAACACAGCTATCTTTTCCTATACCTTTAGTTACTTTATATTGCACCAATTAAAGGTAAACTAAGTTTTTGAACAAATTAGTCACTATCTGAGAATAGCATAAGCTCAACTGTTAGCTTAAAACAGTGTGTAAAATGCTGTGCTAGGACACATGGATGGAACAAAGAGTATGTGTTCCTAGAAACAATCTGTGTTTGAGGTAAAGCAACAAATACAAAATGTTTTGGGGAAATTACATCTAAGTCGAGCAAACCAGCTCAACTTAGCAGCAAGTTACAAAAAGAATCCAAGGCGTGTATTGTTATCTAGATAAAGAATGACAATCATTGCTAAGCCCTGATTTGTCCCGCAGTGGAAAGCAGGTGTGTGTGTGTATCTGTCTGTCTGGAGCCCTCAGGACAATGTACCCGCAAACACACAGACAGATGAACTGACAGAGTGATCGACAGACTCACTGACAGACAGACTGACAGACTGTGAACAGTGTATTCATTTCTTCTCTCTCCTGCCTCCTGGTGTTAATAATGTACATAGCTCATACGTATGTATGCCTGCAAGCCGCTTCTGCACCTTATGGACATCACTGGTGTGTGTGTATGTATGTGTGTGTGTGTGTATGTATGTGTGTGTTTATGGATGGGGGGGATGGGGGGGGGTTATTGAAGATGTGTGCCTTTGAAAGTGTGTGGCTGGTGACAGATTATCTGTGCTTTAGCCTGCTGCGAATACATCAAGAGGCTCTCAGTAACTTTAGTCAGCTGGATGTGGATAGAGAGAGCATAGCACTGTGATGATGAGAAATGAAGAAGTGGTTTACATTCACTATATTTACTTGCACAGACGCGACTTGTTGATATGGCTACTCGCTTAAAATGGAGCAAACATTATTCTTATGTTAGAACATTTCAGTCTAGAGTCATCTCATCTCACTCTCATCTCATCAGAGGGAGGAGCAAAGTGCAATAGGCCATTAATTCTGTGCATTTAAAAGATGCAGTGAATACCTTGCTGTGATAACTGGGAATAGGGAATTGTCTGGGCTTGAGGTACATTACAGAGGACTGCATCATCAGCAGAGGCTCAGCGCTGATATTTTTAATTCTCACTTTTTTTTTTTTTATGGTCTGCTCTCCCTCGCCCAAAACTTCCCATTTCCCAGTTGACTTTAACACAGATGTCAGAGCACAAGTCTTTCCTCTGATTCACCAGTGTATCCTGCTCTCCATTCCTGCAGGCAAAATCTAGTGGCCTCTAGCATTAGAGCGTATCATAATGTTAACCACTGTAATCTGTAAATCTCGACATATGCACAGAAAACCATTCTTTTTATCCCATAAAATGCAAATGTATGCGAAGAATGATGAACTCAAGCAGCAAAGGAAGACATTTCCTCTTTTGTTTGTTTCACAAGCCATTACAGGAGCAAGCTCAGTGTTTTCAGTAGTTAGTAAAATGTAATTTACCTAAGAAGAACTAAATTATGAAATTTTCATATTCAGTCCCCTGAGAGTCACAGCTCCTTGTGTTATGATTTGTGTCGAGTGCATTAGAAAGCTACTTGTGTGTTAGCAGCTAGCAGGCTAAAGCACGGACTTCATTCCCAGCCTGCCTTCAGCAGAGCTCTAGAGGGAACAGCTTTAAAAGTTCATGTGGGAGAACAATAGAACAAATAGGAATCTGCCATGTTTTTGAACCAAACCCCCAGAGATTTTAACACTGTATGCACAATACTATCATGGTGAAATTATTTAAGGTTCTCATTGAATCAAAGGGGTTTGGGCTTACTTGACAGCAGATGTGGAGCAGGCATCTCTTTACCATATCTTTCTTAACGTGTCTTTTTTTATTTTGTTAGCGATTCGCATCACTTACTGAAAGGTAGCGGAAAATTCTTCTACTTTTCCGTGGTTATGCTTCATAATAGTTTTCTGTGGAAATGCTACTCAACAGGCCACAATACACGGACAATATTTGAAGCAATGTACGTTGTTAATTTTGATAACAGCCAAAACAAACACCTGCCTTTTAACCATGCACCTTCAGTGATTTTGTTGTAGTGGGCACAGCCTCTCTGAACTATATTGAAGACTAACAGTTGGGAAACTCTTTAATTGTTTGTGACACTTAAATGTGCCAAATAACTGTACATGTTACCGTGCATGTAAACAGCATGCAGCTGGTCCATATTAGGCCTTCACACTAGCACAAATGTGTTGAACTGAATTGGATTTAGTGCTGTCAGTAGCTT
The DNA here is from genome assembly GCA_037833715.1 of Toxotes lorentzi. Taxonomy (NCBI): domain Eukaryota; kingdom Metazoa; phylum Chordata; class Actinopteri; family Toxotidae; genus Toxotes; species Toxotes lorentzi. Next base: position 3,929,090 of record JBBMJY010000002.1, on the reverse strand, counting down.
GAGTTTCTCATTTCAGAATCAGCAACTTCTGAAGTCCAAAGTGAAGTGAAGATTCTAGTCTAATAATCAAAATGTTCAGACCCTCCTGCATCAGTAAGCATAACCATGGACTTTTAAAGAAGCTGTCATGGATAACTAAAGTGCACTTAAACCTAGAGCACATTTCTGCTTTGTTTTGTCTATAAAAGGGATGTGATTACAGCCAAAAGTCAACAGTGAAAGAGGGTTGTAATACTGTTATTTATCATGTGGTTGGTTGATCTTTCTGACCTGCTTTTGCCTTATGTGAATGAGAGCCACTGAATCACTGTTCTGTGAATACTGAGGTGTGTCTCACTGTTGCGCTTTTACACATACCATAAAGGACAATATCACCATTCACTTCAAAGGAAAAAAACAAATCAAAAAACAGGTAATTGCTCAGATAATTGCGTTTGGAGCAAAGAAGTTGTAACTGCATCATGTCACCACTGTTTATTCTGTGTACATTATGAAAACTACATGTGAATCAACATGTAAATCTGAATAAAGACTTTTTGTATTTATACAGATGTGTTTTATGTGGTTTACAACATGGCTGAGGGTTTATCTTGTGCGCTCAAGTTCAGAGTCCAGTTTTACAGGTTATGAGAGATGGGGAGAGGTTGTGTATCTGTTTCTTTTAAGATAACAAATATCCAGTAAAATGAAAGCTCAGGCCTGAGACAAGAATGAAAGTTTTGGTGCTGAGCTATGCAAGTTAGCACATGTAATGACTGCACAAGAACAGCAAGAGGTTTATGTGCAAAGTGGAAACTACTGTTTTCGTGTGTGTGGTTTAGCTTTTTGTCAGAGCAGCAGATGTCCCCTTGTTTCAAACATTTACACACACACACACACGGCTCATTCAGTTTAACCAGAGCACTAACTGCTGTTTCAGTTTCAGTTGCAGTTCTCAGTTCTCACTCTACTTCCTGTTTGTCTCCGAGGCCTCAGTAGACTGGCTGGCCTGTTGCCTTGACAACTGCTAACCGCATGCCATTAGTCATAGTAAACAGTCTGTCCTTAGAGTGGTTTATCTACTACTTTGTTCTCTTTCACAAGATTCTTTGTATCCATGTCTCTTTTTCCTCCCTCCTCTTGACTCCTTTAATCATCGTGATCATAAACAGCAACAACAGTCGCCTCAAAAAGTCCCTACTCTACTTTCTGTTCCCTCTATCAGTTCTCCAGATTATGCAAGAAACTAAAGACATGGCTGGTTAAAGAAGAAAACATCACAAATAAGAGGTGGACTCAGTGACACTTCATTTAGTTTCAGTTCATTGTCTTTAATACATGTTCAGGAAACGTGTAAAGGTTTCTGGATTATTTATGAACCAACTGTTCAGTAATCAGAGATCCTCCAGTCAGTTCTGCAGAGACGTCTCACTTACACCATCTAGTGTTCAAATGCTGAATTGCATATTCATTTCTCGTTAACATGGGACAGAAAAGCTTTAGTCTACTTTAAACCAAGGTTATGCTTCTTTTTATGTTCACACATTTAAACGAGTGCCTGTAGGAATATTTCAAGAATATTATACTCATGCCAAAAGAGGAACAGTGACTTTCCCTTTTGAATATTATATTTTAATATAGAAATTGTTTTTCATTGTTTAAAAAAAAAAGAACAAGAGGTGCAAAAAGACCTGTGGGAAAAAATGGGAATTAGGAAAAATAAATAAAAAAGGTGAAAATTTAAGATAATTATATTAATACATGAACATATAACATGTACATGTCACAAATTTGTACATCCTTAAGCAAAAGTAGTGCAATGAAAATTTTACAAGTACAAAAGTATTAGCATCAAAATATGAGTACCAAAAGTAAAAGTACTCTTTATACAAAATGACCAATTTCAGAATAATATATATTATTGGATGATAAATATCATTTTAATGTTACAGGTGGTAAAGGTGAGATTCATTTTAAATACTTTATGTACAGCAGAGTAGCTTATGAATCTCCACCCAGGCGTCATTCAAGTCTTTTATTTTTTTAAAAACTCTTTTGTATTGTTTTTCAAAAACATAAACAACATAAACCGCACAGCAACAGGTCCACAGGTGATGATCAAGTCTGTCGGTTACATGACTACATAGCGTTTCCAGTGGCATCTAAGGAGAATAAGGAGGGAGGGTAACGTGAGCATCACCAAACTGCAGGTTATAGCAGATCAGAGTAGAGAAACATGTATATGTGACATAGTTACAAATATACATACACATGCATATACAGACAGACACACACATACAGCTGTACATAGAAATAAATACATAAATAACAGAAAGGATAACCAAAAGGGGAACTGCAAGTAATTCCCTTCCTTTTACCTCATTCCTCTGCTTCCTCTTTTTCATTTTTTATTTCAGAAATTAAGAAATGTATCTTTAATTTCCCAGGTACCAGGTCTTAGAAAAAAGGTCATAGCAAGCTAACATCATGTTAGCTTGATTTAGCTAAGTAGCTAAAGTATGGCAGATTTTAACTTTTCTATGAACTGTCAGTTTTTGTCCACGTGGTGACTGTAATTCCAGTAGCTAAAGCCTTAATGAAATAACAGTGACAGACACAAGACACACAAAACATTTTTCACAGTGTTTGAATCACATGTATAATAAGAATAACTAGATAGACTATACTAATATTAGAATGAAACTTCTCACTGTATGAGCTTACTTCCCTTTTTGTTCTATAATGTGGTGAATGTTGAGGCACAGATGAATATGAACACGCAAGACGAGAGTCTGTGATGTATTCAATGGTCAAGTAACCTTTTTTATTCTGTTACCTGTTTGTATTTATTCCCTAGCAGGTAATAAATAACAGCCTGTTCCTTCCTGAATTACAGATATAATGTGTTCAGTGCTGCTCTCTTCAGAACTAAAGCCCTTCAGTCCAACAGGGACCAGGCTGGTTTTATGGGCATGTACCTCTTTTCTAAGGAAACACTGGGACATTCAGTGTGCCGACTGCTGAAGGTTAAAATACATTTCAGCCTTAGAAAAAAAGTGCTGTGGGCTTTCTACATTATGTCATGGCACCATTTGAAGTATTTTCCACAAGTATATGAACCCTGCAGGTCAAACCTGATGCAGTGCGTCTGGATGAAGGCAGGAGGATGGATAAGATGTTAGGACTTTACTGCTGCTGCTTGAATTCATATGTTGCTTCTATCGTGTCAGTTAGATGTTTTATGCTTTACATTTCTCGTACTGCCAATAAACTTTTACACATTTATGTATTTATTTCTGGGCTAAAATAAAAGCCAAATGCAATTAACCAACTTGGCCCTCACAGTGTTGAAATAATATGATTAATAGATTGTAAGATGGTAACGCTATTAGATATATCTAATGATTAATTTTGTAAACAACAGCAAGATGAGGTGTAAGCAAAGATGAGGATGAGATATAAAAGCAGTATCCAGCATACATCAACATGTTTTTGGCACAAATGTAAGCCCTCAGTTACAGGGCCTGGGAATGTCTTTGAGTGATATATTGTTTAAACCATTGATTGAAAAGCCTTTTGGAACTACACCTGGTATGTAGCCCGCTGTATGAAACACTTTCACGTGTTGTATACGTGTTTCACTGCCCTCCTCTTTTCAAAAATGTCAGAAAATGCACATGACAATGTCATCGTCCTGAAAATAGACGCACTGATCGCCACCTGCTGTTCTGCTTGTGACCAGCAGGTGACAGTGTTACTCCATTCTTCAACTGTTGTATGTTCTCCCTTCTCTTTTCCCTTTCCGTCTTCTTTCTCTCTCATCAGAGAAACTTTTGTTGTATTTTAAAGAAGCATGTATGTGTGTGTTTACTGTGTTAGCAAATCCTTAAAATCTGAATGAAACACACATACCAAATAAGTTGTACTGGGTATGTGATTGCGTACAAATGGGTGCTTTCTTACTATACTGCAGATTTTTGACCCATAATTTGTATCAAAAATTGACATTACTTGCACTTTCACACTTAGCGTCAGTGTGTGTTTCTGTCATCACCTTTCCTCATCTCACCCATAAATCAAATGTTATAACACAGATTGATTCCTTTAATTATTTGGAGATGTGAAATAAATCCATGTCACTCAGTCAGAGAGTATTTTATGCACAAGCTCTGCTGAAATGCAGCCGAGTGCATAAAATATGTGAATACGAGATTCCACGTTCTATGCTGAATGGAAGCGCATTCATTTCTAATGAGAGGATCCATTCCCACTGCACATTTCTATTACTAATGCGATGCAGTGAGGGTGTTGCACTGGATTATTAATGCACAAGGTAAAATAAATGTATTAAATGTCAGTTATTAGCCCTCAGTGTGACTCCAGTGCAGCTGCCTCACTGCAGCTGTGTTGCAGTGAGGCAGCAAGATAGAGTCTGGCATACACAAACAGACACACACACACTCAAACTGGGAAGTAACCAGATATTGTGAGTCATCACCAAACCCCCATATCAAAACCTGACTGAGAGGGAGCGATAGCGTGAGAGAGATGGGTGGAAGAAAAGCAAAGTACAGGAGGGAGAGTGGGGGGAGGTGGAGAGAAGAGGGGAAGAAGGATGGGGAGGAGGGGTGAGAAGAAAGCGGGAGGGACGGGGAGTGAGAGAGGAAAACAGACGGAGAGATAGAAAGTGTCACTGAGGGGTGAGTTAAATGACATTAATGATGCGTTGGTGTGAAGTGGCTGTGAATCTCAACAGTCTCCCTCTCTCTCTACTTGTTACCATGGTTGCTGCTACTGACATCCCCACCGCAGAGCGCAGGTAATGAAGTCAGGTGTGTGTGTGTGTGTGTGTGTGTGTGTGTGTGTGTGTGTGTGTGTGTGTGTGTGTGTGTGTGTGTGTGTG
>JBBMJY010000002.1:3894654-3913555 GCA_037833715.1 Toxotes lorentzi | reverse complement strand
ACACACACACACACACACACACACACACACACACACACACACACACACACACACACACACACACACACACACAACTGATTTTTAGTCCAGTGGCTCTGCTGCTTTGATGCTGGCATCTGTTGTGAGAATTTGGTTAATTCCATTTTCATCGTCAAACAGAAACACACTCAGAAAAGCACACAAACAAATGAGCGCACATTCATTTACAAATCCACACAGAAGGAAAACTAACAGTCAACAAAAACAACTAAACATTCAAGTAATCACAGTCTAGGTCAGAGGATAAAAACCTTATTTACTGGATTAAAGTAAATTATCTCTTTAAAATAAAATGACATCTCTCCAGAGCTGCTCTCAGTGATTAGAGGATAAACTGCATTGGGCACTGAGCCCAATAATGATTCCTGCTGTGTTGATTAGTGAGGTAAAGTCAGAGAACAGAAAGGTTAAACTGATACAGGTTATTGAGTGGTTGATAAGAAGCAAGTCGAAGCGAATTCTTCATTGAATGAGATTTTATCTGTTATCTGGCCTGGGATCACTGCCCTTCAGGAAACACCAAGCTCTGCACAACAGGGACTGAAGATAATCATTTTCCTTTTGCAGAATGAAGACATTGACTGAAATTATGCTTCTGCAAAGATACATGTAAGCTTCTTTGTGAACTTACAGAGAGAAGGGTGTTAAGGGTAACAGCTCAGAAAACCGGCCAGCTGATTGGTTCTCTTCATTGGAAACGTCACTGAAACACACTTCTTTGGAAACCTCCAACGTTGACTCCATGTGCCTGTCTGTGCATGTGGAGCTCGGCTATGAGAACAAGGCTGTCTGGGGAAAACACCAGTAGTCTCCTAACTAGCCCAAAGCTGAGTTTAGTGTGTGTGTGCTGAGCAGTAAGAAGAAGAGGATGCTAGCTGATGGAGGGCCTGGTGTGTGATATAGTGCTCAGCACTGATAAGGCAGAGCTAAAGCTTTGCTCTTGAGATTTGCAGCTAAAGGCACCAAGCCCCCCGAGTGTTAAAGTGTCAGTGACTTTGGCTGAATTTTTAAAAACGAACAACTCAAAGCCAAAGGTGGCTGATGCTCTCTTTTGTGGTCTACAATACCTTTTAGCCACAAAAGCCTCCTTTTCACTCTCCCCATGAAGAGTGGCACAGTGGGGCACAGCTATACCCAATTTTGCCTTCAGATGTGGCTGAGCAACACGTATGAGGTAGTTTCGAGCACACCCTTGCCTTACCACTGAGGGCATGTGGTTGTTTGCAGCTGTGTGTCAATGGAAACTGAATAAACACAGAATGTATAGTGAATATGGGCATTTACCTGCTCCTGTCAACCCTGCCAAGAAATATCATTCAATCTAGGAAATTCTCAGAACCATGAATGTGTAATAAGTTTAAAGCACATCTGAAGTAAAAATCAATTTCTGAAGCGTTATGGCATATAAGCTGTGAATGTAACAGAAACAAGCATGTTGGTATTGGACTGTTCTACCAAACCATGGGTCATGTCGAATAACCTTTCATGGCCATTTCAATATCTTTCCACAATATTAGTGCATGGTCAACTGGTGTACGCTTGTGGTTACTGCAAATAACCACACTAATTATGTACCTGTAATAAACCTGCAACAAACGTTAATGATGATAAAAGGTCACACAACTTTGTGCACTAGCATGTTGAAATTGGACGGGGGTGCCCATCAGTATGTTGCAGTCACTATATATGTATATATGTATGTAGGTAGATATGTGCTAACACATATGAGATATGGGAACATATCATATACAGCACAAACACTACCAGGTGTAGTAGTAAAGCACTAGAGTCAGTGAGCAAACAGCAGCGTCTCTGTGATGAGAACAGACGGGTTGTCGGTAGAATCTCAACTTTCCAGAGCGCTGTAAAAACTCTCCCTCCTGCTCTTTCCCCTTCAATGCGTCTGTGCTTAGATTAGGTTTGATCCATCTGAAAGCTGAAGTGCAATCAGCGGTTAATGTTTGGGGAGGCGCTGAAGCACGGCGCAGAACTGTGGTAGGCTACATAACTTAAAACCACAGAACAATCACAGACTCATTTCCACTGTGGCTCACTGCTACAAGACAGGACAAGGCAAACGCACCGAGCAATATGTAGGAGACAAACCAAAACATGGGACACTGCAGCCCCCAGTTTATCACTCTTCCCTATAAAAACATCTAACAGCCAGTGGGTTCTGTACTACTCAACATTTTTCAACATACTACTAAAAGAGCAGAAAAGATCTCTATCACTTAGTATTTTAAAGTTTCATACAGCAGACTGTTTGACTGTTTGTGAACTGGCTGACTGTTAAACTCATCCCCCAAACACTGATTGCTTAATCAGAGCTTAGCAAATGTAACTAGCCACAAAGGCCCATCAAGCTTTGGATTTTTAATTAATTAAACAGTATGCATGGGGCTGTAGTAAGAGTGATACCCTGACTGAAAGGGTTTGGATGGTGGTGTCTCTTTTTAGTCTTTTAGTCTGCTCTAACGTCAGCTGCAGCTCCCTTTACACCTTGATTCACTTCAGTAGAAACAATAGTCAACAATAGCCAACAATTCTCTGAGTCTGATGTAGAATTGATTTATTGCATTATTACCCAGCAGCAAACAATAAACTGAGCTGGTCCCAGGGAGCAACTGGAGGACTGGTTGAGGGGCATTCATACACAACACATAATATAATAATTACCTAAGTCCTCCTAATGTGGATATTAACCTATGACCACTCCTTCACCACCACTTCCACTACCTTGTACACTCCATTATCTGCAGTATGTTCTTTGGTCATATTCTCTGAACAGTGGTGTATTATGTCTTTTATTACTGATATGAAAGAATAGCTATTGCATAATTTTGAAAACAATACTGTGTTTTCTTTACAAATGAATATATAAAAAGATATCCTTAATCATTCTTAAGGAAAGCAACTGATCAGATACCATCATAACGGATTCAATCAATTTCCCTAATAAAAAAAATAAGTGTTTAACCCTTATTAAAACACAGCATGTGGAAAAAAAATGTTTTCTACAATGTCCATATAACTAGCTTTCTACTTAACAGGTGTCACTTATAAAGTCATGGAGCAGATCACTAACTTTCATTTTTGGGGTACAGGTTACATAAAAAAGCCAAATTACAACAAAATATGTAATCTAAGGGTTAGAGCTCATGTTAAATCTTTCCTTTATTATACATATAACAGTAGGATTAACCTTCTCATCATGCCAGTACCAGAACAGTTGGGTTTCTTTAATTACGTCTTCTGCGTTGATCCTCAGCTGGTAAGAATGCTGACTTTTCATCTAGACTATGCAGCTTTAGCCTCAGACCTTCAGCATTTCTTCTTGTATGTAGCCATCAAGTTTATACTTAAGACCAATTTTAGAAGATTCTCATTTTTAAAGTCAGCTGTAAACATTATAAAGTCAATACAATCTTGGAAAAACAACTCTTGGAAAGCTTGACAGGCTTAGTGCCAGTAAAGTGGGAGGGACTTAGCGAAGAGTTAATTACTAGTATTTCAGTGACTGTTTTGTTGGTGCACTGAGCAGCTTGTACAGGATAGACACAAATACTTTCTACAGAAAGAAAATCCAACACCAGCTCCTTGGTGAAGCTGAGTGCAGTTTTTTTTTTTTAACCTTCCTCTATTTTTTTCTCCAGAAACAAAAAGAGTTGCAGATTTTCTTTCTCTTCATCTCTTTTCCCCTCGCTCTCACCTCTGTGAAAGGGAATGTCCAAGTGTTTTTCTCTTTCTAAGCTCTCAGCAGGAAAGATGTGAGCGTCCCTCTCTGTCTTTTTAATGTGTCTCATCTTATTCTCGCCCTCTTTGTTCCCACGGGACAGATTTGTGGAGAGACGATCTGAATCCTTGAACATGGTTCAAATGTATTTTCTCTTCCTTCCTTTTCCCCTCACAGATTGTTCCTTACTTTTTGATAGCTTCCTTCTTCTTACTCTTAAACTATGTCTTCAACTCCCTGCAGAAGTCTTCACATTTTCTATTCCTCCTTCCCCTCTGGCCTTGAGAGCAGAAAGAGCAATAACAACCAACAATGAGGTCAAATGTTTCTTTAGGTGTGTGTGAAAGAAGACAATAGATAGAAATTCAATCAGATGATGTTCTTGCTCTAAACTACAACAGTGTAAGTCCAAACAAATGCGGTAGTTTTATCAGCAAAGCTCTACAGTGACATACAAAACACATCAGGTGATTGACAGGTGGCAGTGTGTAATGTAATGCAGCAGAGATAAGAAAAAAAAAACACACACTCACTTGGTCAGATAATGACAATACAGCAATGCTGATAAAACAACATAGATGCTCGTGGTGACAGATGATCGAGGCCGAGCAGTTTTCAGCTCCTGTGTCTGAAAGGCTGAAAGGCTGTAAACACATTGATCTGGAAGTAGAAGATTCAGACCCAATAACATCAGCTGTACTGGGCTGGCACTGGATGAGGACTATTTACCTGAGTGGGAACTGCTGCTCATACACACATATGAAGTGCTGCTCCTTATTTTCATTAGTATTTGACACCAACTACTCTTAGGAACCAGTTTATTAGGTACTACCTCTATAATACAATGCAATCCAGCCCTGCAGTAAACCCTCTCTTTTTTCTTAAAGAAATAATTCAGCATTTTGGGAGTTATGTCTGTTCCCTTTTTTTGTGCCCTGAATTCGACATGAAGATTGATACCAGTTGTCACGACTGGGGCGAGGACTGGACCCAAACGCAAAAACCCCGGACAAAAGTGAAAAGTAATGATTTTTATTTTAACAAAGTAGCAACCAAGGATCACCCATAAAGGGGAAAAAGACACAAAAACAAAAATACAAAACGTGAACACAAAATCACTCTGAGCGAGGAGAAAGACTGAGCAAGGAGTTAAACCCAAACAAGAAACAAAGTAACAAACAAATATAGAACCTGACTAAGAATACAGTGCTGAGAGGAAAGGCGAATGACATGAGCCAAGGGCAGGAGACAAAAGACATGGCATGACGAGAGACGACAACAACACAGGGCAATGACGAGAATTAAATACACAAGGCAGTGGGCAACAGGTGAAAACAATTAGGGCGGGGCAAACAATCACAAAGGCGGGAAAAAGACAAAGACAGGAAGTAGAACAAGACAAGATACACAAGGACAATGATTTCAAAATAAAACAGGAACTATAAACAAAACTTAACTAAACAAGACTCAGAAAATGTCCACAAAAGAGTTCTTAACAAAAGTGATCAGAAAACAGCCCCTCCTAGGGGCTAGACATGACACCAGTCTCATTTCTGTGCATTAAATCTGGAGACAGGAGTCAGTTAACTTGATAGAGGTCTTGATAGAGACCGAAACCAAGGGCCACTGGTATCAATCTTCTCATGAACTATTTCTTTAATAAATTAAGACATTTTCTATGTATAGGCATTTTTTCACTGAACCTCCCTGATGGCCCCAGACGTTGATGCTATCTGAAGATAGCATTTCTGCTGGGCAGTGGTGGTATACGTTTCTGCTAAGGCCTATTTTAAAGTCAGGTACCATACACACATACACTCAAGAACAGTGCTGACACAGCAGAGAGTCAGGTCAGAGGAAATGTCCTTTGTACCTCTGCGACAATATCAAACCCTGTTCATTATTTAGCATATCCTACATGTGTTTGTGTGTGGTTGAGTGTGCGAGCGTATGTGTTCTTTGGTAAATGCAATACTCTTGGCTTTAACAAGAGGGAACAAGGGACAGAGCTGTGTTAAAACTGCTAATGTAAAAACTCAGTAAACACTGTAATAATCTTGTTAGCATAATACATTTCCCATTAAGGTAAATGCTAAATCCTGTGAGTGTAATAAGCTCTTCTCATTGTTGTAATGTGTTGTAACAAAGGTTGTCTCTCAGCAGGCAGTGGAGCAGCAGTGGGCTACGTTGCATCAAAAACTGGACAAAGAAGGAACTGAAGACAGAGAGAAACTTTTTAAGATTGACATAAAGGGAAAAAAACACTCCTAAATTTCAGATGTGTGTATTTTTCAGTTGTTCCATTTCACAAGTTACTTAATTTGAAGTCTCCACTGCCTGCTGTTTGTGAACATGTTGCCTCACCATTTTGTCCTGGCTCCATCACCAGACAGAACGATCTGTTGTAACTCTGGGGTAGCTAGCCAGTCTAGATCAAACAAAATAACACCTAACACATATTTATAGGAGTCTGTGTTACATGGACATTTATCAGGTAGGGAGGATCTAACTAAAGATCCATGATAACTAAAGAATCCATGCAGGCTCCAGTGTTTTTATCACAACCACTTCTGTGTCACAGCAGGGAGTACAAACCTGACACTCTGAAATGATGAAGTGATGACTGAATGTGACATTACACTTTTCACTCATTTCTTTCATTTCTCATAAAACTGAACAAGGCTGCTGACTGAGCCTGTTTTTTATTTGGTCAGTCCCTTTAGTAGACAAGCAAACTCCAGTGAATGCTGTTTGCTCTGTATAACATGCCAACACACACAACGGACACTGACCATCCAATGTCTCCCCACTGCCTGGAGCATTTGGATACATCCAGCTGAATCATCTTGGACCTAAAAGAGATGTTGTTGTTCATGGGAGTAAATGATTGGATTGTCTGAGTGTAGAGGCGCCCAAATCCCACTTTACCACAACCAGCTGAAGTGGACGGGTGCACAGCTCCCTCAAACTTTTCTCTGATGTCTTTGCCAGAAGCAGCTTTATCTTGTCTGAGAGCGGTTGAAGAGAAATCTGATTAATAGAGTCTCCACAGATCTTTGGAGAGGGCTTGGAGGACCACAGGCAATTCTCACCCAGGGGGATCCAGATGTATTACTGGCAGATTCATTCTCTCTCCCTGGAGAAAATATTTCAGAGAGGGTGGACAAAAAATGGCAAGAGGAGATTGGTCCCAAATTCACATTATGTGGAAAGTGTCTTTCTTCTGTAGCAGTTGCTGAAGAAAAAGAAGACCTCAAATGAACAATTTAACATGTTAGTTTCACACAATTTCACACAAACACTGCATGAGTTTATTTATTCCTTTAGGACTCACTGGGGCGACTCCCGCCCACTCCACAATGCACCAAAGTCCTACGGCACCTCCTACAGGTGGTGAGTCCATGGGAGGTGGTGCCGTCTGGAGTGGGGCTCATATATATAAAAAATGTTGGTTAAAAGTTGTAATAATCATCATGCAAGTTTTTGGGAAAACTTGCATGATTATTCCCCAGATAGAATAACATCATAGCAGTGAATGGAAAAGAAACCAATGAAAACACTGCATAAAATGTCAGGCAAGATCCTCACAGTTACTTTGTGAAGTCTAGTGTGAAGGGTGAAGGATAACAGGTGCAGAGTTACATGGGAAATATTCTGTTATAATAAAATGACAGACAACACTTTCTCTAACTCCCTTTTTAGCAATTCTAAGCAGTGTACAATGACTATGTGAAGTGTGTGGTTAATAGTGATGAACCCACAATCCATTTTGTTTCCTTATTTTACCATGCTCCCACCCAACTGGTGCACACACACACATATATATTCACACTGCAGAAGGATCGGGCAGAGTTTAATGGTATAAGAGGGAGTACAGAAAAACAGGAGTAAAACGTACAAAAGGAGTGAGAGGCAGGTACGTGAGGAGTGAATGAAAGAAGGAAGTGACATAAAATTAAAGAGAATGCTGTACTGTTATGAAAAGAAGGTATTTCATGAAACAGGCATCACTGAAATATTTTCGTTTAGCCCTGACCACAGGTCAGTGATTTTCTCTCCTGCGTGATCGTGTGAGTGACAGAGAGAGAGATTGTCGGGTATAGATTAACATTTAAAGCCATTATCCACATCTTAATTAGAACTGCTTGGTTTCCAATAAGATACCACCGAGCAGAAAATCAGCAATCATACTCACTTTCTGTCTCGTCACTACAGAAAAAATATTTTCAAGCTCTAAATAGTGAGAACAAGACACACAGAGAGAGAGACAGGGAAACAGAAAGGGCCAGAGAAAGGAAGACAGAGAGAGAGCAGGATGAATGCTTAGAGGAGAAGGAAAATATAAGAAAGATGTTGAGACAATTTTCAAGCTGTTTGGTAAAATATGTTCACTGTCAGTAAATTAGCTCGGTTTCCAGTCTTCAAATAATGGATGTTATAAATATCTTACACTGACGTACAATCATTTTTCTCTCACTAACATTATGTTACCCTAAACCAGTGGTGTTCAAAGTCTCTGTGGGCCCCCTACCCTCCACGATTTAGACAGTGGAGAGAGTCAGTGTCCCAGTGATTTAAGAATCTTTGAGCATTAGAAATGTCACAACATATTGATGGTGCAACACAAACAAAGTTATTACTGATGGGTTTTGTAACTCTTACTATTTTTCTGTCCTCTATCTGTGGAATAATCATGCAAGTTTCCCCAAATCCTGAAGGCTTTGGGGAATGTAAGCAGGATGTATAATGTTTCTATTACTAACAGACAGGTAGCTGTGGGATACAACTTGAGCCCTATTTCACAGCCTATACATTTTGGCAGCCTGGCACATTAAAGGTATGCCAAAATAGCTATTCACTGTTTTGGCCTAACCCATGAATGTGCAGACAGCTAACACTGGTTTACTCTGAGGAAAACGTCACTTACTGAACAACTTTTTTTCTGTGAGGTGGATTCATGGCTGTTGGAGATGAAAAAATATGTGTATCATGTCTGTTCTGATTTAGAGTTCAGTTCAGAGTTAGAGCTGAAGATGCAAACTGCAGAAATTGGGTGAAATTTGTTTTTCAAAGAGTTTTCAAAGTCTCCATGAACTGTGTGTCACAGGGAGTAATGCTGCTGCTGCTGACTGCATTGATAAGCCAGCAAAAATAAAATAACTAACCTTGTTGTAACTGTTTGTAGAACACAAGCAGGCACCTGCCCCTTTCACCTCATGCAGTATCTTTGCCTCAGGTCTCTCCTTCCTCACCTCCCCCCTTTTCCATCCAAACTTTCCCATCACTATTTTCTAAGTATAGCTATCAGTCTCGCAAAAACAATAAAATTATTATTCCTTTCAGAAAGTGTGGTGTAAGTGCTTCAACTTGGCTGGAAAGGAAAAAATCAATGACCACTTCAGTGATGGAGCCAAACCAAACCAACTGACATATCAATTAGTAAAGCAAAAGGCAAAAAAACCTGGCTCCAGGGTACCGCAACTCCACATGGATGCATAAGCAAGCCATTTGATAATTGGAGCACAGATGGTGTGTAACCGAGCTACAAGTCCATCAACCAGCCAGGGAGGACAGCTTTCTTCACTGAGAAACAAATTTAGTCCGCAGCCAGGTCCACTGGAGTTTAATTTGGCGAGTTGCGGGGAAAATCTAGCTTCCAAACTTGTTTCTCATAAACAAAACTTCATTGGTAAAGCTCAACAAATCACATCCTGTGCCACGACACACTTTTCTTGACACAGAATGTGTTATTTGACGCACGTCAAAACAGCCGGCCCTGTTATTTTCTATGTAAACCCACACACTGGAGGGAAGGTGCCGCTGTCTATTTTCTAGCTTTGACGTCGGTCAACACTCCAGGAAAGAAGTGTTTTTTTTTTCATTCTTGTACACTGTATTGGCACGTCCCAGCTACTGTACCTAGAATTTTCTCCTCCCAGTTGATAGCATGTCCCCTTCTTCTTCTTTCAGACGTCACAATAGACATGGAGAAACTTATTAAGGTAGAAAAACAAGCAGACCTCTATGAACTGTGAGCATGGCTGCATAAAGATGGTATGAAAGGCAGACGTTTCCTGCTGGACTATAGCTGGACAGATTCACAGCCTCCTTTGGTGAGGGAATGAAATAATACACAAACAAATGACTGAAGAATTCAGCAATCCAAATTTACTCAAAACACCTCCACTGAACATCGACACAGGTGCTTTCATTCATGCTGAATAATTAGACCTCCTCTCAGGACTACAGGACAGGAAGAAAAAGGGCTTTGCAGACATTTCCCTGCACCTATCAGTGATGTCACACGACACCCTTCATAGCTCTGAGCAGGGGTCTAATTAGCTGTACCTGAAACAGGTATGTGTGTAAAAATTTGTAGCCTCATGCAGTTGTCCTGCACATTCATTTACAGTCACTTTTTGAACCTGAACCTTAAAAAAGTCTGAGGGAAAAGCTCCATCCCAGTTTTTAAAGCGATTGCACAGCAGCAGCCTCACAGCCCAAAGTGAAGAGAGTAAAACAATCAATGACTTTAATTTAATTTCCAGACAAAACACCATCAGCCACAGGTTCTGTCAGTCCTCATCCCTCTTAAATGGGTGCTTAGGTAAGGTACCCAACGTAAGGTTGGAGGACTTGTGAGAGACAAATTAAAACAAGACTATATAAGCCTGTAGCCTTTTTGCAGCTCTCTGATGCTGTTCTTTGGCATGGCAGTGCTTAGACTTAAATGCTAACATCAGCATGATAATATGACAACAATAGGACAACATGCTGTTGTTTAGCAGGTACAGCATGCTAAACAATTGCCAGTTAACTCTAAACACATGGTGGCTGACAGGAATGTCAGCATTGGACAGATTAAAATTTTGACCTGTTCAGGAAAAGTCAGGGGATTTCCAAAGTTATTACAATTCACCCTGTGGGGAGGAAATTTGCCACATTTCATGGCAATCAATCCAATAGTTGTTGAGATATTTTTGTCAGGACCAAAGTTGCAGACTGGCAGACGTTGCCATCCCTAGGGCCACACAGCCAGCAGGGGCCAAAAACTTGTTAAAATTGGTGGAGCAGAGCCCAAAGTCCATATGAGCATTCTGTCCTCCTTCACCTCATTTTTCTTCCATGACTGAGGCAAAACATCACCCTGCTCTTCCTGTCACGAGCTCCATATAAACACCTGAACTTACTGTGAAGTACCACTTCTCTACTCACAGGATAAAAAAGATACAATTCTCAACTGATGTCTCTTCAGAGATGTTGGTTTACAGGGAGGTCAGAGGTCTCCTAGAGAACTGTATGATGGCATTCAGGGATTCTGTGTTTTGGTCAAGGACGCATCAGCAGGGGGGGAATGTACTGAACTCCTTTGTATTTGTTTTATGTGTTTTCTTAATTGTCCTTCTTCTGATTTGTGTGTCTTTTGTTGTCTGGTGTGACACTCCCGTTTGTTAAAGTCACTATAAATACACTCACCTAGTCTTGACTTGAACGACGGACTGCGAAAGTAAACATAATGGAGCTGAAGTCCGCAGACCCTTGACGATCAATCGTACCTGGGGCCAGTGGTTACCGTGGAAACTCTATGCTCATTATAAAGGATTGGCAAAGGTTACAGCAGAGAAAATATGAGGAAAGGTGGGAGAGAGTCAGAAAGAAATCGGAGAACGATGGAGCAAGGCTGAAAAGAAATTATGTGTGAGAGGTAAGGTAGGTGGTGTGAAACAATATTCAACTGAAGGAAACATCAGATATGCTGGTTGCATAATGAGGTATTTGACTGCTCAAACCCACCAGGACAGTTTTTTTAACCACTTCGATTCTACATGTGTTTAGAGCTCAATCCCCATTAGCTTTGATGATGATGGTAGAAAGCACTTCTTAGTTTCTCCTGTGAGTCCACAAATGGGTTGGAAGCTGGTTCACGATTTCTCTTTGTTTTTATGCTCATTAAACCATTCAGTTCCCACTCATGCCGGGTGGATAAGAGTTAGGTCAGTGAAGAGGTGTCTGCAGCCGTCAGGAGGTTTGCCCTCAAAAGCGTTCAACCAGCTAAGACCATGTTAATAAATGCTTACTATTTAGGGCAACATGCATTTCAAAGAGCCACGCGGGGCTTTACGCTGTGCTACCAGCACGGCTCTAAGGATGGTGATGCTGGTCTGTTTAGACTGACACTTGTCATCTGTCTATCAAACACAGTGTTTCTGCACATGTAGCAAAGCATGACATTCAAGTTTTGCTTCAATGACATGATATAACTCTTTCAACTGAAATATCAACACTGCGTGTGCTTGAATACAATTTTGAGATATGCAGTTTTCTGTTCAGTAGAAAGCACTTATTATTTTCATCTCAGTTTTTTCTCCATGATTATTTCATTTTTACTTCAATAACTACACCACTTCCTCCCGAAAAGCCCAATAACAGTGTGTTCAAACTGCGAGCAACGCGTCCTTTCATCCCCTGCAGAGGTGGGTGACCAGATCTGTCTTTACACAGCGTCACACTGACATAAAGCCAAATCCATCCTGGCTGAAACTCTGTATGAATATAATTTGTCAGTCTAAAGGAGAACGAAGCATTGAGCCAGGTCTCCACCAAGCAGAACAGCCCAAGCAGAACCAGATTTATTCAAGCTGAATGAATGCAGGTGCAAATGGTGCTCATAACAAAAACACTCCCTCACCTTTCCACCACAGTTACCTTGTAATCACCCAGGCGAGTAATGATGAAATAATTTAGGGTTTCTTTAAAGTGCAGGTGTGAGGCGAGGAAAGCACATACCAAGTCAAACTGGTGGACAGAAGGTTTGATAAGGGCTCATATCTTCTGTTCTCAATGGTTACAAACAGAGCAATGAAGCCAGCAAATGTGTAGTGAGTTACAGTTTATCTCCATTGGTTTGGCTCATTTCTTGAAACAGAAATTACATTCTTAAAACTGTAAGATCATTTGGCCAAACAGTCTTACAGTTCTGTGCAACATTACAGCTCACTAGCAAAAGCTCATATCTCTCCCAAAACTGTTCACACATGCTTCAAAACTAAATTCCTTTCCCATATAAAGAGTCAGTACCATCAAAATTGCAAAAATCCTTCTCAATTGCTTTGGCTCATTTGCATTCACTTAGTGCTTTTGCCAAAATAACCTGGATGGTTCAGCACAACACCGTGGATCACCTGGAAAAGCTCATATCTCTCCCAAAACAGTTTACACATGTGTCAAAACTAAATTCCTTTCTCATAAATAGTCAGTGCCCCCAAAATGCATCGTCCTTTTGGCTTTGTGTGAGCAAGTCAAAATTCCTAGATGTTTTGTCACTGTGGCACAGTAAGACCAGTCTCCAAAGTTTGAAATCACACACACTGCACTCATACTGCCAAGGAAATTGTAACCATTTTTATTCACACACAAGTAACCTCCATACATTAGAATACATAAAAAGAAAATGTATACAGTATTC
The DNA here is from genome assembly GCA_037833715.1 of Toxotes lorentzi. Classification (NCBI taxonomy): domain Eukaryota; kingdom Metazoa; phylum Chordata; class Actinopteri; family Toxotidae; genus Toxotes; species Toxotes lorentzi. Next base: position 3,900,314 of record JBBMJY010000002.1, on the reverse strand, counting down.
TGTACATGTGCGAAATATAAACACAAACAAAAAACAAGAAAAATGATATCTTGCCTACAGTGCTGTAAATAAAGTTTCACAACTACAGTTACAGTTACAGTACTTTCATTGGTCGCTGTCGTCACCCTCCCTCTCCTGGCCACCATCCTCATCCTCCTGTCCATCCACGCGCTGCTCTCTGTTTGGCCATAGATTTTTGTCCACATCGGTGCGGATATTTTCCTTTGCGATGCAGTGAGGGAAGAAGCGGCGCGAATGTCTCAACCATCCCCTACACTGATCCCCTGTGATGTCCTCGCACGCAGCATCCATTGCATGGAGCAGGGACCTCTGGTCCTGAGCCCGATGTTCATACACTCTCCACCTCCAAGTGGAAAAAACTCCTCAATCGGATTGAGGAAAGGAGAGTATGGTGCTAGTAGCTCCATGAGCATCCTTGGATGGGTAGTGAACCAGGCCCTGATGAGCGGGCCACGGTGGAAATTCACATTGTCCCACACGATCACATAGTGTGGTAGGTGAGGCCCTTCGAGACCTCTCTCATTTTCTGCGACCAGATCAGTATGAAGACGGTCCAAGAAAACGAGGAGCTTTTGAGTGTTGTATGGGCCTAAACTGGGGATGTGTGTGGCCACACCATTCTCAGATATGGCAGCACACATTGTAACTCATTGTTACAGAATGAGTTACCAATGTCATTGTATTGCTGTGTTACTTACAATTGTAATGCATCACTGCACAGTGACTGGAATACTACTCTAAACTGTATCATTCCAATTTATTTTCTCCAATGTTTTTCTTTGTCATTTTTATAGTATCACATTGAAGTAAGATGTTACAGTACTGTAGGCCTACACACACACACACACACACGGAATGAATAGTTTATACATGTCTTGCTTTACAGTATGCACAGTGCTGTATACTTTAATGTCTCCTATACAATAATTCCATCATTGACTGAGTACATACCTGTTTTCCCTGTGAAAGGTTTGGATGATGGAGGAGACCGTAGAGTGAGGCACATTAGGCTGCACTCGGCGACCTGCCTCTGGCATTGTGAGGCGAAGGTTGACAACATGGTCTATAATTGTGGCCCAAATATCATCCGGGACAGCATGGTGTCTTCGTGCTCCTCGGCCTCTTCCCCCTATTCCACCATCTCACATCCTCACTCCTCCTCCTCCTCCTCCTCCTCCTCCTCCTCCTCCTTGAGCAGGAAGTTTTACTTGGCGAGGTACCTCCATGTTCATACTGCAAATGGTACTGGCCCTGGCAAAGTTCTATATATACATATATATTTGGTAGCATTCACAATCACAGACAGCACCTGTCAGGTAACTAAACAAACTGCTTGATTGGTCATCTGAGATGTGGGAAACTCCTCCTTTGTTAGTCAAGTTCTAATTTCACCTGACTGTCAATTACTGTCATGAATTTATCAAATGTTACAAGAAATTCATATATGGTGTTCATGGTATTATGTTCTTGACTAATTTTGACAATTGAACAGACTATTGTGCATATGATGACTTACACAATGAAATCATGCTGACATGTTTTGGAGAGAACAACCATTAGACTGAGAATCAACTAATCAGATCAGGAAGATCTATTTATTTGGAAAATGTGATAAATGTTGGCTCATTGTGCTAACTGTAGGCTACTTGTACATAACCATTTGCAATGATGCACTGAGACACTTGAGACATGTACTAAGACATTTGCAATTAGATGAAATCAATGAAAAATGCCATTCCGTTGTGAACAATTGCAAGGTGGGTTGGAGATTTGTCCATGTTATTTTGAGAATGCCATTTCTGTTTCAAGAAATGAGCCAAACTAGTGGAGGAAAATTGTAATAAAAATTTCCACTGGCAAAAAAAAGCAGATTTCTGAGCTTCCTTGTTTAATTAGTGGTGCAGTGCTATGCAATGCACGAGTCACACACAGACACACACAGACTCACACAGACACACAGACTCACACAGACTCAAACAGACACACTCACACAGACACACACAGTCAATAGTGTGCAGTGCGGAGCACTATTGACACAGATACACACAGACAGACACACACACTCACACAGACACACACAGATCGGACTCGGTATGCTTGTATACAGTTTTCCAGATTATTAATTTTTTCGCGACGTAATTCGCGAAAAACTGCAAAAAATTTCCCAAAGGCAAAACATCAGCATACAAGAAAACAAGAGAAAACAAAGTCCTGTGAGGATTCCAGTGTCCTGACATAGTGCAGGCACATTAGATCCATTCATACTGTGATTAGCAGTGATAACAGTACTCATACTAACTGTAGTAAAAGTCAAATATAAAATAGATAAAAGTAGTAACAGTAGCAGATTTAGTGGTCAGCAATTGCAATTGCAATAAAAGGGAAAAATGTAAACTTGTTATTGTTTCTGAACAAAAACCTATAAATCTGTGGCTCTAAACATGGGGACAGGGCCCAAAAGGGGACCTTAGCCAAAGGTCGTGAATGACAGCCAATGGTAGTTTTTGCTTTTGTTTAGTTATTTGCACGTTTTTTTTAATTTGCCCTATTGATTTTATTATTCACAAACAATTGTGTGTACATTTTTTGTTATATTTTTATAGTGTTGATATTATTTAGTTATATTGTTGTATTTATAAATTGTTACTGTTTCTGAACAAAAATCTTAACTGAAAAAGTAAAATTTAAATTTTGACTTAAAAAGTATTTTGTCTAAAATCTTTGTCCTTTGTTTTATTATGATCATAATCATGTTCATCTAATCACATAATCATTCAATGATCATGAAAATTCTAATTTTCAATTTTCATTCAAGTCTGCATATTTCATTCACTTCATAAATTATAACACATTGCTCCGCCCTACACAAAAGTAGATAAGCTGGTTTTCTGAGTAAAAAAGTATTGAGATTGGTATTGGTATCAGCAGTACTGGCCCTGTATTTATTTGGTGTCGGATTATACCAAATTTTGAAGTTTCCACTCCCCTATGACCTGTGATATTATGGTCTGGCTCAATTATCACTGGCCAATCATTAGCCAATCAGAGATGACAACCCACCTGGTTGTTAGAAGGTGGGACTTAAAATGGGGCAGGTGAAGGCCGCAAGGACGCCAGAAACAGATGGACGGGGAGACGCTGTTTGTCAGTTAATGGAAATGTGTGAAATACTGTTGGTGATCAGGTGAAGACCCGGGACTTTGAGTCAGTGTGTAACCTGATAAAACCGGACGCTGAGCCGTGTGTTGGAGATGGTTTCAGCCCGTAGTTCAGCTGAACCAAGGTACCACTGTTACCACCACGCAGTACATGACGCCATTACCGCGCCGGTTTGGAGGAGAGGAGAGCGCGTGTGCGCGGAACACAGACTTCCACCGAGTTTCAGAGTGAGTATGGAGACAGTGTGAGCACACTGAGGGAAACAGAGCAGGTGTATCAGACCTGGTGTATCAGCCTGTGAATCTCTGTGTTTCAGTTGCTGCAACAGAGGCGCCGGGTCTTTCCAACACGTGAGCCACAGACGCCACTTTCTGCTCACGCCCGCGCACACGCTGGCGCACACAGCTTCAGCGCGCGTTACTCCATGGCACCGCTCCCCTTGGACAGACGGTTTGGAAACGGCTTTCTGGACTTTCTATGAAAAGTGAGTACACACAACATTTCAGTCTGCGATTTCAGACGAGCCGGAACGAGCGCGCCACCAACATGGTTCCGAAAACAGTCACAGTTTACGGTGCCATGGTGCGCTGGAGTCACCTGGGGTTATGTTTTAACGTGGAACTCACCTGGCTCTGTAGTAAATATTCCTTCAATCTTGGTGGTTTGACATATTTAAATTGTGGACCATGATGTGGTTCATGTGGTAAAGATAAAACACGCGGGACAGCGCAGCGCACAGAGATAATTAGGCCTCAGCGCGCCCTCAGTTCATGTTAGTAAACCCCCAGTTCACCTCCTGCGTGCTCAGGTTATCAGGGGTATGTAGCGACAGGCCTGTAAGTCCTCAGAGTTGGACAGAGACAGTTTTTACCCACATAAACCTTTATTAGTTAGAGTCCAGAGCTGCAAGTCACGTGCGCGCGGACTGTGGCCGTCTTCAGCGCACCTGCTCCTTTGGCTCACAGGTGCAGCAGCGACCTGGGTGAAGGTGAACCTTAGGGCGGTGATTCACTCTGAGTGAAGCTCAGACAGTAAAAGACAGTCATCGGTTTGATCAGTTTGTTGATTTTCCGTTTTACACGTTGAACAGAATTTAATAAACTAACATTTAAAGAGTGAAAGGCTGCTCAGTGAAGAGAACAAGCTACTGATCTCTAAACCACCTGCAGTCAGTCTGAAAATCTTCATCTTTCAGCTGCACAACAGTCATCCTCACTCAAACATCACAATCTCCAATACCATCAATAACTATGACAGGAATGTTCTATCAGCTCGACCAGTCACAGCAGGAGAAATGATTATTCCCTGATCAGTGTGAGGGGTGGGGGTGTGTGTGTGTGTGTGTGTGTGTGTGTGTGTGTGTGTGTGTGTGTGTATATATATATATATATAGATATAGATAAATAAATAAAGCTTCACACAGATGGATTTATGTTCAGTGAACTGATGTCCGGAGTGTGAGTGTTGGACAGGATCAGTCCACCCTGTGTCTTCACAGGTGAACTGCACACTCAGACTGATCTGTTTCTTCTTCTTCTTCTTCTTTCAGGTCCACAAAGATCAGCATGAGAATAAATCAACAAATAGTAAGTTAAGTTTTTATTCTGCTGCTGGGGTGTGTTTGATCGGCCGCCGTGCCACCTGCAACATACACACACAGACACATGGCCTGTTGTGTTTTGATTGGGGCCCCGTGTTGGTTTGGTGGGGCCCCATGTCATCATGAGAGTGGGTCAGCTTTGAGGTGTTGATGGGCTGCCGTGCCGTCCTGTCTCACTCTCTGATGAGAGAGCAATAGACAGCCTTTGTCTATTGCTCTCTCACACATGCACAGCTACCATGCTGATCTTTCTCTCAGCCTGTTTTGATTGGGGCCCCGTGTTGTTTGGTGGGGCCCCATGTCATCATGAGAGTGGGTCAGCTTTGAGGTGTTGATCGGCTGCCGTGCCGTCCTGTCTCACTCTCTGATGAGAGAGCAATAGACAGCCTTTGTCTATTGCTCTCTCACACATACACAGCTACCATGCTGATCTTTCTCTCAGCCTGTTTTGATTGGGGCCCCGTGTTGGTTTGGTGGGGCCCCATGTTCTGATGGCCCCCTGTCATCATGAGAGTGGGTCAGCTTTGAGGTGTTGATCGGCTGCCGTGCCGACCTGTCTCACTCTCTGATGAGAGAGCAATAGACAGCCTTTGTCTATTGCTGGTAGCTGTGTATATGTGCTGTGTATGTCACACATACACAGCACATATACACAGCTACCATACTGATCTCTCTCTCAGCCTGTTGTTTTGATTGGGGCCCTGTGTTGGTTTGGTGGGGCCCTGTGTTTTGATGGCCCCCTGCCATCATGAGCTTGGATCAGCTTTGAGGTGTTTGATTGGCCACTGTGCCACCTGTGTGTGTCTCTCTCTCTCTCTCTCTCTCTCTCTCTCACACACACACACACACACACACACACACACACACACACACACACACA
>JBBMJY010000002.1:3864042-3894554 GCA_037833715.1 Toxotes lorentzi | reverse complement strand
ATGAACGCAGTGACCTCTGTGAAAACCTAATAGATGTGTCATGTTTACCAGGTTGAACAATAGTGATTAATTTGTCCTACTGAGCTACTTGCTATTGACATACTATATTAAAAAAATACAGGTTGAAGTCAAAGGATTTCTTTGTCTCTTTTCTGGTGTATTTCTCATTTAATTTTGTCACTTGAAGAAAATCTTTAGTGTTTAATTCATTGTGTTTTCTTTTATTTAGTGCTCACATTTTGGCAGTAATTTGGTGTCATTATTAGGATTCAGTTAGCCAGAACTTCTCCATTACATAGTGAATAAGGTCAAACTGAGTCGATTCGTATGACATAAGATATGATACTAATGACATAGTGCTGTTGTAAGTAGTTATTGTTCATTTAGACTGGTGCTGACTCTCTTAAAGCTCTATGTTTGCCAAGTGAGTGATTTTTATGAATTAATTTCAAATCTGTATTGGCATCTGAATTATGTGTATGTTTAACAGAAGAAACCACAGCAAATTATTGTTCTAACTTTAGGTTCTTTTGATATGGGATATTCTGCCGTTTCCAAGGTTACCATTCTCAGTTTGTACTGTGAGGTCGCTGTTAGCTGTTATTGTGCTCTCTCCTAATTGTTAGCTGATGCTCTGTGTCATTTCCAGTCTGTGTTGAACTATGAAGTATGTTCATGATATAACTGAATGTGATGTAATTAGGGACCCAAAGTGATTTGTTCATATTTTATTTAAAAGTTTTGAGTTGGTCTGAGTTGAACTTGACTGTGAGAGACCTGTTGTTGTCGTCGAGCTGCTTTCATTTTCTAAGTGAAGCTGGTCAACTTTGAATAAAAGTCCATTTAAAGGGCAGAAAATTAAACCAGATAATAGAGAAAACTGTTCAACGTTGAAGTTACCTGCAGTACTCAGCTGTTCCACAGGTTGGAGCTGGAGCTGGAAACAGCAGTGTTTATAAAGTTCAGTAAAACTGAATAAAAACCTCCTCTGTGTCTCTCTGCTGGATGAAGCTCTCCTCTCCACTCTACCTCCCAGTAACATGGACCCGTCAGAGCCTACACACAAGCTTCTGATGCTTCAACCTCTGGATCATCAGGACACAGTTCATCCTGTGCTAACACACACGCACGCTTCACTCTGCTTTACAAAGATCACAGCCTCCATCTTTAGGAAGGAGATAGAGGAGATAAATCAGTGTTTCCAGAGACTCACTTCATCAGCTCATCCAGTATAAAGAGCAGCAGGGACTTCAGTCCTGTTCAGATCAGAAGTGGAGCAGCTGTGTAGTGTAGCCAGCTTCCTCGCAGCTCTCATGTTAACGTATTGGAGTGAACACACTGAGCTGGAAGCTCACACACCTGCAGACTTTTAGCATCAAGTCTGTTTACTCTGCACATTTGACTCAAGTCAAAAATAAAGAGCTGAGAGTCATGAAGCTTCATTACTAAACAGAGTTTAGTGATGGATTTACTGCTGTTACATGTCCGGTAGGACAATTGGACGAATGAGAACCACTGTCTCTACACATCCTGTGAGGCTGTCAGCTGTGATCCAGCTTTATTTCCTGTTTACATGTACCCAATAACAGTCGTCTTCACGTCAACTCAAACACACAATCACAACAAGCTTCTTCTTCTGTCTACTCTGATTGGCTGACTGTCCTGTCTTTTTCTTTCTGTCCAATCCTGAAGCCTGCCCCTGTTCTCCTCTCACAGTCTCACTGAGGAAAGCAGCCACTGAGAAGCTTTGATACTGACTGTGTTTAGTACAATACAGCTGAAAGCAGCATGGACTGACTCCAACCCTCTACTGACCTCAGAGTCTCCAGTCTACAGTCTGGACTGTAGACCTTCAGGTCTGAATGCCGCAGGTTGTTTTCACTCAGGACCAGGCTTCTGAGATGGGAGGGGTTGGACTTCAGAGCTGAGGCCAGAGAAGCACACCTGATCTCTGACAACCTGCAGGACCTCAACCTGAATAAAGAATAAATCCCATTCATTCTATGAAAGAACACAGTCATTTTCTCTCGCTAAAGATCCAAACACACACACACACACACACACATTGAACAAAGAACTGACATTAGTCCTGTCTCTTAATTGAAGTGTATTTGAATGTAATAAATTATATTACAAATGTATATATTAGTTCAAAGGATCTTCTGTATGTTGTTGATAAAAATGGACGTTTAACAACTAACACTGTCATGGGGCTACCCTGTAGGGACACGCAGTTATCTTTATAATTCCATCTTGCCGGTTGAATAGGATTGTTGCCTCTTGTGTGGTGCTTACCCATCTATCCTATTATAATTTATATGAACAATTCCAGTCTGGTTTCTGTCGCCTCTGCAGCACTGAAACAGCACTCGTTAAAATCCCTAATGACCCCATCCTTGCTGCTGACTCTGATTCACTTTCCATTCTCCTCCTGCTTGATCTGAGTGCAGCCTTCAACACAATTTCACACAACATCCTTCTGGACAGACTTTCCTCTATTGGCATCACAAACACACCTCTCAACTGGTTCCATTCATACCTTTCAGGCACTCAGTTCATTCAGTTAAAATCACCGCACACTATTGACACAGACTCACACCGACACACACACAGATCCACACACACTCACACAGACTCACACAGATGCACACACACACACACACACTACTACTGACTTTATTGACATTCACTGTTGACTACTATTGACATTCTTCCATCCTTTATCCTCCCTAACTCCTCTTAAGATCTCCTTCTCATTTTATCCATTTTTTCCTCCCTTTCCTAATCCCTCTGTGAATCAGACCCTTTTCTATCCGTCCTACGCTCCTCTCTCTTCCTCTTCTCCCACCCTCTCTTTTATCATTCTTTCATTTACAAAGGTCACAAATATATTTTGGTTTCTGCTTTACAGTAACAGTACAGACAATGGATGGGACAGCACAACACACCGCACTACTCTCGCGATTTCCTGCAGGGGAATTGTCTAGTTACCAGTGTGATACTGATTCATTGTTTTATATTTTTGTTGTGCTGCAAAGTGCATAAGAGAAAGACAAGACACACACAAACAAATTCATTACACAGGACTAAGCTTCGGCATCAGTGTTAAACTGTTTATTCTCACTTAATGCTTCCTAATTTGTGTCTGGCAGATAGCAGCCATAATGGGTGTGAAGACGTCATAAGCAGAAAAATACACACATTGTTTAAAACTATGTGGTTATAGAAAAACATAGTATAGAAATAATTGGAGTCTTCTGGGCAGCTCACAGTCCAGCTTTGCCCTCGAGATACTAAAGCAAACCCACAAATAAATGCAGTTAATAAACACACTGTCTTAACTCACAGAAGTTTGACACAGTGCTGCATTTGCCTTAAAACTGTGCTCAGGGTATGAGGACACACACACACACACACACACAAATAACAGATGCACATAAGAACAGCTGCGTATGACCAATCATATTTATCGTCGTCTAGTTGCACAACAGGGATGGTCTCAGCTGATTTCCTTAACGTCATCAAGCACATTATGCAATGACTTCATTACACTGTGCACTCAAGCAAACACTTCACAAGTTGCGTGAACTGTGTTAAACTAAGTGCAAACTTATGAGCGGACATAATGTCTGTGAGTGCGTGAGCATCCTTTTCTGTGGGCATACGGACGTGTTTTCGTTTGCATGTGTTTGCTTATGTGACACGCTGAAATCAGACAGAATTAAACACAAGGAGACAGATAATGGGACATTTCATTAACTAAATCGTGTTACTGTGAGTGTGTGTGTGTGTGTGTGTGTGCATGAGAACTCCTGTGATTGTTGTAAGTGGGTAGGGGTGTCATTATACTGTGGAAAACATCTGCGCCACAGCTCTTTTATTTATTTATTTTTTTTTAACTTAATGTCCAATTATAATAATCACTAGACACACGCACACATACACGTATATACACACACACTCGTACCACAGAATGAACATTAGTTCCAGTTCTAATTAAAGTTACTGAAAGACAGCATCTATGGAACAAGTTCTTAATGTGGTCTTGGCACTTTCCATTCATTTCCTGGGCCAAATCAGTGTCTAAATACATCTGTGACATTTGCTGCGACTTTTTAAAAGACATTTAATGGAGGACACAAAGAATACCAATGACCACATGATGCCCAGTTTCTCCTGCAACTGTTTAATTACCTGCACCCTCAGGAGCCGTCAGTACTGTGATCCAAAGTGTAGGACACAAAGCGCAGTCTAATGCACGGTGTATAGAGGGAATGGTGGTACACGTCCTCTATTTTGTGTTTACATGTACAGAGTTAATAAAAAGAATACTGAGACGATGAGGGGAATCACACAGAAACAATAATATTTCTTATCTCTTTAAAGTCCTGGTTGATCTGTTGACATCGGTGGTTACCATGGTAACAGCAAGTGCAGTTTACTGCTACAGGAAACATTGGAGCAGTTACATTGTCATAAATACAACAGATGAGTGTCTGGTTGATCTGTTTACAGTGCAACCAAACCAAATGACATTCTTAATAAAGAGGTTAGTCAAAAATAAGGCTGCACACCTGAGAAGTTTTTCTCACAAGAGCCAGACATGGTGAAGTTACCTCAGTGAGGAGTTGGAGGATATCGTTAGAGACCTGTCACTTGTAGTTCTTCATTTAACAGCTGACAGTGGCTGCTCCTTCTTGTTCCATAAATCGCAAAAAAAAAAAAGATCTGCTCATGAAAAAAGAGGCTTAAAATGACCATTGTCTTGATTTGTTGACACATTTCTGATGATTGATTAACAGTTAGTTCAAAATAAATACTACCTAATGATTTTTCAGTTGAACGCTTTTAATGTGAAGTAGCAGCAGTAGGATGATCACAGTTCAGTGATCAGTGGACAGTGATGCTGATTCATCAGTGAGATAGTGCTGGATTACATGCCTGCAAAGAGATCAACTACTACCACTAAAAACTACTAAATACTTAGATATTAATTCATGTAAATACACTGAATGGCAGTTGCAGAAAAATGCTGACCATACATAGTATTACAAATTGGGTGTGATTCCATGAATAAATTTATGATTATAACTTAAATATCTGAGTAAGTTTTCATTTTGCTTTACTGTGAAGACACATCGTTAGAGAGGACATTGAAACAGAAGTCATTCAAACTCGAGACAAGGTGTCTTTCCCATATGGTCTAGTGCTTAGGGTTCCTGGATTCCTCCCTGGTCATCTGGGTTCAACTCCTGGTATAGAAACACTTTAACGTTTCCCTTCTGAGTGTCAATAAAGTCTCATATTAACTCTTAACTATACATATTAACTACACATTTTATAATTCACACATGATAACTTCTCCACTCTCCCATTGGAGTTGTAACAGTTTCCTCGTGTTAAAAAGGAGGTCAACTCAACAGTTTTCTCTCTGTCAATACAATTTTTTCAAAATGTGAACTAAATGGAACTATCTCCAGGAAAATATCCTCCTATCACCTGCTGCGTAAGCTGACCAATGGGACATACTCCCCAAAAAACCCCGGTGTAGTCCTCCACAGGTTAGAGAAGAAACCTTGCAATTGAAAAGTTGCCTGTTCAAATTCAGACCTGCTTGGAAAACCAGGACAGGGACAGTCAAACAGCTCTGGGGCAGCTGGGAAATACTGTGTTTGAATATTAAAGCAAGAGTAAATAAAGTCCTGTATTGGTGGTTGGGGAAATATCGAGACACACATTTCTAGGACTGTATTTAACAGCAGAGATAAGCACATGAGCAGACAATATGCACACTGACTGTAAACATAGAGACAGACAAGCAAACACCCAGGGAGCCTGAGGCTTTAACAACAAGCCAGTGGTGAAAACTCATGGGGATATGTTTCCATTGAATGATAATGTACAGTTTGTTGTTTTGTAGCACATATACACATACAAACATATTTTCAGCTTTTCAGAAAGACTAATGAACGAAACCTAATGAGATACAGACACTAGCAGAACACATGGTAGCTAAATGCAAATTGAAATTAAAGGAATCTTTCAACATTTTGGGAAAAACGCTCATTTACTTTCATTCCAAGAGATAAGGCTCAATTAAACCAGCATTTAAAACTGTGAAATTTTGCGGAGTTATCAGTTAATTTCAGTAAAAATCGCTGTAATCACAGGATTTACTCTCTGGAACCTAGCGAAAATCTGATTTCAAAATGAACCATGAATCTTGATTCCTCTGTTAGAGCGCTGCTCCATAAAACAGGCACGGCTTTGGTGACACTTATGAGACAAGAGTTAAAGACAGAAATGTGTCTTGTGAATAACTGTTATCATCTTGTTAGCCCCCGAGACAGAAGGAAAGCCTCCTGCTCTCCTTTAGCCTGTCTGTCATCTTATGTCCCAGTACCCAAACACAGAATGAGCTTCACGTTAGTTATGAGTAACGAGCCAATGAGAAGCGGTGTCAGCGTTGCTACGATACGCCTGACAGAGGCACGAGAAAGGCAGCGTACGAACATGGAGAAAAGCAGAAGGGAATGGGAAAATGGATATCAATGGCTGGGATGAATGAGTGTGATGGCACCATGGATGTGTATAAAGTCAACTGCACTGTCTGCCACCGGGTTTGTGTATTTGCTTGTCTTAATATTCAATATTCACAGTATCTTCCGTTCTTTTATTTGTATTTTTTTTACACATATACAATAGTGTGAGCTCATTGGTACAAATATTACCAGTGTTGTGATTATGTATGGTGTGGATGGGATGGCTCACAACCAAGTATGTGAGCATTTTTATGTTCTAACTTTACTACTGAAGGGTAATGCAGGTGTAAGATCTGTCATTCTTGAATGAGCATTATGCAGTGATCAGATATTTCAGGAAGTTGGTAAATCTAGATACACCACTGTGAGATTCTCTGGCGTGATCAGGCCATGTGACTGGTTGGAAAGATTGATACCACTCATGTCTGGGCTTCATATATGGAGGTGTTGCCATCTGGCTTCTGTCCAGAGTTCAAAAATGCACCTGCCAGCACTTCTAAAGCTGAGTATTGACATTTTGGTGGTTCAATCCTTTCAGAAACTGAAATTAACAATTTGTGGTTTTTATGGTGGGGTACGTCTTTAACTATCAATGCCTTTCTCTCATCTTCTTATCCTACCGTAGATAAGAAATACGTCTAAATCATGAGTCATCCTTCCATTATTCATCCATCTATCCATGCACTCCCTCCGCCTGTCTCCTCCCTCCTTACATATACTTTGTCTCCTTGTTTCCCCATCCATCTCCTTCTCCTTCACCCCTCTCTGAGCCTTGCACTGCTTTCTCCCAAAATCCAATTAGTCAGAGCTGACTCCATCCTCTGCAGGACTGCTGAGAAGAGAGAGAGAGAGAGAAAGAGAGAGAGAGGGAGGGATGGGAAACACTGCCGGCAGAGAACCTCAACCAGAATTTTCTCAACCTTAGCTGGTCTCCTGTGGTTTGACCACAGAGAACAGACGAAGGGAAACAAGGGGGCAAAAGAAAAAAGTAATAAAAATAAAGGAGGGGCGGTTACTGGCAGAATCCCTCTGCCTATGATTTTTTTTTGCTTTCTTTTGTCTTAGAAGATATGATTCTAGAGATTCTTCATACAAAATGAATATTTTGGACATAGATAACTGCAGTCCTGAGGCCATCAGTAGATAATCTATGGCCTGGTCTACTGATTAGTAACAAAGAGTAGAAATCGTGGAGCTCCTGGTGCTGACACCTAAAACCTCAGGCACATATTATTTGCAATGGGAAAGTTAAAAATATTAATATGTGATACAAGTTTTCACTGGGATTTTTCCACAACAGGCTTATCACAACCCTCAAATCCTGTCAAAGCCACAACTCAGGAGCTGTTACACCCACACACCTACACACACAGAGCGGAGCCCTATCACAGAGACCTGGATTTATACTGCACCTAAGACAGGAACAGAAAAACCCTCATTCCCTTCGTGATGGTATTAAAACTCAGTTGACCCCCCTGCTGATAAGAGCGAGAGCTAATAACAATTGATATTAAATACCCCCCCCCAAAAAAGTATTATTTCATCACGGGTAATTCCATTCCATTTCCATTTTTTTTGCTAGTTAAGTGTCTTGTGTTGCTGCACTGTATTTCACGTTTATAATAATTTGCAGTAAATTTGCAGCTTGTGCTGAATTAAAAAATACATTTAAAACACATTATTATTAGATTAGATTAAATAAAACCTTGATATCTTCCAAAAGTACATTTAAACATTCCAGGCCTGCAAAATGGTCAATTCTTTATTATCACACAACAAAACTAAGCTTTTTTTTGGATCACTCACAGCTGTGATGGATATCACATCACAGCTGTCATCCCATCACATATGGGATGAAGTGGAAAAGATAAATGATGCCACTACAGTGTGTAAACAACTGAGCCAAAATACAGTTTAAATCTACTGTGGTGTCTGACTAAACACCAGAGTCTTATAAAATTTCAGTGTCCACATCAGTGTTTTTCAAAGGCTGAAACATGTCTCTCTGGGCTGCACATGGGTGAATGTGAACAGGGGGTTGTGTTCACATGGTTTCTGTCTAAGCTGCACAGATTTTGACTATATGTTTATTTGTTTACCTGTGCTTAATGTGTACTCAAAGGTAAATACTTTTGCTTATCTTAAAAACACAACACTATTCCAGACAAAGACAGTGACATGAAGACATCAAGTTTTATGAAAGCATTAATGGAATGGACTAACAAAATGGCAGAAATCAGCTGGTCAATCCTCTGAGCGTTTTGAATGTTCTGCTTCTGGTCACTCAGCATCTCCATCCTGGTCTCCAGCATCTCCAAGACATTACATCAGCGACTGTACTTCCTGCAGACACACAAAAAAAAGGTCAACCTGACTGGTGCACCACTGAAAGCATCCTCACTACCTTTATCACAGTGTGGTACAAACTGCTCTACCTGCACTTCAAGCTTATTTTCTACCATTTTATGTTTAACTACAGTGATTGTGTGCTGGGTTGAGAGTGATGCCGAAACGTGTGGGGGGGGGCTACACTCAGTACTGTTCCTGAATACATCATGTGTTGACACAGACAGAGCACTGAACCTGCTGCTGCTGATGTGCTGCTGTAACTACACAGCTTGTGTGTGCATTACTAGAGAGAGATACTGGAGGTTTGAGAGTCTGTAATAGTAGTCACTCAATCATATACTTGGGAATAATTGCATGAACAAATCTAATGGATTCAGACCATGTACACTGATTGGTGTATCTGTGGGGTTGTCTAGTTTCTGCATCTTTTGTCAGTAATAACACAGTTGAAATTACCTGAAATCATTTGTCAGCACTAAGCATTTTCTTTATGTTCACTGTGAATGTTTCTTGAAGCTACTGTAAACCCCAGCCTTAGTTCAATCATAGTAATTTTGAACTCTTATTTTCAAAGTCTTTCAACTGGTGATTTCAGTGATATCTGCACTTGGAAACTACTCTACAGTGAATGTATGAAAGCTCTGCTGACTGATATGAACCGACTGGAAATGAACTGCATCATGTTTAGAACCTAATATTTAGTGTTTGCAATCCTTGACATGGTTCAACTTGCCAGGATTTCTCTCTCTGATGTACTTAGGTACTGTTGTGTTACACCTAAGATATAATCTTTCCTGCTTTATTGTCTAGAAATGTACAGCATGGCCGAATATATGTAGAAATATAAATGTACACTAAGCAATTATTAATTAATTAATTATTTCCTGGAAGTTATTTAATCAAATGAGATTAAAAACAAAACAAGCAACATAAGCTGCCTTCATAAAGTGTTGAGCATTCAAATGATTGAGGGTCTCCAGGTTCATACAGATAGATTATATCCACAAAACAAACCAGCTGAACACCAGGAGGTAATGGTGATAACAGCCTGAGACGAGAGGAACCTGAGAGCTTGTTAATAGCTGCAATTTTAAACAAACAGTGTATGAGACTGAGAACGCTGAAACGTGTGTACACAGAGTGCAATGCCTTCAGTGTATAGCGAGTCTGTAAGAGATTTCAGTGAAAATGCTGCCTGCATTTAGGCACGACTGTGACGAGCAAAGAGAGGCAGAACTGAAACAGTAAAGTTGTGCCCCATAAAACCAAAACAATGAGCTGAAAGACATAAAAGCTCCTCAGAGCTGAAACACACAAGTTTTGTCATGGTATGTCATGAATGAAACGCATAATAAAAATGTTGAACAGAGAAGCTTTAAGCCATTATTGTATTGGCAAGCTGTATTGTAAGCTTGAGATCAATTGCTTTTGTTGCCACGCATGGACTTTTTACTCAGCTGTAGCTACTTGGTGTTATATATGTATAGTTAAAAAAAAATCGATGCTGAAGAACCAAAGACTAACACACCTTGTCAAAACGTGGCACCCACATTACCCACAATGCAACTTGAGCGCTGATAGTTCACTTGGAGATTTGGATGTGCTATGCTAGCCATGGCTAATGTAGCCTTGAGCTACTAACCTCCATCAGGTCTGAGGAGCAGGCTCAGACTCTTTCTGTGTAAAATCAGTGCAGTTTCCCTTTAATGTCACTCAAACAGGGTATGTATTTTCCACAGAAAGACACATTTCCTTCTTCTTTTCTTTTTTGGAGATGTTCTATGTATTTGCTAAAAATTTAAGGTAAACTTCACAGTGACTAAACACCACCAAGTCCTGTCGGGGGCTGGTACTTTGCACGCTGTGAATCTGCTGTTTTCTCATGTTTTCCACTACTTTGCTTGTATTTATTCATTGCATGGTACACTGTGGTGCTGAGACTATCACATGCATTATGTTTGATGCTTTCCCATTTGCCGTATTTGTTTTCATCTGCTGCTGCAACTCAATTTGCCCCCGAGGATCATTACAGTTTAATCTAATCTGATCACAAAGAGCACCACTATCAGTCATACTTAAGTCTTAGCGTGCCTCTTGCACATTCAGTCTCTTAATTGGACAAAGATTTGGAGACATTTTTTTGAAAGTTTCCTGCCTGTCTATTATGACGAAAGTGGGACTCTGCGTTTTTCTCCTCCCAACCTGTCATTTTGGGGGCATTAGCTGCCTCTACAAAAAATGAACACAATTATTCTTAATCAGCGCTGAACATACTTTTAAAAACCTGATCGGAGACAGCTAATATGTTAAGTCTCTGATAACCAGCTATCTGGCAAATTCTCCAATTAACTCCTCATCGCCTGTGGGAAATCCAGAGTTTTCTCTTATTTTCATGAATTTAGAAAAAAAAAATGGCGTAAAGCTCTGTGGCAGTGTTCACATCAACTGTAAAATGCCTTTACCAGCTTAACACATACTGTACTTAGAGAGTAAACTCGACAGAGGCGACAAAGATGCTCCTCCACTGCTGAGGCTTCTCAGTAAACCCTGCTTTTTCTTGTCTGAAAGTGCATTACGGGTCAGTGTACAAAGCATTTGCGTGTAAAGTAATCCTGTCAAAATGTTTGTGCTAGCGCTGACATGCAAGTGGAGGCCTGACAGCACAAGGAAAAGAAGGATGTAATCTATTCCACATAGAGAGCTGAGGCTCATTCAGCATGAAATGATCCTCTCTGAATGAACATGTATGTGATGGCTGCTCAAATAAGAACATCATAATCTGTGGAGTATTTTCTGTATGGGACGATCTTAAAATATAACATAGCTCAATGCACACAGAACTGCTACATTTCAGTGAGATTTGTACAGAGTTGAACTGATTGTACTGTGCCTAAAACATGGAAGAGGTTATCATGTTCAGTTTTTGGCTTTCACAAGTTCCCAGGACCCAAGGTGACATTATCAAATCGTTTTGTCAGATACATCAGCCCAAAATCCCAAGACATTCGCTCTGCGATGATATCAAGCAGAGAGGAACAGCAGGTCCTTATAATTTAAGAAGAACATATACTAATAGAATGATGCCACAGCAATAAATTCTCTCGTTTGATAAGATAGGACAAAGCATAAACGTCAACATTTTCAGTATGATATAAAGTGCTGAAGGCGACAGTAAATAGGGCAGCTTTCTTGGCAAGTGTGTTTGTCTTTCTTGCCTCCAACACAGAACACGCCCCTACTAAAACACTAACACAGCCCATCGCCATCCTAACAGCCTGTGGATTAGAGTCAAGCCCTTCTACTGGGAACTAGTTAATACATGTTTCAGCGGGGTGAATTAGATTTTATACCTATCTCATTGTACAGACAGCTAGCTGGCAGAAAGAGTGAGAGATAACAGAGAAGTAGACAGAGGCAGAGAGACTTTGAACTGTGAATGATAGGCTTTTTTTAAAAAGGCTCACAGAATAACAGACAGACAGTTTGCCAGGCAGCCAGACAGAGTCACAAGGGGCAGATCCTGCTGTCTGATTGCAGCTTGCAACTAGTCACTGAGAGCAATGAGAGAATGAAAGAGTGAAGTGAAGAGGGAGAAGAGAGGGAATGATGGCAGGGAGAAAACAAGAGAGTACAGGGACAAAAGAAGGAGTTCAGATTGTAGACAGGATGAGAGGAGAGAGGGAAGATGGTGATGAAAAGAGACACCCAGAGAGACAGACAGAGGAAGAGACAGTGGTAATTATATAGATAAATACATGGGGCTTCTCTGTCTGAGTCAGATCTTCCCCACTGTTTCGTAGCTATGGTTGCTCTCTCTGTGTTAATGCACTCTGCATGATGGACACAGGACAGAGACAGAGAGGCGCATTACCTAAAGTTTTTATGTGCGATAGAAATTATTCAAGTTTGATGACTTAGAGTTAAGCATGAAACACATTTGTCTGTGTTTAAGCCCTGTGTTTTACATCTCATCATTTCATTCATTCAGAATTTTGTAATTGTAAAATAAATTGACAGTCTGCAACACAGTACAACACAATGGGTTAATGACGCTGGTCAGCTAGCATACAGTGAGTTTATCAGAGCGTTTTTGTTACACAGCTGCTTGCTGCAGCTTCACACAGGTTTGGCAAACATGAATTTTTTTATGCCAGAAAACTAAATCTAAAGATCTGAGCGTGAGTTAGCTGTGGGTTCATTATTAATATTAAAATTGATTGACTGATTGATTAGTGCAGGTATAAAGTTCAGTGGAGCAATAAGTGCCAGATACTAATGGACTGATACATCACTGTATCAGTCCATGTCACCCCTGGGTGACATCGTTTTTTTTTTGTCCATAGATTTGATGCATAAAAACTGTACAGACAGTCTGGTATACTCTGGCTGCCTAACAAACAGCATTCACAGACGTTGCACAATCATTACTTCTAATATTAAGGTTGAGAAACACTTCTTTACGTTAAATAAATGTGGAAAATGTTTTTAACTTTGCAGTGTTAAAGAAATTTGGTCCTGATTCACTTTCTAACTTGCAGGAGAAAACTTGAATGGGTTCCCAGCAAGAAAGAGACATTACAGCAGCTTTGACAGAATTACCTACTTTCTGCACTGTTACGTGGCAAATAAGGTACAGATAGAGGACGAGAGATTGGTGATCAAAGGAGCGATTTTGGTGACGGAAGATGGAAAGGTGGAAGTGCATTTTATATTTTAAGGTGAAGGGGGTACAGAAAATACAGAAGAAGGAAAAACAGGAGTTCATGTAAAAGGCACAGATACTAAACATCAACATAAAGTGGAGATCCATTCTATAACAAGTGCAAGGACCTTACATAGATCATTATTTAAAGAAAGAACTCTGAACAAATGAAGAATCAAAAGTCTGTATGGTCCCATACTGTGTGGGTTTTCTCCAGGTACTCCGGCTTCATCCCACAATCCCAAAAACATGCACAGGTTTGGTTAATTGGCTACTCTAAATTGCCCCTAGGTGCAAGTGTGTGCGTGAGTGGTTGTCTGTCAGCTCTGTGATTAACTGACGACCAGTCCAGGGTGTACCCCACATCTCACCCATAGTCAGCTGGGATAGACTCCAGCTTCCCCGCGACCCTGATGGATCAAGCGGTACAAAAGATGAATAAATTGCTCTGGAAACCTCAAATCTCCAGGCCTGACAATGAGCCTCATACAAAAACCACTTGACAAACAGATTTGCTGTTAAGAGCCTCATACAAGTGACTTAGGAGAACGGGTGGCAATGGCCAGTTTAAGAACAGCATTCACAAGTGTCCAGACCTCGTATGAGTCATGTGCAGATAGCGTGCCTTTCTCCAATAAGGAAAAAACACCATGACATTTTTTGGCATGACAATTTACAGTATACAATTTAGATGCACCTGATCGTGTAACATCACCAATTATATAATCTCTGTCTTTATTTCTGTCCCAGCACAGCTTTAAGATGATACAGCACTGACAGCTGTAGTAATATTTTAGCATTTTTTCAGGTCCCTAATACAACTGACACTACTAAATTTTCTGTGGATTTCTGACAGCAATACTTGAAGCTCTGCAGTGTGAGATTCCTTCTCAGTCTTAGTTGACATGTTTGAGAATAAAACTTGCCCAATTTAACTTGTAGGACAGATAGCAAAATGCAGCAGTTTGGCTTGGTTAATTATGCTAATGATCACATCTCATGAACATGCACCTACTCATCAGGCTAAAGTGACCAGTTTAAAATAAGTTTGTGCAGGTAACAGAGTCTACTGAACCCAGCTGGGAACATTCATACAAACAAACCTTGCAGAAAAAAGATGTAGCATAAAAATACAACAATTGTTCTTACATGAGGCCAAATACATTTGTGGCTTACGGCCTGTAGTATCTAGATCTCACAATATGGTTGATATCACATTACATCATGGATACACATTTGTCCACAGTGACTCAGAGTTTTTGACCACACACTGTGAACAATTTAGGTTCAATGTCCTGTTCGAGGATATTGAACAGCCACTTAGAGGACCTCTCGGGTTGAAATTATACTCTCATCTCATGGACTGAGCCGAAATCTATGTGTCAACATGTCCAATACCCAAGTGGATCCCAGTGTACTCCACATTAGAGCTGATAAGGTGGTGAGTCATCATCAGGAGAAAATGTTTTTGGAAATAAATAAATTATGCTATTAAATCACCTGTCAGAATTAGATTCACAGATATTCAGTTGATTAGAAAATTACTATCAGCTCTGTATCTGCAATTAGCAACAGAATGTTTTATTGTAGGTGCAGGAAGTGAAAGTAGAACATTCAGTTGTTTCTATAATTTAGAATTCGACATTTATATTTGTTATTAATTTGTTATTTGTTATTCCTTCTCTTCTGCAGTAGCAGCTTGTTAATCGACAGAGTATCTCTCTGCTGCCATTGTTGATCTCTCTTTGTTAGGGTCTAATTACCCTCAGGTCTTTTCAGATCTTGGGTCCCTCCACAGATTCAGTTCTCTAAAGAAAATACACAGCTTTTCAAGTTTTCCTCAGCTCAGATCCATTAAGATTTTTTTTAATTTTTTTTATTACCACTAACCCTGCATGCATCCTTAATGGCTGCCTCTCCAACTTAAACTGTCCCAGGATATTTTCACCTCTTTTCTTCTGTTTCTTATTCCTGTTTCCTTCCCTCTTTCTTACTGCCTCTCTAGCCTTGCCCTGCATTCTTCACCTTCCCTCTTTCTATCTCTTGTCCTTCTCTGTCTCTCTTTCTTTTTCACTCCTCTCAGCCTTTCCCTTGAATCTCAACGAGAGACCGTCCTCTCTCCCTCAGTTCATCCATTTCTCCTTGCCTTACTTCATCTCCTCTTTCTTTTCCTTTCCTCCATATCTTTTTCTCTCCACCTCTCCCCTTCTCTCTTGACCCTTGTCTTTCTTCCGCCTGTTTTGTTGGAAAAAGACGATTGTGATCATACTGAGAGGCTGAAAGTGATTTCCCACATTTGCCCTTTTTGCCCCCCCCCCCCAAAAGGCATTTGATCAAACAATACCACTCCAATCCAATAAGATGGCATCCTGAGCCAGTGGTGTGAGTGTGTGTGTGTGTGTGTGTGTGTGTGTGTGTGTGTGTGAGTGAAGCTTGTTTTCTGCTGAGGAGTATTTTCATCCACAGGGGGCTTCCTGGGTTTTTGTGCAGCCAGACTTTCGAAGAGTAAGGGAGAAAAACAAGGAAGACTGGGTGAGAGAGTGAGTGAGGGGGAGGAAAGAATTGCATACATAGAGAAAAGACAGTGAACCAACTTGAGGAAGGAAGTGTCAAATCTTCCATTTGTATTAACAGAGAAACAGCAGAGCGTGATTGGCTGTATTGCCTAGTTGCTTCAGCTGAGCCCGTTGAAATGGGGATGATCCACAGGCTTTGTTTTATGCAGCATTATACAAGCTCACAGGGCTGAAGCCGTTCCCTCCTCAGATCAAATACCTGTCGCTCCACCAGCCGTAGTTACACAAAGCAACCACAGGAGAGCAATAGTGTCAAACCCATGGGCATGAGCCGGTGTGGAAGCTGCCTACAAGCGTACAGTGTGCTCACTGCGAGTTAAAAAAGAGTAAATCAAAATATAGAGCATGTTCGCCCATTCACTGAAAGGCTACTAATTAGTTTTTTGAAAAGTAATTAGGCTAAAATGCCAGACAAGAAAATCAGTACACTGATCCTTCAACTACTGCCCAAGTTCCCTGAAGCAAAGCACAGCACAGTCTGAATGGAATGCAGCCATGATGAATGTAACTGATCACAACTGTGACATGTGTTTGTTGTTCCTTCTTCCTTCCTATTTTTCCCCATGAAGAAGCCAAACTCTGTGACGGTGATTACAACTACATCACTTTAACATTCATACCATTAACATGAACCTAAAAGAATAGTTAAACGTTTTGGAAAATACACTTTCGATTTCTTTCTGAGAATGAGATTAGAGAATCGATACCAATCTCATGTCTTGGTGTTAAAGGTGCTGCACACCTGTGTAGGTGTGCAGCACCTTTAACACCTTATTCTGGCTGATTAGACCTTTGTTTATGTTGGAACAGAGGTGGACATCTGCTGGAATAACATCAGATCACCAAACTCCATGTAGTAATATGACTGATTAAGGTATATGTTGGCCTGCCCTAAGATCTGCAACAAAGCTAACAGGGAAGTGAAGAAGGGGTTGCCTCACCCTCTCACCTGAAGGTGACCTCTCCCGAGAAGGTCTAACCAGCCAAAATATGAGAATCGTGCGTGTGTGTGTGTGTGTTTACCATGTGTTAGCAGGGCCTTCAAGAGCAAAGCTGAAGTCTCGATGGGTTTAGCTTATCTTATCTTAGAAAGACTGAAAGCAGCTAGCTTGGTTATCTTCAAGATGCTTATGAACATGTATAACTAAGCATTTTTTTAGCTTCTGGAGCTTTTGCATATTAAATGCTCATTCCCAGTGTTTCCTGTTTGTCCCCTGTTCGTCTTTTTTCTTGTCTGTGTGTGTCTAGACCTTGGCTTTCAGTTTCCCACCAGAACCTCTGCTCACCTGCCTGCAATCACCTCTCAGCCACACCCTGAGCCTGCAGTATATTAACACCGGTTCTTCACCGGTTCTTCACTCTGCCAGACTCTTACGAGATATTTTCCCAGTGTTATTTTTCCTCATGCTTATACTTGTTCCTGCTGTGGTCCAGGTCCATCAGCACCTGTACCTCTGCCTTCTCACCACGCTCAGTGACGTCTCCGTCATCATCAGACCCCTGTGGGTTCCTGCTCTCCTGGCTCACCATTTCCTCTCCTCTGCCTTACCTGGATGCACACCTCAACCTGTTGGAGCCTGTCTACAGTCTTACCCAGCCTGCCCTGCTCCAATGCTAAGAGCATTATTCTTATGGGCAATAAACTGCAATTGACTTTATTGCACCTGTCTCAGAGTCTGAGTTCTGCTTTTGGGTCTTCTACTCTGCCAAAAAACATAACACTATTATACCGTAATTATCTCTCTAATGATTCTTTGTTTTTATCTGTCTAATGATTCTGCACGACATTAAGTCTTTTTTTGCTTTCTAACAGTGTCCATGCTGTACCAATACAGGGCAGTGGCATATTTCTACCTTTCTCTCCCAGCAGTGGAATTGCTGATGAGTATATTTTTTTCTCGGCCTGCCCTGCAGTCTGTATCTTTGGCACTTGGTCCAAATTGTAAATCAATGGGGAAACCCAGGCGACAGGTTCCATTTCCACCACTGTTTGAGGTGATGGAGGTGAGGGAATACTGGCTGTGAGCATGAAACGGTGATGGTGATGAACACACATACACACCCACACACTGACATATAATCTCTCAAATTTCTATGGATACACATTCTCTTTGTGAGAGCTCAGCTGTCTGACTGGCATTCAGGTCAACAAATAAAGTCCTTAATGATCGTCAGTGACATTTTGACAGCCAATTAGATGCATTTAATGGTTGAGTTCAAAAGCATGACTTTCATAGTAAAAGCTCTCCTCCTGTGATCTTAATGCTTCATTCACAGCGTCTCTATAAGGCCATGTGTGAAAACTGGGATTTATGATCATGTCCACTGGGAATAATTCCAGTAATGATCCCCTCCTCACCAGGGGAATGGTGGAATTAGCTGGGACTTTTGCCCAGTAAACCAATGATTTTCTTAAAGGAGCTGAAGGAAATTTTCAGATGATTGATGAGGTTATTTGCTGGGACATTTTGGATAGTGGGATATTGTTTTCTCTCAAATGTATTTTATACTTTTTTTCAGGTAGTTTGGCATTTAGGTGGTACTTCTATACACACGTTCCTTTCAAGAGGGAGCAGTTTGAGATTCAGTGTCTTGCTCCGGGACATGGGCTGTTGATGAGGAAAAAAGGGAGAAAGAGAAAAAGACCATCACCAACACTCTGTCTCATCACCCTGCAATCTTTACTTGCTTGATATTTTCTCATATACATGTATGTTTAATGCCATGACATGTTTTCTGCTCATATTCATGACCTGTTAAGAGTTTAAAAGCCTTATAACTTATAACTTCTGTGGACTCCTATTTATAGACATGATTGGTATTCTTCTTCTTTGCATACATTTTGTCTTACTTTCATATTTCACGCCTCATTTTGTTATTCTGAGAGTTGATTTAATCACTTGTAAATTGCGTTAGACCTGCGTTGTGTGTTACACGAATTAGCAAAGTGATTGATATTGTAAGTATACCTATGAATAAAGGGATAAATCTTTTGCTGTTAATTGCCTTTCTTGGGGTGGAAAAGGTCAGAATTGTTTCCAGCAACGTTTAATACATCTAGGCGGATAAGTCCAAAAACATTATATCGGATATATTACCTTGCCAACATGGTATAAAAATAATTTACTACTTCACATTATTTCCCTTGGAATCACGTGTCTCCACTTGTGTAACATTACTTGTCCTGCCTATGTTCTCATCTGTGGAATTACAGCAGAGTAAGAGGAAAATCTAAACGTCACAGATAGAAACCTGCCGCGTTGTTTTCTTCCTTGCACTTTTAGAATTTGCAAAAAATGTATTTGCTCTGTGCATCACTTATGGTAGAGTCTAAGTTACTGTTACTTTTGAAGTTATTAGCAATAATGTTACAGATCCATAGGCTCAGCTACTCCTCAGCTTAGACTTTGGCTTAGTTTTAGAAAAACCAAAACATTGCGCCACTTACATTTTCATACCCTCAGGCAGCAGACGCTCTGTATTCCGCCATATTTCTTATTATCAGCTTGCCCAGTTGTTCGTGTTATTGCCATGGCAACATATGTCCATAATTTGAAGTGGCAGAGCTTCTGAAGGAGGGGTGTATTCATTTGGCTTCGTTTGAGTTCAGCAATCTTTCTCCTGAATCACTAAGAACAAAATGGTCATACAATTTAACCTTAGTTAAAAAAGAAAGCTTGCTGAGCGAATAACTCACACTGTGATTAAAAACAACTACACTGCTTTTCACTTTCACACAATAAGAAAATATTAAAACTGTGGAGTGTAAAAGTGGCAAGTTGTTTCTCAACTCTGCTACCGAAAGAATGAAAGTGGACAGTGAAGATAATGATGCCATCGCTTGTTAAAAGGAAGCATTGGACGAACTGGAGCTTTGTCAAGATAATAATGAGATAGTTACAGCAGTGGCAGCACCAAAATAACACTGTTCCCACTATCATTATAATAAATATTATAAATGGACTCATCTACTCATGGGCTACTATATGTGTACGTCCTGATGCCCACAGAAAGACTTGGCTGGTTTTAGTTCCTCTGTGGCTCACATCTTTATCTATGTCACATTGGAAACTGTTGCATTTTAAGAGTGTAAATCAAACCTAGTCCCTCTCCAGTAAAATCCACTTAAATCATTATCTTACATTTCCCTTTTTGTGTAAGCTGTCTTTATCCCAGCTCTCTGAGGATGGAAAGACCCCCATCTCTGTTCTCTCTGTGTGTTTGGCTGCATTCAAATATCTTTGTGTGCATATGGGTTAATTTACATCTCTTTATGTCTTTTTTGTCTGTGCACGAGTCTTTATGGGTGTGTTAGAGACAGCGTGTGTGTGTATGAGTGTGTTATCTTCAATGTTCAAACAAGTCCCATTTAGTTACAGCTATGAAATAAACATGTTCCCTTGTTTATCAGTGTGTGTGTGTGTGTGTGTGTGTGTGTGTGTGAGCACGTATGCATCTTCTAAATTCACAGTGCTTCACTCGCAGTATTTGTCTTTAATGCGTTCCCATTGGCTTTTAAAGGTGGTCTATGTGAGCAAACTGCTTCATCCTGTGTGCTGTATTTGATGTGTCTCTGTGTGTGTGAGGCTTTTCGTTCATTTGTTTCCCAATCATTCCACCAAAATCAGGCATTTTTATCTTAATTTCTTTACCTTTTCCAAAGAAACTGCAGATTAAATTTGCATCCACTCTTTTGATCGGTAGGTGTTTCTGTTTGGGTTCAGGCGTTCAAGATTTGTGTTATTGTAGGTAGCTATACAACACCCACCGTTCAACTGAATATGGTAAATATAATTGTAAAACACAGCAGACCTTTAAGACAGGCACATAGGAAAAAATATTGAACTATTACACAATGTCATCACAAATCGTAGCAATGATGCCAGGTTTTAGTCATAAGTCAATGCAAGGCTTTAATCAAACGTTATTAGCACAGATTTACTCCTGCAAGGATTTTAGAAGGGTCATAGAAGTTTGTCCATACTGCTACATGTATTTTGTGGACAATTGTAGACATCTGCGTAACTCCTGGGGGGGTTGTTGTGCGAAAACCGGATACTAGTGCCTGTGATACAAGCTGTCCGGGGTTTGTGTCCCTGCTGTGATGACAGTTATTGCATTGACAGAAATCCAATCAGGAGCTGGACTCTGCCAATGCTCTCCACTGTTGCCAATTCTGTTTGCGATTTTGATAGACAGAAACTCTACATGTAGCCAAAGGGTGGAGAGTACGGCAACCTCAAGTTTGCATTTCTTCTTTTTGCCAAGTTAGATCTGCCTGCTTCTTTGTCCTGTGTCCTCCAGGGTACTGAGGCAGTATGCAGCAGGGAAATGACTGCAATGAGAACCAATATTCCAAGTCTGAGACCTTGCTGCTCTGTTGAAAAATGGTGAGCTGCCTCCCTCAGGTTGAGAACAAGTTGCTGACCTTAGTGAAGCAGTTCAGAAATCTCAGCATCTTATTCAGGATGAAGATAAGATGGGGCGTGGGATCAGTTCACACATTGATCTACTTACCTTTGGCCATGAGCTTTGGGCAGTGACAGAAAGAATGAGTTTCTTTTGAAGGGTGTCTGGGCTCACCCACAGGGAGACAGGGAGCTCAGTCATCTCGAAGGAGCACTGAGTGGAACCACTGCTCTTATGGATTTAAAGAAATCAGTTGATGGTTTGGGCATATAAATGTAATAACCCCCCAGCACGTCTTTGTGGAGGTATTCCTGACATGTCAGACTGAGAGGAGACCCGGGGAAGACCTAAAAAACACTGGCCTGGGAATTCACTCTGTTGCAACATGTGAGTAATAAGAACTACAAGGGGATGAGGGGATCTCTCTGCCACAGCTCTGCAAGGAATGACTGTCTGGGGAAACAAAGAAAAGGGACATTTGCGCTGTGAGTTTCAAAGATCCTGACTTGATTTAGCTCAGTGGGACTGCAGAAGTTCCACATGAGCCGCAGTTGAACTTTGGAGTGCATTTTTGCACAAAATGATTGCTGGACAATTTGTCCCTCATTTCTTACAGAGTAGTCATGTTGTGTGGGAATCTTGTCTCTCTTGGTCTTTGCAGGTTTCAATGACCAAAGTCTGAACTTTGCCCCTGCTGCCCCTGTGCTTACCCCACCTTCTAAACCCAGTGATATCATTCTAACTGTGCATTCTGGTTGTTACAGGGCAAATTTGATGGTTTATGAAATAGCCATCCATGTGTTTGTGTATGCAGACATGTATGTGTAGTGTACTGCCTGAAGATATCTTTTTTACTGTTGTGAATTGGCTAAATGGGAGACGCCATCTTAAGCGCCCCATGGCCGGGCTGATACAGGTCTCCCCTCCAGGCATCCTGCCTGGCCTGGTGTTTCCCAAAAAAAAATCTGACACAAAAGATGATACACAATGTTAAATAAAGTGTACGGCATGTCTTCTCAGACAGTGTTTATGTTAATTAAACTAATGAATAAATGAATCCAGTAAAGATGAAACATTATTACACCTGCCCTGCAGAAATCTTCTGGGGCAAAACAATCTGTACTAGCTGTAAGGCTGCTGCATTTATATTTACTGCTCTCACATCTCTGAGTTCCTTTAAAGATGTTTAACTATCACAGTTTCATCATAAACACAATCTGTGAATTTGTTTCAGTGCACCATCCTCCCCCTCCTTCTCCTTCTCTATGTGTGTGTGTGTGTGTGTGTATAAGAATCAGAGCTGGCTGCTGCTGTTGTCCCCGGGGTGGACACAACAGATGGATGCCTGCATACACACGTACACAGATAGAGAGAGAGACACACAAACACATAAACACAATAAATGACTGCCCCTGTGGCACTGTTGAGTGCCTAAATACCAATGTTGCTTTGTCTCCTGGTGCCACTCTGCAAGGTCAGTGGATAACACCTTATCAGCTTCCCTCTCTCTCTCTCTCCCCTAAGACACACTGGCAGCATCCCAGGAGTAGTACATGTGATGCACAGTTGCTGCATATTATTAATTGCACGTTGCTCGTTTTCTACCTCCTGTGTATATGTGGGCAAACTGCACACTCATTCTCTCCTCTTTGTGAAAGCTGCACACAACACTGTACTATGGTACCAGATGGCGTGTCTCAGCACAGTCAGGTGGCAAAGTGAACCATTCCTCCACGTGGTTACCATGGGGACCCGCCATTCAAACACATGCACAAACACACACCAAATACTCTACCACTGGCTTAGTAATGACTGTGCTGGGGGCACTTCTCCATGAATGCTAAATATGGGGACATTTATCTCAGCAAGGACACCTGAGAGGCAGCAGGTTACAATGCATGCTGACATTACAGTACAGTGCGTCTCTGTCACTGTGCATGTGAGGATTTCTACCGGCATCATTAATTCATTCTCAATCTAACCCTGTACTACATGCTAAAACCTTCACAGTTGTGACTCCACACTTGAAAGCTGTAAATACTGAAGGTTTCATTCCTGGTAGATTTGGCAGTACCGGTGGTTGTCGTGGTGACAGCAAGTGCAGTGCAAAGGCCTGAACTCAACATTTTGCAGCAAAATATAAGTTTCTGCTAAAGGAGACAAATTAAAATCCACACAGAGTTCAGCTTTGGGGAACTTTGACACCACTGACCAGTATGAGTTTGTATTGATAGTGAGAGTCCAAAATGCATGAAGCTATTTGTAGCTTCATCTTTGCACCAGTCACCTTCATTTAACCTCCATTGTTGGGGTAAAAAGAGTTCCACAAAAAAAGGTGTTTGGAGACTTTTAAATAAACTGTGTGAACTTCCTGAATGTCCTAAGCAAGCTAACCTAACAAACTAATGAATATGAATTTGAATTTCAAGTTTGAGAAGTCAAACAGTTTTTTCTCTTTCCAGTGAAACCACAGAAACCCATATACCATTGCTCCCTGCAATGTTTAAAACCAACCTGCTGTCAAAGAATGTTGTTTTGTAATTGCATTTTTGACGTGGTCAGCCCTGAACGCAGTGACAAATACATTACGTCTCCTGTGACTGCTTCAAAATAAAAGCCATTCAGTGTTTCACCAGATGGACAATTTTAACGTGAAGCAGCACCAGGAGTCTAAGTTTTGTATTAGCAGTAACTTACTACAGCTCTGACAACATGTAAAGAGGGTGAGCCATAAACAGCAAAGTTCATTTCAGTGTGATAAAATAATAGCGGATTACATGCTGCATCGTTGCAGTTTGAACCCAGATTTCAGGAGTTGACTAAAAAACATTGAGTAGCTGTTGTAGAAACTTAACGATTAGAACTTTCAGTAACTTTGAAGTAATCAGCTCCCACTGCTTTTAAAATCCATTAAAATCTTTGTCAGAAACAAACCCCTGCAGTAATGAATACAATCCATCATTTTCATTATCAAAACATCATCAAACACATCTCTTTGCAGGTAATTGTTATGTTTATTTGTGTCACTCTTTGTATTGTCCTATGCTGCACACTGTTATTTTGTGGTTGTAAAGAAGGTAAACAAAGACACTGGGGGGGCCGAGGTGGGGGGGGCGATGTCTGCTGGGGACACACAATCATCTGTTCCCAGCTCTGTTACAGGGTGTGATGTTAGCAGAAAGTACAGCTCGAGTGTTATATGCAGTGATGGATTATATCAGTCAAAGCAGCAGTGTCTCTGCAAGCTGCTGTTTAATTGGGTTTGAGAACAATGGAAGTCCAAGGCTTGCAGCAGGCAATGTGTCACACCTGAGCAGATCAAAGCTCAGACTGGTGGCAAATATTAGTCCATTTTAATTAGAACCAACCACAAATCACAGTAGTCACCCGTTAATATCAGTTCTTACCTTCATTTAAACCTCATCTTAACTCTTATTCTAATTAGCATTTCAAACCTGGAAATAAAAAACCGTAAAGAAGACATTCTTCATTCTCTGACACAAACCATAAAACTGGGAATGAGCAAAAGAAAGAAAAAAGGAAAAAAAAAGAAAGAAGAAAATGTTTTACTGATGCTGACGAGGAACAATTTGGTGCAATTTTGTTTCTGTGATTCTCCCCTCACACTCTCCTCTGGTTTATTCACCTGATGGAAGGAAACTCAGTATATGAATTAACATCAGCTATGAAACGACCTTGTCAGACTGATCATGAAAATCCCACCAGTGTTAATGAGGAAAAGTGTATTAAGAAATGTCACCTCATTATTTGCCAGAACGCACTTCCAACAGTGACAGTGCCTCTGTTGTAGTGCACTCATGAGGGTTTTGCTTCACATTCTACAAAGGAAACAGTAGAAGAAACAAGCCCTGGTTTTTCTCTTTAAGGCACAGAAGTTTTTGATCTGCCGTTGAAGTAGACTGCTAAAGTACGAGGCGACATTGCAACCTGGGGTGAGTTCCAGGCGCAGATAAGATTTTGTAGCTTTTTATAATTATTCTTGCCAAAAGGTTTTCAGTTTCAGTTTTGCAGTAAAACACAGTACAAAATTAGCCTGAATCAGCTCAGTGTCAATACTATTTATAAATGTTCATATAATTTCTCCTCAGAAAAGAAAGAATAAAAATCAAAGTGCTGGATGACTGTGCAGTACTAGTATATGTTTATTTGTTTAGCCTGTGACTTAGACACAATCCCCAAAACCCTCTTAATCTGCAGCATTTAGATTTCATGTCTACATCAGATGCTACTTGACTTTATATAATACAGGATTTACAGATTTAGAAACTGACTGAAGAATGTGACTGAGACTTCAACACAGTGTTCATGTCTTAGTCTAAAATGTTTTAGTCATATGATTTTTTTTGGTTTTGGTTAGTGACATGTTGGTCTCATTTCCTGTGAGGAGTCTCTCCCTCTTCCCTGGTGTTTCCTGTTTGTCTACACTCTGCTTCCTGCCAGATCTCCTGCTCACCTGTGTGCAATCTCATCTCATCAGCCACGCCCTCAGCTTGCAGTATAGGATCACCAGTCCTTCACTCCATTCTTCACTAGATTGTCAGTTTGCACTAGAGGTAACCTGTGGCCGACTCTACATGAGTATTATTCACAGTGTTATTTCTGCTGTGCTCGTCATTTGTCCCAAGGACATTATTATTGTTGACAATAAACTGCATTTGACTTTATTCAGTCTCTTGGTCTCAAACAGACAAAAACATCGTACATTTAAAATTTTGATGTCAATGAGTGCATTTTGAGACTTTGAGGCTTTGTGTTCAGTTACAGGAGATGTGAGATTGTTGCATAACATCAAAACTGCGATTGTTTGGCGAACATGTAGTGGACACTACCTCCTGATAGTGACACTAAAGATAGCCAGCTGAAAGTAATGTTACTGTTAACTGCACAACCACAACACTTAATAGTTGGCTCACCTTTTTAATGAGTGTTTTGTGCTGCCTGCATGTCGTAGTTTGTCTCAGCTGTTTTGTTGCCCCTTATTGTCTAATTCCCATTGGATTGTGGATGAATTTAGTCCCTAAATCTGTTTCCTCCAAGAACAGATAACATTACTGCCTGAAACACAACTTTGTAAGGTGTTTCTAATTAATAGCAGTGTAACAGGTCAAATAACTAAATCACCTTCTGGAAAGCAGTGGGAACTGTGCTCAGAGTGAGATTCCACGCATGCAGATTGTTGAGTAAGACTTTTACATTTAGCAAACAGAGAGCCAGTATTTATTTTTTTCTCAAGACCAAAATGAGAGTGAATATTAGACTTAAAGTCATAAGGAGGCAAAAACACACCATGAGGCTCCTTCTCTCTGGATGTGTCAGTAGGTAACCAATATGTAACACGTTACCTAGAATGATTGTTGTAGATTCCTTCTGCCTGCAAGGTGCCGAAAACTAAATTAAGGCAGCTTTAAAGACTCAAGGGAGCCCCAGGCAGACATTTTCTGTAGTCAGTTGGGTTTTCAAATGCTCTGATGTGAAGGGAGTGATGAATTTAACATGTGTAGTTTGTTTACAAGAAATACATGAGCACTGATAGTTACAATGGCTGAACATACAAACAAGGGAGCACAGTCTAGAGGAAGGCAAAAGTAAGATGAACGACATGACAGCACTGGACACAGTGTTTGAGTACCTCAAAAACACACCTGAGGTTTTTTGCAGCAAAGACTGAGACAAACATTTGTTACACCCACACATCACTAGCACATAGATGCAAATGTACAGTGAAAACCATAATGGCTGTGTGTATGTGTATGTGTGTGTTAGTGTTTCTGTCTAAACCTTTCATCTGACATAGATATATCTGACAAGATATATAGATGAGGCACACACTGATTTGACAGGTGTGTGTGTCCTTGGTTTTTTATTCATTATTCATTCTTTTAGTGAGAGCAGACAAGACCACAATCTGCCCATAAACTAGGACTTCACACACCCACACACATACTCAAATATACACTACAGTTTTTTGATACAGGGACTGTCAGTGACAGTGACAGTCCCTGTATAAATTTTACATTTGTTTTGAGGGTGTGGAGGGTTTGTTTACATGTGTAATCTGGGTAAACAGTGGAGTTCAGTCTGTAGTTTGAGTCGTGATGGGTTTTAGAAATTGTCAGAAAGCTTATTTTCCCCACCTGAGATGTAGGTTGTGAAATGTTTAAGAAGCCCCAGACTTGGGGAGTAAATGACACTGTTTGATGGCACAGTACGTGCTTAAATCTCATTTCTCCAACTTCCCTCACAGACACACACAAAAAAAGAGTTTCTGTCAAAATCAAACAGAAAGCGAGATGATGCAGAAAAGGTTACGTTCCAGTTCAATTCTCTGTCTGTCTGTCTGTAAACATCTCTCGTGCTGATACCCACACATGCATCTACCCACCCTCAGACACACTGGGACTCCAAGGCATATACTTCAAGTCAATTAATGGAAAATTAAAATAAAACAATCTGAGGAGATGAGATTTTTCTGCCTGGGGTCTTTGCAGCGGGCTCCGAGGTGAGCCACGCACTGAAGACCAAGCTCTGAGTGTGAGCTGCATGCTGGGGCCCCGCAACGTCTCCTCTGTCACCACCTGGGTCTCTGTCTAATTAATAATGTGTGTATTCAGGGAATGAACAGAGGGAGACGGGGAGGGAGGGAGTCAGAGAATTAATAGCTTGTGTACTTAGGGACTGACAAAACGGATTGAGAAAGGGTGAGAAAGAAAGAGATAATTTCTTCCCTTTTTTAGACATGTCTAACATCAGTCACCACAATCATGTAAAAGTGTGTGTGTGAAATTCTGTGTTGAGATTTAACTCTCTCTTTGCATCTGTTTTCATAGCTTTTCTTTATGGTTGTGCTGTAGACATTGGCTGAAAAACGACCTTTTCCTCTTTCTGGTGCACCTTCATTGGTGCTCTAGCACCATTTTATAAAGAAGTGCACACGCTTATGCAACGCAAATGATCATAGAAACACATTCCCACAAACTAAATGTAGAGAGTCAAAATAGACCGTAGAAGACAGAAAAAATCTGTCCTGTCCTTGGAACTCCAGGCCTTTCATTTCCTTTATCAAGACACACTTAACTAAAAGGAATCAGAGAAAATTTTATATTTTGGAGCCGATTCAGGACAGAGCACTTAGGTTTCAGAGGCACAAACATGAACCTAAAGAGGCAGAAAAATGACTTTTGGTCAAAAACAGAGAGGTGGATGAGAGGAGATTGCTGTTGGGTGTGCAGCTGTGTGTGTCATGCCAGTACATGTTTGTTGGGTGCCTGAGAACAGAGCTTAACAACTCTGTATTCCTGTGGGATGGTAAATTCTCAAAAAGATTGACTGTTTCTACTGGATAAGACTGATTTGGGAGAGTAGCCTTTGGCTGTAATTTACTGTTGAGTCTCCTGAAAGAGTCACAGCATTAATTCAGCCAAAATTCTTTCCTGTTGTAGATTGACAGCAAAATATGTCTGCACTTGTGACAAGAGGGATTTTTTTTTTACTGACTTTGTCTCTAAGATAATGGACTTTAGACTCAAATGGTGAATTAAATCACTGACACTGGCAAGTTTTTTGAAACAGATTATTGTGGTGAGGAAATTTGCCGGCCACCCCACATTAGATGATGATAAGGAAATGGTGGGAATTAGCGGCCGGTAGAAAATGATGATTCATTTTGGAAGTTTTTATCTCTGCTGGAGACATTGGCAAAATTGCATTTGGCAAATTCTGGGTTGACTCTTCAACAAACTTTTTAATGAGGTGGTTTACGGAGAGCAGAGTGGCGCAGCGTGCTGGGCCCATAACCCAGAGGTCGTTGGACTGAAACCATCCTCTGCTAATGGAACATGCCTTTTCGTCTCTGTGTTTCATATTTATAGTCACAGTGTGAATTTTTCAAACGATCCCCTATCACAATAAAGCCAAGTTCACACCTAAAAAAAAAAAGCCCAGTACAGGAAGATCATGGGTTGTGCAACCCTGGGAAGGTCATCTTGGCAGTGTTGAGTTTTTCCTCCAAGTTCACAAGTAACCAATAGAATATAACAATGGTTTTCAGTCAGTTATTCTGCCAGTTGTGTAGTTCAAACTTTTAAATACTTGGAGTTTTCTTGGGAATTTGATAGGGGTGTCACCGTAGGTGTTGAGTTAGCATTTTGTGTGGTAGTGTGGCCGAGTGGTCTAAGGCGCTGGATTAAGGCTCCAGTCTCTCAGGAGGCGTGGGTTCAAATCCCACCACTGCCAGTTAACTCACATGTTGGATTGATTTGTATTTTTTGGCCTCAACAGAGGCTTCCTTGTTATTTGTTGTACGTCTTACTTACCTATGAGTGGTGCAGTGTTACAGTGAAATTCTGACTTCCTGCGTGTTCTTTCATAATACCAAGTGTAACCCAGAGGTCGATGGACCGAAACCATCCTCTGCTATAGTGATGTGTCGGTCGCGAACGAAACGGCTCATAGAGCCGGCTCTTTAAAGTGAACGATGGGAGCCGACTCCTGTCTGAGAGCCGGAGCCGTTACCTGATGTGAGGTGTGTCCGCACTGAGTAGGAGGGGGAGGGGCGGGGGTTACAGACACAGTGGGACACGAGAGAGAGCAGTCGCTATAGAGACAACAGAAAATGAGTGACCGCAGGAAACGCAGTAAAATTTGGATGCATTTCAATTACATCAATGTACATGTTTTGTGTGGTAGTGTGGCCGAGTGGTCTAAGGCGCTGGATTAAGGCTCCAGTCTCTCAGGAGGCGTGGGTTCAAATCCCACCACTGCCAGTTAACTCACCTGTAGGATTGGTTTGTATGTTTAGGCTGCTTGTTTTGGCCTCAACAGAGGCTTCTTTGTTATTTAATAATAATAATACATCAAATTTGTAGAGCGCTTTTCCGGGTGCTCAAAGACGCTGAACAGTAAACAATAAAACAG
>JBBMJY010000002.1:3842814-3863942 GCA_037833715.1 Toxotes lorentzi | reverse complement strand
TGGGATTTGAAGGTCGGAAGTGAATCTGAGTTTCTGATTTGCTGGGGGAGAGAGTTCCAGAGGGTCGGGGCGGCAGCAGCGAAGGTTCGGTCCCCCAAGAACTGTCGTAGTGTTGTAGTGATGTCCGTTGAGGGAGGTGTACGGTGGTTGAGTCGGAGAAGCTGTGAGGACGTGTACCGAAGAGCCATTGTCATGTGGAAATTAGCGGTAGATGGGAATGACCGCAGAGAGGCCAGCAGTGAGGCTGCAAACAGCCACCACATAGCAGCTGACAAGCTGGATGTGTTCCCCGGAGACGTTCAGGCTGGCGAGCGGAGATGATCAGCCGCACAAGCTGATCACGCCACACGCCAGGACAGGCGAACGTCAACTCGGGAGCAGGCCTTGTGTGGTCAAAACGGGAAAAAACAAAACAAAACAAAACAAAACACGCCGTGACAGGCGATGACCAGGCTAGGGTACAGTCCAGAAACTGAAGCAACACCAAAAAACCACCGGAACCAGGTGGGGAGACAGCAAAACAGCAGATTAACAGATTTTGTTGGATTTTGTCATAGGGAGAAGCGGCAGCCAAGCGCGCCAGCGTCCTCTCTCGTGCCCGGGGAGTACGTCTTACTTACCGGGGAGTACGCCATACTTACCTATGAGTCTTACAGTGTTACAGTGAAATTCTGACTTCCTGCATTTCACAATACCACGTCCTCTACACTGAGGGTGTTTTCATATTAGGTATGCCCCCCTCTCCACTGCCCAATTTTCACATTAGCAATGCTGTTCCATACCCAAGTACACTTGCGTATCCACATACTCCTCACACAACGTTATGCTGGAGGTGACTACCTGAGAGCAGAGTGGATGTGTGGTGAGCCCATAACCCAGAGGATGATGGATTGAAACCATCCTCTGCTACTGGTGAACCTTGTCAACTTACAGGCCTTCATGCCATCTTCACCTTATCCTTTAATGCTCATATTACCAAGCTTTCAAACAAATGACACCCATTGGCACAAATGCCTTAACTGAGATGTCCACTGCTGCTGTAGTGAACACTGTTATTCTGTAGAATGTAGGTTGATATTATATGTGCCTGAGCAGCCTTTGACTACACTTTGGTTTCAATGAATGTTTCATGGTAAAGTGGAAGTGAGAGAAATAGATCAGGAGTATATGGCCAATACTGCCTCCTTCATCTCCTGGTACTTGGACTATCTAGACACAAACCTAAGACTATTATCTCAAAGTGAGGCTTTAGACAGACACGTTTCCACATCCTAGTAGATTTACAGAGGAGTTACAGTCGTTTACCAAACTGGTCCTCTCAATAGTTGTGAGCAGAGTGGCGCAGTGGGAGCGTGCTGGGCCCATAACCCAGAGGTCAATGGATCTAAACCATCCTCTGCTAATATTAAATGCCTTTTCCTCTCTGTGTCTCATAGTCACAGTGTGAATTTTTCAAACGATCCCCTATCACAGTAAAGCCAAGTTCACGCCTAAAAAAAAAAGCCCAGTACAGGAAGATCATGGGTTGTGCAACTCTGGCAAGGTCATCTTGGCAGTGTTGAGTTTTTCCTCCAAGTCGATGGATCGAAACCATCCTCTGCTATTGGTAAATCCCATCTTATGCATGTGTCATAGTGTGAACTTTTCAAGTAAACACCCACCCATCACAAACAGAGTTCTTCTTTCTGTGGGTGTCTTCAGTATCATTGTCCAATGCAATGCATTGCCAGATGAGATCATGTGCTGCAGAAAAAGATCACACATTCATGCTTAATGCAGCTTAAATCTCTTAAGTGGGATCGTGTCTCTCTTTGGCGCTGTAGTTAACATCTTGTTACTGCCTTGTTTGTTGCAGTGTCTCTTATTGACCTTCACATCCAGGCCTGATCTGAGTACACGTGACATCAGACCTTATTGAAACCTAAGGAGCAGGTGGAGGCAGGGATGCAAGTAGCTGAGAGCAGAGTGGTGCAGAGGAAGCTTTCATAGAAAATGATGAGCAGCTTTAATTGTACAACAGTTAATTCCAGTATTGTTACTTACTACAGGCTGCTTAATTCATTTAATCCATGTTTTTCATGTAAAATATGTGTAGAGCTACAGTGATACCCCAGTGCTGGCAGTTCAGACTTGAAATGAATCACATGCTGTAGCTGGAAAAATTCTAAACCGGGACAGCCTGAGCTGCAGTGTGAGTTTTAGTCAAAAGTCGACAATGTAAGTTCCCTCCTTTTGAGCGTGTTGTAGCCCCGGTGGCCACGGATCAAATCCCACCATACTTTCTTACATCTGTCGTTCCTGCTCTCATTCTCCCTGTCTGAATAAATATAAAATGCCACAGCTGAGTGGCCTGCCAACTTTCCTATTAGATGATAAAAGCTGGGACTTCATATCCCCTCAGTCTGTGCTTTAGAGGCTGGGGCCAGATGTATAAATCTCTGCTTAATTCAGGACTGAACTTCAGACAGACATTAGATCTGTAGAGCTCTGTGTACACACTGTTTGCTGTTCCACACCTCAGTCATCATAAAAGCATAATGACCACTGTAGTCAGAAATGGCTGTCAGCACAGTCCGGTTGAATCTGTTTTGGACAAAAACACTGATCATCATGATGAATCACAAAACAAGACATGTCCTCTTCCATTAGCAAGGTCCTGTGAAAAGCAACTAGCAAATGAGTAAGTGTAATTTGTTGCTGCATTATTACCCACATTGCTGCAGGACTGACAAAATATGCCCACGATGGAAAGTAAGTCATGATTTTAGAATTCAAACCATTATAGATGCACACGTCTATAAATGAAATGATATGAAGCAGCTGACAGCTAACAGCCATCTATGACGCACTGGAAGGATTCAGGAGGAGAAGGATTCCCTCTTTGTTGTGTATCTTCTCTTTGCCATTTGAACAAACTCAGCTCAGTTATATCAGTTTATTAATAACAGTTTATGAATGGAAAATGGTGCTAGCGTAAGGTAGTATTTTGTGTCTACAGTAGATGTAGAGAAATAGAATGGAAGCAGAGTAGAAAAGAGGGAGACAGTTATTTTGTTTCCCACATGAATTCTAATAAACTCCACCAGCCACCCATATAGAACAGGCCAAGGCAGCTGACTGCTCTGAGGACACAGCGTCCCTAAAATTACATTCTGATCCTCAACCCACACATTTCATTATGGTGCCTGAAATCATCTGCACTACTTCTTCCCTTTGCTCTGTTCTGTTGTCGTCTTTCTCTTATTGCCAACATGATGTCTCATTCACGGCCTGTCTTAAATTTCACGTTCATTTTCATGACACAAAGATAGGAAACATACAAATA
The DNA here is from genome assembly GCA_037833715.1 of Toxotes lorentzi. Taxonomy (NCBI): domain Eukaryota; kingdom Metazoa; phylum Chordata; class Actinopteri; family Toxotidae; genus Toxotes; species Toxotes lorentzi. Next base: position 3,860,617 of record JBBMJY010000002.1, on the reverse strand, counting down.
TTCATCTGAAAAGTGATGATCTGTGAAATATTCCTGTTTTGAAAATACATAACATTTTTTTGTGCTGTCAATCACTGGTCTAACACAATAATATTACAGGTTAATCAGGTTAATTTGCTGTTTTACCACTGGTTGCTCTTGTCTGGAGAGGAAAAACACAAAAAAAAAACCTAGCACAGAGGAATAAATGTGTTAAAGAACAGCTTTGCAGTTTGCAGGAGCAATAATAACCAAAATGACCAATTTCCACAGCAGTTATCATTTACCTATAGCAGCTTTTATGTCTTTGATTTGCCTTTTTGGTGAAAGATGCTTTGCCTTCATGTGCTGGTGTTTAAAACCTGGGGTGGCCAATCAAGATCCTGCAGACTTCACCCACTGATTAGCTCTCCTTCAGGTACAGCTCATCAATAAAATCACTGGTATGTTGTACAGTTAACATAGCAGTAATCTCACTGCATGTTTGTGTAGGTCTACACATTTTAGCATGATAGCTTGCTAAGTTAGCATTCAGGGAATACTGAGGTTGTTGAGAACATCAGTTTTAGTGCACTCTGTAAAAGTCAGCTGATGTGTGGCCTGTGTTGACGGCTGGACTGATTAAAACACTATTTGTTCTGACAGACAGGTGCTGCAGTTACTGTACCTGCTGATAATGCAAGTGGAGTGTGAGCCACCACTGGTGCAGACAGCTGTCGTGAATAAAACTGCAGACACAAAGTGTCTATGCATTGAAATCAGCAGTAGACTAATGACTGAAAACAAGCAGCTGACACACATGCGGTGATCCCATGTGGTGGGTCAGGAAAACAAAGTGTTGGAAACCTGGAAAATTTGAATGTTCGTGGCTCAACATCAAAAATGAACCAAAACGGGGGGAACAAAATGAGTTGACACTATTACTCTTCTTGAAACCATTAATTTTTTAAACCATCTTTCAAAATCCTTCCAATAGTTAATAGAATAATTTCACTCAGTGCTATCCCTTAGATCTTTGTTAGCGTGGAGTATCACTGTAGCCATTTTGACTTTGTAACTCATTTTAGGAATACAATCAGAGATTCCACCTGGCACATCGACTAACAGTTCACTAGTCCAAATAATATTCAAGGATCTCTGCATGCAGAGTTCCATTAAAGTTTCATCTGCTCAGCTCAGTGGACTTTAATCAGAGCACATACTGTAGATTCACTGCCACAGATCTGAGCATGCAGAAGCCCTTTAATGTTATTGCTTTTATTTCTCTAAGTCTGTTAGATTGCACTCCTGCCCCACTGCTGCCCTCCCACTTCCAGTTCTTCCCCCTTTGACTCAGCCCACAACATCAAACTCTGAGCGCGCAGGCTTTATGCATTTTTACATAAAGTAAGCTGTCATTGTTGGGCAATTACATCTCTTAAGCTTCCAGGAATTAGTCTTCAGATTACTGATTTGCACTATGCAGATTAAAGAAGGGACTCTGTTATTTTCCTTGTGTCTCTCTTTATCCAAAGCAAGAGAACTTGTAATCCATAATGTAATATGAGGCTGTGGGGGTTTGTGTGTGTGTGTGTGTGTGTATGTATGTGTGAGTGGTAAGTGTGTGTGTGACTCTTTCTATATATGAAATCAAACCCATATCCCCACTTGCTCCACTATTATGATTAGCCTCTGTGACAGACAGGAGCAAGCTTAGTGCTAACCCTGCTCGCCTTGATCAAAGACACACACACACAAAAAGAAAAGTGCATGCACATTCATAAATATAAAGTGGTGACACTTGGATACTAATACATGCGCACATGCGCAAATATTCACACACTTGGACATAAAATGGACTGCAGCTGTATTTAAGAAGGAGTAAGCGATTCTGGAGAAAGACTGATATTTGAACTCAACAGAAAAGCAAATATACTCCTCCCTTCAGCTCGATGCATTATCAAAGCACTGGCACTAACAACTGGACCAGCTGACGAAAGAAAAACATGGCTGAATTTAGAGCTGAAGCAAAACAAACATAATAATATATAAGATCTTCAAACAAACAACATGCACACAAAGCACACAATGAAGTAAAGTAAATACTATAAAAAGTTTTATAGGCTGTAAAACTCTTTGCACGTTGTACCGACAAAGAGCATCATCTAGAGGAAATAAGAGAGAAAGTGATGTAACTAATGTTAGGTAGATTGTGCGTAAGTTACCTCTGCATCCGTCTAAATACATTTCAACTCTATAGGTCTCTCTCACACGGCTCTTTGCCCTTCCCTGATCAGTATTTGTTCTTCTGGCCGACTCTTCTTTCGCTGTTTCTCGGTCATCTCTCCGTCTTGACGATGTGATTACGTTGTGTGTTTGTATGTGAGTTCAGCACATTAGCTGTTGCCACATTTACCATCTCCTGCTCCCACTGCCCCCTTTCATCTCCCCTCTTCTTCTTTCCCTTGTCCTAAACACAAATATGAATGCTCCCTGTTGCTGATTGACTGGAACAGAGTTGTGTAGCTCGGTCTGAGCCACTTTCCTTGCTTCACATTTACAGAGCCAAGACTCAGCAGGAACATTGGATGTTTTTTTTTATGGGGTACACACAGAACGGACAGCTCACGGACCATCAGCAGATATTCACTGAATCAAACAAAAAGTGTACTGGATTAGGATCTCTGACTACCTTTACTGCTGTTTCTTTGTGCATTCGTGCAGATGCGCTTATGTGACTCCATGCCCTTGTGTGTGTGTCTGCATATGACTAAGGTCTATGGTAATGACTCTGGACTTTCCTGAGAAGTGACCCCCTCCACCATCAAAGACTGCAGGATTAAGAGGGAAGGTAAAAATAGCCCACATGAAGAGAGACGGATAAGACTTTTTAGCTGTGGGCAAAAATTTGGCCCCTTCTCCCCTCACTTTTATCCCCCCTTCATCCTACACTCATTTCTCTCTAAGCTTTAAGCATTTCATCAGTATGCTGCACAAACCTTCCAGGTTCAATTTGTGTTTTATTACTGTGTTTGAAATCAGTAATATAATCCACTGAATCAGTCAAATTTAGCAACATAATCTTATTATTCTGCTGCAGTTGCCAATAAAATATGTACAACATGATGGTTTATACAGGTGTCAGAGCCTTTCCTCTTCTGTTCTTCTTTCCTTTTCAGCCCTATTATCCTGCACTAGAAATACACTGCATGAACAAACTACTGAGGATTCTTCCAGGGGTTTAAACAAATATGAACACACTATTCAGATATGAACAGTGATATTTGTCCAGTCCTCACCCCACTTACCTGTCTGACCCCAATTAACACAGTTTGCCACAAACAGCAGAACTTTCAATGATGCACATTAAAAAAAAATTTAAACAAACAGGCTAAAACACAGAAGTGTGTTTAAAAATCCACCTCCACTCAACAAAATGTGTTTTGCTTGTTGCTACTTTACTTGGATGTTGGAGCTTCACAGGGCCGATTGATGTATAGTATATCCAGGGTCTGACACTCGACTGTTCAGACATTCATCTGCTGAAAGATCTTTCTCTGTGCTCACCTTGAATCTGAGCTGAAGGTGTGCACCTACAAGTTTGATTTTATGGCATCAAAAATGGCTTGGAAGACTACTGTGGTCAAATGTGCAGCTGACACAAGTGTGATGTGGAAACCTGAAGCCTCCAGAGCACAGGGAGGGGGAGTAGGTGTAATTTTAAGACTTCTCAAAAAAGGTCATGAATTTTTTTTTTGTTTGCTGGAAAAACAGTTCACAGATTAGTTTTAAACCAATTTTTTTTTTACAAACCTGTCTTGAAGGGATCTCCAAGTTCTTTATTTTTTTACACTGACTTGTGCAGTGCAAGATAAAGCTTGATTAATGCTCCATAGGTGTTATTTTTACCTCATGGCCTCATATTGAAGCCTGGCACCTTGTGCAACTTGACAGCAGAAGGGAAGTGATGAGCAGAAGTTAGGGACCATCTCAAAAGTGCATGCACATGTGCCGAGAGATCATCTAAACAGCTATCTATTTTCTTTTTCCATACACATTTCAGACCAACTATTTTTATCTGAATCTGGACCTGCTTTCATCGGATGCTCAACCTACAGTTTTTAAAGATGATGCATAATGACCCAGTGAGCTATTATAGCATGTAATTTCTTTTTTCATCAGACCACCTCTGTTTTGAAGTACACTAATGATTAATCAGGCTAAAAACCATTATGTGATGATGATTTCACTTTTAAGCATATATCAGGAGATGAAGATGGAAAAAACAAACCAGTTAGAGACAAATTAATTGTGGATGGTGTAAAAGCATTTACACTGGTGTCCTTAGCATTGTGTGCCTTTGGTGAACTTATAAAAATCATTATTATACTGCCGCACACAGAAAAACAGCTTTGGTACTAAAAATGTCAAGACAAACTGTGTTTTATCATTTACTCAATGTTTTATCAGTCCCTGAGTGAGTTCCTTATTGATTTCCCAGTCCTTGGCACAGTAATAGAATGAATGGTCCATTGTTCACAAATTTGCCCGTATCCTCACTTTTAAATCTGAGTAGAAGAAAAAAATCTCTTTTGTAACACAGTCAAGACCTTGTTTTATGCTTTAACCTCCACTATTTAGGCCTTTCAACAGTTACGATAACCTGAGGGAAAAGTGGATCCAGGTCTAAAGATGACGGAGGTCTCTCCTCAGCTTTATGAGCAGGTGAAGATACAGGCAGGGTGAGATGGGAAGAGATAGTAGAATTAAATTCTTTTATAGGAAGATTTTAGTCTCCTGGGAGAGATAGAGGGGTGTCACATCTGCAGGACGTGTACTGATAAGGACTCCAAGCTCCTCTAAGAAACTGTTGTAGACCTGAAATAATAAAGAACAACGAGGAGGGCAAGGTGTGTTAAAGTACCAGGAATTCAAATTAGAACTGCAAGGTCTACTCAGTGTCAACAAAAGTGTTCCCTGTATAATTTAATTATTTTTCATCATCAGTAAATTGTTTTGATCTGCAGATGGCTTCAGCTGACCTGAGCTCACAAGGCTTTGTTTGCCTTTATTTGGTTGCAGTCAGATGAGAAGTGATTTACCTTATACAATCCTAAAAATAGCCTTGGATACGTATCAGTGCACATGACGCAGAGCAAGGCTGCAGCCAGTCGTGTTACACTTTCATCTGTGGTGTTTACTGTGCACAGGAGACTTTTGTTCCCTAACTTTAGTCTTTTAAGGCAATTGCTCCATAACATAAACCCATGTAAAACAGCCTGGGGAGAAGCACTGGAACAAATAAGCAACAAATGACCCTTCCCTTGCTGTCGTTCCATGACCTCCAAGCTTTGGTTGGACGGATGAATGAAAGTATACTGGTAGCTAGCTAACAGGGTATACACAACTACAAATATGAAGCTAAACTTTGTCAACATGAAAATACTGTCTGACAGTGCTGACAGTGCTAATGGGAGAAGCATCTCCAGAAGAACACAATGAGATGGACAGAATGTTATCGACGCTACACAGGCAACCAGTGAGGGTGTGTACTGATCAGGTCGCCCGTCATCTCGGTTTATGAGACCTGGACAATCCTCAACATGCATGATGGTCCAATTACAAATATGGCTGATTTATTGGCTCCTGCAAACATGCCATTTTTCCATCATACAAGGTTTTTAGGAATTACATGTTACAAATAGTAAAGCTGTCATGTCATGTTGTGAGTTTAGTACAGTGCGATCAATAGATCATTTGTTAAAGTCAGAATCGTTATCTGCAGCCTCAACACAATGAAAAGATAATGTGTGAGAGCAAAGGAAAGATTTCCACCATGAGCTGACAACCTGGGAGAGCAGTTACAGTTCGAGCTGTCTGCAGCAGAGGCAGCAGCAGCACTATGACTGTCACGATCTATTGCTGATCTTTTAAAGATCCTTTTAAAGATCTAATGATCTTTTACACTCTCAAATCCACATAAATAACCTAACAAGTGTGTGTCTCTTATACCTCTGCAAGTCTGCCTTCTCTGTGTGGAGAATGGGTTGTTGCTGTAGAATCTGGTAAGATAAGGTGAAAAAAAATGTTTTTGTCATAGATCTGTTCAGCTTAAAAACACAAACTCACACTCATGCACACACAGATGAACACACAGGTACACACACAAACACCGTCTTCATATTGATCAGTAAAGCTGAAGAAGCAGCTTCCATCTTCATTAGCTGCTGAAGTTTAAGTCAGCGTGAAGGTGAGAGAGATGAGATTTGTGTGTGCCTCTGTGTATTGTTGTCAGCCTGCAGTGTTTCCATCTCTCAGTTGTCATCTGCATCTCATTCTTTCAGAATCCTTTAAGAGGCTTTCACGCCATTCACTCCCTCTCTCTCCGAGCTTCTGTGTGTCAATCTCTCTCTGCCATTTTCTTCACCTCTGAAAAAAAAAAAATCTGCAGAGTCATGGAGAGGAACTTTTCTTTACATGCACACCACACACAGCCTCTTCAGTATGCTGGACAGCATCCAAAGTTGAGACCTTAGAATATCACATGAAGATGTCCAACTCGCCCCCACCCCCCCCTTCCTTCCACAGTCTCCAACACTGATAAAATTAAACTTTTACTGCAAGACAGAGAGAAGTCACCATCTCCACATCCGCCATTTGCTGGACACTTTCTCTCCAGAGCACTATACTGTCGACTGTTTACGAGCAGCATTTTGTGTAGTAAAAAAACTGAAACGCCCCAAAGAGTCAGTGGAGCCCAGTCAGTATAATGAGGCCACAGTGACAGCAATGGTTGAAAGGTTGTTGTGCTTTGTCTGTGTTTCTGTGACATTTTGGTGGTGCACTGTGCTCTCAGTTCCTAGCCACAGGTGGGAAACTACTGTGTGGTGAAGCAGTTAGAAGGTTAATTTGCAGGTAGAGGTAGTTCATGTTTAAAAGTATGTGAAAAATTGCAGAACTATAAAGAAATAAATACTTAACTAAATAAATAAATGTCCCCTATCTCCATGCCTGGTGAGCACTTACGTCTATCCTCATCCCCAGTTTGCAATTTTCTCTCAGCCAACCTGATTTTATTCAGGTTCTGCTCTATTCAAAATTTTTATACCAGCAATGAATCCAGTTCATTAGGTGTAATGTGAAAGGTGTCGCTCATAGTGACAAACTCACAGAGCATCATCACCCACCTCAATTCATTTAGTGTCTTTTAGCTCATTGTTTTGGTTTCACTGCTCACAACTTCATCATTTAGTCTCACTTTCACAGCTCTCAGCATCCATATTTTCAACACCATCAGGCAGCTGTTTTCAGACAAAGTGAGAATTATCACCTGACTCTGCAGTTCCCATCTGCTCTACGGAGCTTTTTAATGCCTGTTTCCTCAGTGTTTTGAACCTTCACTGTTTTGGTTCAGTCTCGCTCTCATCAGTCATGTTTTTCTGTTCTTCCTTTCAGTGTAAAAGCTCTGATAAACCAACTGTATGCTACACAATGTAGCAGTCTGCTGGTTGTTTAAACGGGCAACACAATGGGCATTAACAGTTATGTTTAAAGTGATATAATGTCCATGTTCTGCTCCTTCAGAGTCAGAGTAGACAGGCTCACAGGCTGTGTACAACTCTGTGTGACTAGTAAATTGACTGTGACATGTACGATCAGTGAGATGCCAGACTTCTAGTAGTTGAACTCCTTCTTCCTCCATGTGTCCACAGTTAGTGCTACAGTCATAGTGAGTCCTTCATGCAACAGTCCTCAAACGCTATCAGGTATTTTCTCAACTGCATTCAATCATAGTCACATTTGGCTGGGTATTTAGGCCCCCCTCTATTTAAAAAAAAAAATAAAAAATTCTAATAAAATTGATGCAAGTAGAAACTATGTAGAAGTTTCAGTTTTCAGTTTGGTGCCTGCACCAGTGCTCTCCATATTTTGCAGCGCTGTTTTTGAACTGTTTTGAACATTGCTGCTGACAGGTGGACCAATATTTCTGCATTGACAGAAAGTTTCCTGAGGACTGAAAAAGTGAGGACACAGTGGGTGACGTAACACATGAGGTTGTCTACTATTTTCCAAATTTGCTAAATATCAGTTACAGCCTTCTGTAATCAATCAACACAGCTGAACCTTAATAAACACCTAAGTCACTTTTGTAGTTTAACTGGACACCAGATGAGTCCTCATTTGCTGCCCTTCATGCCAGCAGGGCTTCAAAAGACTTTTATTATGGTGCTGCTGTTTCTTCAGAAGCAATCATTAACACGTTTTTATTGTTGATGGTGAGGGAAGTCAAATAAGCCCCCTGCCTTTCTTAAACACACTCAACAATATCCAGTCCTCTAATGCTTCCTGAGGAACAGGCTGTTAGAGTGGGAGTTGTTACCTGCTACATCCAGTCCATGCAAGTACAACATGGCACTTTGTGATGGATTGACCTGCAGTGTGTGAGGTGAATGTGTGTATTTTTATGTGTGCGTGTGTGAGTGTGAGTGTTAGGGCCTCAGGGAGGTCTGACTTCGTGTGATCAGTCTTTATGATGTTGGTTATGGCTGTTAACTTTATGACCCCACAGAGGACAAACATCATATTATCACTCATTCACACACACACACACACACACACACACACACACACACACACACACACACACACACACACACACATAGACACACCTACTTGTTCTCCATCAGACACTGACATGTGCTGTGGTGTGTATTTCATGGCACAAACAGGACATTATGTTGTCTAAGCTGTGAGGACATCAGTTCAGATAAATGACTGTTGCTCTGGAGGATGAGACACGTCCTTTAAAGGTTCCTGTGTAGTTTATGTCAAAGCTCTTGGCTCAAAATGTCAGTTAGCAACAGTTGTCATGATACAGTCATGGGAGAAATTAGGTTTTAATTTACTTCTCAGGCACAGTAATCATGCATCATGACATTCTGCTTTTAAAAAAATGGAAAAAGAATATATGACGATTTTGTAGAGAGTAAATTGTATTGTTTTAAAGCAGGATTTCCCATTGAATATTCTCTGTGCTGTGATTCATTCTAGTATCTATCTGGTTTGTCTTTTCCAAGTCAAAATATTGTCAGAAGGGTGGGCTAAAGTAAAAGGACATGATGAATGTATAAATTTCACATTCAATTTGCAAAATGACACAAGTGTTTTCCAGATGAAAAACTTAATAATATAACCTGCAAAAATACTTTTTCACTGCATTATTTGGAAATCTTCTAACCAAAATTCTGACCATTGGTCAGTTTTGTTAAGGCAAGAGACAATAAAAGGTACAATCTACTGTCTGGTACAATCCAATTCGCCTTCACCTTCATCTTCACCTAGATAAATATAACATTTATCTAGGTGAAGGTTAGGTCTAGGATTAGGAGAACCTTGGTTATAGTTAATAAAAAGGCAACCATCCCACCAAGGATGGATAAGAACTCCATTCTCTTGGATGATGTGCTAACACCCACCAACCTAACCTCTGGAATATTACTTGTGCCTCGCTTCATAAAGAGCAAACGAAACCAGGAATTGTCAATATGAATGTAATTCCTATGGATACTGTCAGGCAAAACCCCAGCATATCCATAGTCCACCCACACAGGTGTTTGCACTCATGGTTTCTGATTAGACCGCTTCTCTGGACTGTGTGGGTGGGCAGAGACTGAGCTGGAACTGGACAGCTCCCTCACACTTCTGTTAGTGTTGTTGCACCTGTTGAGGCAGGACAGGATTCAGTACACTGCTATGATTGCTGTTAGATTACAGAGTTTGGTGACATCAAGGAGCCGTGCAGGTGACTTCCAGCCTAACTCCACTCAAATTCAGCCTGAGCAGAGGTCTAATCAGACACAGTGATTGAAAACACCTGTCTGGATGTGCAGGGCTTTGAACCCCTGAGGCTAAAACAGAGTCTGTCTCTGTTTGAATTCTTAAGAACTGTTTTTATGCATCCTCTAAAAAACAAGATGACAATATAAAATATGTGCTGTTCACCTGTTACTGTTTTTCCCCAAAACTCAATATTCCCTGCAACAATCTTGCCTCTGGCGAGTGAATCAGACCACCTTACATCAAAACTTTCCTTTTAAGATTCAGTTATTAGACTTTATCAGCACCCACCATCCGCTCACTGTTAATACCACCACAACAAAAGTTTATACTCAGCTTTGAATTAGTAATATTCTAAAAAGTAATGAAAGGCTGTCTTTCCAGGATATCAGCTAAGTAGGAGGTCAAATGGAGTTTCAGGTTATTGACTATGCTGAAGAAAAGCTGCCTTTGTTTCTCTTTTTAAACCAGTTTGATTCCACTGACCTCCATTGCCAAAGGGCCTGGATTAGTGAGGCACTGGCGCTTCATCAAACAGGATTTTCCATCAGCGGTGGGCAGACGCAGCTCGACAGTGACTCATACAGGAGAAGCCTGGGTAGAAGAGCAGCTTCATGGCAAGGATTTCTTCCTCTGTGTCATTTTGTGTTACTCATTCTTTCTGCTCTTTGTTTTATTCTCCCTGCCTCACGCCGCTATCTCGATCTGTTTCTGCACTGAGTGGTAATGCTAATACTGTTACCTTTCCAGGTTTGTTATCTGTAATGTGAAGAGCTCCCTTTAAAATTTCACTAATTATGGTAGAATTACAAACATGTATTTATTTAACTTAACGTAACTTCAAGTTTTAGCGCTGCTAGTGGCGTAGCTCTAAGGTTCACCGTGCTGGTGTGTCAGTCTGTCCATCCTGCAATATGTCATCAACTGTTGAAACTGGGTCCAGGAATTCACACTATTGTTTGTCCAGTACTTTTGGTTTGTGACCAGATACCAGCAATGTCAACGACTTACCCAACAGCCTCAGCTGCACGTCACACTGAACACAGTTAGCGTGCTGGTGTTAGCATTTAGCTCAAAGCATCGCTGTACCTGCGGCTGATTCATGACAGAGTTGGAATAATTGCAGGTTTCTGACTTGTAAATGATTTTCACGTCAACTTTCAAGTTGTGATTACATGTTGGATTTTTCTGAAAGCTCCAGTATACCTGAAACTAACACTGAAAACAAATCAAACATAGATGCTTCATCAATTGACGTTCTGGGAAATACTTAATAGCTTTTTTTTTTTTCGCAAATCTGTGCATTATGTATGTCGTCTGAATCAGGCGAGCATTAGGGTGTCATAGTTCTGGTCTGGACTCCAGGATTTTCTGTCGCTCTGTCTGTTCCACCCAACTCCTCCCTCTGACTGCAGCAACCAGCACACCTGCTCCTCATCGTCCCATCAGCTCTGCGGTATTTAAACCCAGGTTCTCCAGTCCCTCTTCTCTGGATTGTTCAGTCTGTTTATGTCATATAACATCAGACCTCCTCAGCCATGACAGCTGTGTTGGTCTGCTCATTTATTTTATTCACTGTTTATAAAGTGAAACAGTGGGTTGTATTTTGAGCAAGTATTTTTCAGTAACATGTCTGGTCTTTGGCTCTTCACTGTTTATAGGTTTTCTTTATATGTGAGATTAAATCATAGATAGTCTAGAGAACATAGAGGGACAGACAAGACTTTGCTTGCATGTGGCATTTGAACACGTCATTGTGTATATGACTTGTGACTGAGTTGTGTTTTTACTCCATGTATTTGTGAGATATTTTCATTAGATTTAGAAAGACCATTGTCTCTCTGTTTCTGTCCTTTATTCTGTCTGTGTGTAATCTCCCAATTTCTCTTTATTCTAGTCTCTCTGCCCCATCGGCTTTGTAATCTCAGATTTCTACTGGAGGTAATGTTTTTTTTCCTGTGATTTATTTAGTGACAAAGTTTCAGCACTGAGCTGTGAAAAGCTAGAATATGTGAGAAAGGTGACCTGCAGGCAAAAAGGGTGAAAAACACAACACCGCCTAACTGCAGTTAAGTGTTAGCATGTAGCCGTAGTGTTACTCAACAGTTAATGCTGAAGTGTTGGTGTTAAGTGTTCTCAGCACTTAATGGGCAAGTTAAGCAAAACCTCAATCCTCCAAGAACTTTGTCTTTTCTTTTAATGCATCCTCTCTCTCTTCTATCTTCCTTATTCGTCTTTTTCCTCTCGAACTCCTCTGACACTAACACAGCAGGAAGTTGACCCTTAAAGCTTTCGAGGTCAGTGTACTTAGTCACAACCACACGCCAAGCTCCTCTGACATACACAGACTATACTAACTGCCTCCTTTTCAGCTTTCAATCACTGTGTCTGTAATACAGTATGTGGGAACCTTTCATTCACCCAGTTCTGTAAGATGAAGTGTTTGAGTGAGTAGCAGAAGTGATGGATACAATGACCAAAAAAAAAAAAGTTATATTGTCATTTATTCCAGAGAATAAATACAACGTATCCATAATAGACAACACCTCTCTGACAGCAATTCATTTATTCAGGCATAGGCTGCTACTGCTTCTCTCTGTCTGCAATCAATATGAGGTTTTTCATTCCAGTGTGAGCTACATGCAGTTTGAAAGAAACAAAGCCTTCTCTGCCAAAGTTATTGAAGATTTCTAAATAAAAGTACAATGCCATACTGAGATCTTAGCTGTTGCTGAGGACAGACTTGTGAATTCTGATCCTTGGTAACATGTTGTGAATTGTGTGGGGTGAATTTCAAAGAGCAAAGCCTCTCCAGGAAAAAAAAAAAAACAGAAAGAAAGACATATCATGTTTCAGAATAAAATAATTCCTTGTCTCTTACAATTTGAAAAGAACATCCAGGATTTGTGAGATCAGCCATGAGCTGTTACTATTGATTAAACCCAATTTGGCATCTTAAAGTTCAGTTTCTGTTTTGGTGGTTCCACCTGAAATGTGAATCGCAGCTTTAGTTGTTTAGATTGTGGCAGCTCTGACTGTGACTGGTAGCTTTCTCTTCTGTTTTGGAGTCTGATGAATGGCTTCAAAGTTAAGTTTGAGAGAATGAACGAGGCACCAGAGGGTTTGGTATCTTTATTTTAGGCTTTCTGCTCTTTATGGAGGCATCTGCATTTGTTATGTTACTCTACTCCATTACTATTATTATTATTATTTTTATTGATCACCTGTCTGTATCTTGTGTGCAATGGTGACATGTTGTCCTGAAGGTGCCTCTGAAACAGGGGTCTTAAATCTTAAGTTGCGTGGGGGCCACTGGCCATGTTGCTCACTTCTATGTGGGCCACTTTAATACTTGGCACTGTTATTATTATTATTTTTGGCTCTGAAGCTTAGCAGCTCATCTTTACCTCTCCCCTACCTCATACCTGCCTCTGTGCTTAACAGAATAATCCTGCTTGAGATTATATTTCTTCAGGCAGGCAACTTTCTCCTTAAGACAGGTAGGTAGCTCGCTGTCGCATTAAAGTCCATGAAAAAAATAATAAATTGTCCACTTCTCTTGAAACTGTCTGTGCCCCAGGTCAATCTTTGGTCTGAGTTTGGCAAGAGACACCTTGGCACTGGGTGTGCTGGTAAATCAGAGCACTGAAATGTCAGTGTTGCTGCAGCTTGCCAAACACTAAACGTTTTTTGTAGCCTTCCCCAGATCTGAGACACAATCCTGTCTCTGAGCTCTGCAGGCAGTTCCTTAAACCTCATGGCTTGGTCTTTGCATTGTCAGCAGCGAGGCCTTATATAGACAGGTGTGTGTCTTTCTAAATAATGTCCAGTCAGTTGCATTTACCACAGGTGGACTTTATTATTCGTTCAACATTTTATTTGTTTATGGTTATGTTAACCTAGGTTACTATTGATCAGACCAGAAGAAAGTCTGCAGCAGCAAAACCCTTGAGTGTACTAAACTAAGCGAAGGTTAACTTTTTGTGTAATGTTTCCTTTCAGAAGTCACATAAGACGTATTAAGATCTACTCCTTGTTGGGCCAAACATTGTATGATGCATGTCAAGTTCAACCTGCAGCACACTAACATGACCAAGATCACACACAGAGCAGAAAGCAAAAGGCATGTGTGAGCTGGCTATCATATACCAGTTTTTCCTGACTACATACAGCCTGAAGTTAAACTATAACAGACTTACATTTAATACCTTTAAAACGTATTCAGCAAAGTGCAGACATTAACTTCAAACCAGTTGTGGACGCCATCTACTTAAAATTGATTTCTCATCCGAAGAGCCAATTTCCAGAACTATGGCTTACTAGGCAATATCTTTTTTGCATTATCTTTGTAATAATGCAATTGTGAGTCATATAGCTCTTTAAATTTATTTAAAAATAGTCTCTTCTCATCCATTGTACACATACGAGAAACAGCGACAGAGACAGTAAGAGGTGAGGAGAGGGAAGTTGAGCTGCTATGGGAACTGGAAACTACATAAAAGTTTTTTCAGTGGCGGTGAGGATGAAAATAGGACAGTGTATAGTGTTGTGTGGTGGTGCATCAGTGTGAACCAGAGCTCACCTAGTCACCACCGATGTTAGGGTTCTAACAAGTGTCTAACTTACTACAAGTGTTGGAGAGGGGGCGACATTCCTCCTGTAATCTGTACATCTGACCGGGTCTCAGGTAGAAACAAATTGTTGAGACACAGTTCAGGTAAGAGAGTGGAGTCCATTCATCCACATCTCTTATCTTACTCACACTCATCAGTCACTCCTCTAGGCTGGTCTGCTTCCAGAAAACCAAATTTTCAGAGTAAAAGCCAAAGCTGCTGAATTCCAGCAGCGGCAGTGCTCGGGGCTGCTCCTGGCACCGGAGCAATTCAGAACACCATGGGGGACGTCACCACATTCCTCTCTGGTCGAGAGAGTGAGTGTTTCTGCAGGCAGGGGCTGATTAGTGATTGCTGGCAGCACCGCAGCAGTGGAGTGTGGTTGTTTGTTAGCTTGCTCAGAGACCACCCACCTACCTGCGACTGGCCACTGTGTGTTCCTCACAGGAAACACTCTCTTCATCCAGCTCTCTGTCACTACTCCGTTTGGACCAGTGCTGCATACGTAAATGCCCAAACCAATGTTGGGTTGATATTCTCCTTTCTTTGTTTGTTTTTTTTCTTTCTGTCTTTCTCTGTTTCTGGTTCATTTATGTGACTACATTTACGAGCTGTCATCTATCAGTGTCATCAGTATTCGTTTCTGGAGTAAATACGGGCGCTGGTTCAGAACTGAAGCAGATGAACTAGGGATGTCATAGAATATATAGTAGAGTAGCCACCTTTGGGGCAGAGTTATGTTATGACCCAACTCTGTGATTCCCCTCTGCCTCTTTTAGCTGATTGTTTTGGTTCAGGACACAGCCAGGTTTAAACAGGTTACTGTCCACAGTGTAGCCTGAGGAAGAGCATCTACTTCTCTCTCTGTTTATCATTCAGCCATGGTTCCAATCTTGTAGGCCATTAGAAAGTGACTTTTTGATAGAGTAGATGCTAAAGTCAAAGTGTTACATAAAACAGACAGGTAACAACAACATGGCAAATTGAATTAATGTTTGGGTACATCCTGACCTTGCTAGAAAGCTCAGTCTGCAGAGGAAGAAGTCTGCAGCCTGTGATGTATTCTGACACAAAGAGCAAACTCCATGCATTAATGGACACAACATTAAATGGTGTGTGTGTGTGTGTGTGTGTGTGTGTGTGTGTGTGTGTGTGTGTGTGTATATATATATACACACATATACATACAGTATATGCTGTGTAATATGTATGTAATGTGTCTATGTGAAAAGGAATGGGGAGGCTCTGAAACAGACATTGATAAATGATTGTAAACAGAGTAACACTAACAACATCAAGTGATTTCACTGAGTCTCTGGTTGAATGCTCTCTCTTTCACCTTGATTAACCCTGGTAATCAAATAGCTTTAAAGCTACAGGAACCACACTGTGATTATCTCACGTGTTTTTTTTTCTTGGGTGAAAGAGATTAATCAATGACATTACTCTCTGCTCTCAGCTTGACTACAGTAAATACCTGTTTGTTGTGTTGAAATGATGGAGCGTTACCGACACACATACAAAACAAAACAAACATAAATGACAGTTGACAAGTGACTTGGACATACAGAGACAAATTTCACATCAGCGGAAGACAAGACAAAAAGTTAGTGTGAGAAAAAGGCATGTGTGGCTTGAGATCTGTGTCAGTTGTGTGAGTCTCATGCTCAACGGTTAAAATCAAATACCGGTTTCTAGGTTGAATGTTTACAGATCTGTCTCTGGGCAAATTCCACCTGCTGATGAAGACTGTCTGGAGGCTCTTGAAAAAGAGCCTCCAGACAGTGCTAAAGTCCTAAAGTTAAGAATGATTTTTTAAAAAATCTACATGTTTGTAAATCACTGCTGTAAAACTTCCTAATGTACATGTTTTTGAGGGTGTCCCAGGGGTAAGGAGACACTTTGTCCATCTTTGTCCAATTTTGTACAGGAAAGCAAAAGACAGTAAGAGAGGGAGAAATCCATTGAAGAAGAATGATCTGGGATATAGCAGCAGGAATCAAGACGGCCCTCTTATGGTCTGTCTTCCAGTCCAGTTAAGGATCAGAGACCAGAGGACAAGAGAATGTGAAAGTAAAGGACTAAGAACAGAGGATATAGCAGCAGGTTGCTGACTGACTGGGAGAGTTTAAGATTGTAGGAGAATATAAGAGCCTTAGAATGAGGAGGGGGAGACATGCACAGAGCGAGAAACACCGGGAATGAGAGGGAGAAGAAATAAAAGAGGGTGCGCTCACTCGTCTTCTTATCACTTTCCTACAAATCCACTTTCAAACCAGAGACTAGAGAGAAAGAGAGAGCGTGAGAGAGATCCAAGCAGGGATGGAGCAGTAGGTAGCAGGCTGAAGCTCTTATCTCCTGCCTTCAGTTGAGTTTGAGCGCTAACAGACAGCATTGTAAAGCTGTCATCACTACAGCGTTAATAGAAAAACCTGATCCCATCATGCCATAGCAAAGCACGGAAAAGAATAGAGATCTGTCCCTTTCCTCTCTCCGTCTTCTCTCTCTCTCTTCTTTCTTTGGCTTGAGCCCACTCCATCAAATTAAATTATATTGTATTACATCCTTCCCTAATCATATTACATCCTAATTTCATATCCTAGAGCTCATTGGATTGAATGCCTGCTAGTGTGGTTGACTGTGGTAATGTAATGTGTGTTTAAGGGATATCATCTGCTGCTTTCTACAGTAAAGCACACCCACACTTCCTATCTCTGCATGCAGGGAATAAATAAAAGGCTTTTGTATCATGTATAAGAGTTTATCTTAGAATTACATTTTTATGGCAAGATAAACTACTCAGTCACATCGCGTTATATATCTATCGCAGGCTGACCTCTGTTCAATAGGTATCCCTGTGAATCGCGAGTCTTTAGAAGACACGTGTGTCGCTCTGCTTATAATATCTGATTCTGGTCTTTCCTTCACCCCACTGAATCAGCTCTCAAGTCCTGAGTGAGAGTAGTAGTTTGAAATCGAGGCAGAAATGAAGGTCATCAGGCATTTTGCTGCTTTGCAGAATCATCTTTAAAAAACTGTGCAGGCTTGAAGAGTTCATACCTTCCATGTAAAGTGCACATGGAATAAAGTAGGCAGAGTAGGTGGACATACACCTCCGAGGCTTCAATGGACACAAAACTCTTCTGCTTGAAAAATTGGCACAAAAGATGAACAGCTGTGTTAGAAAATGTCTGCTTCTTTGGTACAAACCTAAAGTGAAACATTAACCATGACTCCGGAGATGCATTTCTGTAAGAATCATCCAATCACTGAGCTTTAAATTCTGTTTCTAATTTAAGGAGCTGGTTTACATGCACACTCCTCAGACCCACTCTCACATTTATTAGCCTTTATTCCATGTCATTAACTCTGTGTCCTCTCTCTCCTGTAGTCCT